>CANSGD010001017.1:0-149606 GCA_947645195.1 Patellifolia procumbens | reverse complement strand
GTATTATTATTATTATTACTATTATAAATAGTAGAAAAAATTGCCTAGAATAATGCAACCTTTTGCCATTCGCAAATAATAATGCAATCTAAAGATGATTCTAGAATAATGCAAAAATCGAATTCAACCTAAAGAAGAGGTTAAGAGCCACATGTCGTTTAGTTATTGGTTATCACGACATTTTTTAAAATTATGAACAAAAAGATTAAAATATAAACAAAAAAAACAAAAACAAAAACAAACCCCTCCCTGCTCACGGCCACTAGAACCGCCACCCCCCTCCTTCCCCCAGCCATGAAACCACCAAGACGCCGCCTGCCGAGCCAACTACCGGCACTCACCTTCTCTCTGTCCCCGCACGAAACCACGCATTCCCCTTTCGCTGCCCTGTTCCCGCGCCCCCCCTTTCTGTCCGGAAACCACTTGAAATCCTCCGTCTCTACACTGCCCGCAAAACAGTTAAGTGTTAGGTGGGGGTTGATAGCAACGGCCGCAGGGGCGGGGATTGATAGCACGGTGGTGGGGTGGAGTTAATTAGAATTTAGAGTTTTAAATAAAAATTACCAATGGTTCAGGTCACCGGTCATTTGGCCTATTTAAAATAAATGGGGAACAAAGATTGGCTTATTCTAGAATAATCGAAAGATACATTATTATTTGCGTCGCTAAAATGTTACATTATTAGAAGAAATTTTTTTCCTAAATAGTATTATTCTTAAGTATAATTAGTACTCCCTCCGTTCTCAAATGTTGTTCTCATTTGGACCTGGAGAAATTAAGAAAATTGAATCTTAGTATAATATTATTTAAAGATTGCATGTTTTTGGGTTAATTATTGAATAGTTTATCTTACCAAAGCATAATAAATGTAAAAGATACATTTGATGTAAGAACAATACATATTACGTGCAAAACAACCAATAAGATCGAGAGTTTATAAGAAAATATGTTGACTTTATGTAAGTTAAATTTATAAAGATTCCAAATGAGAACGACTTAAAGGAACACTAATTCGGGAAATGGGAACAAAATTAGGAACAGAGGGAGTATATAATAATAATAATAATTATTATTATTATTATTAAGGATAATTATTATTGCCATTATTTCTATATTGTATTATCATTATATCATCTATATAATTCAATTTTACAAAAAATAAGTTCAGTTCAGTTCTTTACAGGCCAAAAGAACAGGCCTTAGTGCCAATATTTTACTTCAATTGCATAAATAGCTAACATGTCTCTCCGGCCTATTTTGTCAGACTAGATTAAAGAAAATTAGATTCAATTCTATTAACTTTAGACAATATCATTTTAGTTAGTTTCCTTTCTTAGATTTTCCTTAAATAATATCAGTTCAGTTTTAGTCCAAAAATAATAGGAGTCTTCACTCGAAGCTCTGTTCTTCTGGACCGAATTAATTTAAAAACATTTCAATTCAATTCAATTAATTTCATTTCCGAACACTTCAGTTTCTTTCCTTTTGTCTTATAGTTCCTTGCAATTCAGTTCAAAACATTGCAATTCTTTCAATCCAAAAGAACATAACAAATCTCCATTGTTAAAGTTTGAGTCTCCCACCCACCTAACCCCCTTCCAAAGAGAAGAAAAAGATGGGAATGAAGCATCACTTTGATAAGAAGAAGTGGCTCGGACCCGCTTCGGTTCTTTATGGGCCAGACACTTGAGAGTAGGGGAAAGGATAAGGGAATCCCTACTCAAAGTGCCTAGTGGGGATTGATCCCCCAACCTTGATATTTCGAAGGATGTTCTCCTTACCACTAGACCAAGTACTACTTGGGTGGTGTACTCTTAATATTAAAGATAAGGTTCAAACGAGTGCAGGATTAGGTTAATATTTATACACCGGAGTATACCCCGAGCGTGATACACCTAATGCTAATTTTATGCTCAAATAGTCTTGTGTCGTGTCCTATGAAAGCATGGTACATCCGAATGTATGATACATAATATATAATATCTAGGCCTACTAAGGTTGCTTGTTCTCTTTAATTGAAAATAGCAATTGAACTAAACAACATTGAACTGAAGGAGAAGTTAATGTGAGTGAAACTGTAAAAGTATTATTAATAATCGAACTAAAAATAACTTGGACGAAAATAGCTGGAGAAATAAACCCAAAATATGAGTAATAATTAACACCTTGTTAAACATCCCTTTAATTTGACATTCAATAGTAGTCATAGGACAGAATTCTTGCTACCAAATTTGTAGATATAACTAACACGGAAAAAACGATTTTCTTTCTCACTCCTAGAATCCATATTTGTACCCTACTAGTTTTCCATTCCATAAATTATTCGAAAATTCTCTTTACACATACCAAAAAGAGTGTAGAAATCCATTCTAAAGCTTGAAAATCAACTTCCAACAAACATTAGAAATTCACTCTCAAGCGTGAAAATCAACCTCCAACAAACATCACACATATGTATGTTCCTTTTTAATGATTGCATATGAACTTATGTAACTAAAAAAAACTTTATCATGTTGAATCTTATGAAATTATGCTAATTTTCAAAATACTAGCATATTTCAAACATTTAACAATATATAACTGAAGACATTAAAAAATAAAACTCATTCAAATCAAAATAAAACAAATGTGAACATCATCATAAAGGGCACATAGAGAGTATATTTTAATATATACTCAAGTAGGATAACATTGGTGTTTCTCCTTGCTCCTTGCATATGTCCATGATTTAGATACAAAATTTTTGGTCCAATCATGATTATTAACCTATGATTGATCTCCCACCAATACACTGAGGAAGTGAGGATTACAATTATACCTCTGTACTTGAAAAACCATAAAAACGACCCTACCACCTGATGTGCATATATTATTTTGTACTAATGTCTCGTACATACTGGCTTTCTATGAATTATGACATGTTGATTTTCTGGTTGCTTTATTAATCTACCATGACCATGGAATTCAAACTGAATTTTGGTATGTTGTGGACCAAGATCAACTATTGGATTTTGGTATGTTGTGGTCCAACTACACCCACAAGAATTTCCAATCGTCTTCTCATATGTAAAACACCGTTGCGTGGTTTGCATAACCACATCTGTGTTATACAAAGACCCAATATACACCTTATTCTATACAGAACAATTAGTTGTTTAGAGTTTTGCTACGGAATACGTGGCCTCTATTTCTTACACATAAGTCATAACCATTGATGAGAATGGCATCAACTATCTCCTACAGAGCAAAGCATCCAGACAAAAAGCAAAGGAGCAACAGAGCATCTTCTTATGAGTCATGATACAAGCAAAATATCAGTCATTCAATGCAAAACTTAATGTCTAGCCAAAAGAACATCACATCATGACATAGACATAAACAACTTAAAAACAACGTTCTTCCAGCATGTATAGTGTTGAGTCAAAGTTTGAAGAGGTTTAGATATATATGGTCTATTCTTATCTAGTCAAAGACTATTAAGATGAATTCAAGTTTGGCTCATTATCGAACATTTAAGCATTGAACATGAGCAAACGTCAAGAATGCCTATGATTTGATATTCACCCATCGCTCCTTGTTAGTTGCCTAACTAGTTAGGCCAATAGTTCTATTTTCATTGAAATAGATGGTGTACATAACACAGTCTATAACCATTCCTACCCTCCGCAAACAAAAAAAAGGTTATCTATGTAGTGCTCTGTAGTTTGACTCTTATGTTTATACACTATCTTCAAGCTTCAATACATTTCTACGCTATACGCTATACTTACGAAATTTTAAAGCAATTGCTAAGTCTCAGTTAACTATTGTCAAATGGTAGTTAGAACAAATTAGGTCCTCCATTCTCTATAGCTTATTGCCATTTCAAGTCAGCACAATACTTTTATCTTCACATTTCACTGTTCTATTTAGTTCAGTTAAGTTCGTTTTCAGCCCAAGAGAAAGGCAGAGCAATATTTAGGGTCATTTAAGATTTTCTAAAGCAAATAAGGGAAGTTTGACATACATGGATTCCTCCAAACCAACTTCCTACTCTCCTTTCTAATCGTAATTACTTTCAAAACCTTAATTAAAACTAGATCCAACTCCAAGTTGTTGTAAGAAACAGTTAAACATATAGGAGTGGATTAAAAGTTGAGTGACCACAAAAAATGAGAAATGATAAACCATTGTATATAAAATTGGTGGGCACTATACAGAATGAAATTAAAAAAATGCCTCATAAACTCATGTTTCTAATATATTTTTTCACTTAAACTTATTGGACTAGACTTGATTAGACTTCTCAGACTTGACATTAACTTAAATCTACACTTGATCAGAGTCTATCAGCCTTAATTAGAATGACTAACGATGAAACTTATTCTTGTAAGGTGAAAAGAATGCATCCCCACATATTTAGACATTCTCATAACTAAAAGCCCCGCGCTTTTCAACTATAATTTAGTTATAACAAAAAATAAGTATTAATAAGTTCTAATAGAGTTAGAAACTCCTCAGATAAGATTTGAATAAGTTCTGATAAGTGGTAATAAGTTGAAATGAATATACCCTAATTTGAATAACAAGAGGACACCATGTAGAGAAAACCCAAAAAAGAAAAGAAAGGAAAAGCATTCAAAGCCTCCTACTCTGTCCAGCCTTAAAGCCTGTGATATAAAATACAGAAATCTAGAGAGAGAGGGAGAGGTGGGGTTAAAGGAGGGGAAAGAAACAGAAGGCAATAGACTAGATTGGGTCCATCAATATTAATTAAGAGGGAGAAGAAAAGAAGAAAGGGGGAGAACTGAAAAGAAGTCCTTTTGTTTGGTTATGCTCTCTTCATAATAACCCCTTTTACTCTCTTGTTTCTGTGCACCATTTTCTCAGCCTTCTCATGGCATGTTTAGAAATGTACAACAACAATTCCCATCCTCACTCTCAACCTCCTCCTCCTCCAATGAGCCCAAGAATCTCTTTTTCCAATGACTTTGTTGAATCTCACTCCCACAATTCACACAACTTCCTTAGTCATTCCAGGTCAGAAGCTGCTGCTTTTGCTGCACCAGCTTCTTCAGATTTTGAGTTCTCTGTTACTAACTATAACATGCTTAGTAGTGCTGATGAGATTTTCTCCAAAGGCAGACTTTTGCCCTTCAAAAACAACAACAATGGCAACAATCAGAGGACTCTAAGAGATCAACTCCTTGTTAATGAAGATGAGTGTGACTTCTCTCTTAAGCCTCCTAAGGGTTCTTCTTCTTCTTCTTCTACTAACAGGTGGAAGGGCTTTTTGGGTCTTAGAAAGTCTCACATTGGCTCCAAAAAGCCTGAGAAAAATGATCTTTCTTCTGATCATGCTAAAAGGTTTTCCTTTTCCCTTGAGGATCCTAATCTTACCAAATCTCCTCAGGTATCTTTTCTTTTTATCCTTTTCAACTGTTAAATTCTCTGATTTTTCAGCTAAATTATGTCATGATCTTGATTATCTTATTTGATCCCTAGATCCACACCATATATCATATATGACAACCCCTCCCCCCCCAAAAAAAAAAAAAAACATGTAAAACTGCTAGGTTCATTATCTTTTTGTTTTCAGTATCTTAAAAACCAAAATATGGAACCAGAAAAAAGTAGTTTCCTGTTCTTTGTAGTCATTGTTTTAAGGATTTTAAAATAAACATGATTACCTCCCTTGTGAGTAATACTAAGTTTTGTTACCTCTTATACCATATGACTCTAAATGCACTAAAACCAGAACAAGAAACCGACAATGATACCCAAAAGTATAGTAACTTACTGATATTTACTTGAAATTTGTTTCAGGAAATGTTGAGCAGTGAAAATGCAAGTAGCAGTGATATGGAGATGGGGATATAATAATTACAGAGATCAGTTTGGTGTTCTGTTCATAGGGGGAAGGTGCAACTTTGACTGTTTTTGTCTTTTATTTAATTTTTTTCTATTTACCTTCAATTTTTCAGAGGAGGTTAAGATGGAATCTAGAGAATGCTAATATTTGGGGTTAGTGGATTGGTCTCAACTTTGATTCTTCACCTTTTTTTGGGGGGACTTTCTAGTGTTTTCTGCCCTAGAAGTTTGTCCTTTTAGGTGTTGTGATGTACAAAATGCAAAAAAAAAAAATGATTTTGCAGGTTTTCACTCTCTTTCTCTTTCTCTCTCTCTCTCTATCTATTGGTCAGATGATTAGATCTATTCTGCTTCTAGTTGGGTCTTGTAATGTACCTTCATTCCAATCCAATGTACTTGGTTCTGTAATCAGCTAGCTACATTTTTCAAACATCACTTCCTTCCCCTCATTGGTCAAATAGACCAACCTCTTTGCAGATCATAACATCTTCATTATTATTATTTAGCTTGTTCTTCCTGATTGCATATACAGTTTTTATTTTTATCTCAAGTCACTTGAGCTTTGAGTTATGGGGTAATAATAAATTAGTAGTTGTAATAGTGATTTGTCCGGAACAAAAGAGTCAAGATGCCGATTGTTGCCAAAGAGTTTTATGTGAATAAGAGGTTGTGGCTTTGATGCAATGGGAATCAATGGAAGAGTCCGATTTGAAAGCCTAACAGTAAGCAGATAACTGATGGTGAATTATCAATTGTGTCTTTAGTTGCTGGCTAATAGTTAATAGAGTTTATCTAATTGATGCAGATGCATCAAAGAATGATGAGAATTTAAATATGGATGTAGATGGGTTATTAATAACTGACACAAACATTTTTTTAGGAAAGGATGCAAATGGGTTTTTTCATGAATTAGTTGTAGACGGGTTTTGAAATAATTGACGCAGATGGGTTTTTTAAGGTAAGGATGCAAATGGGTAATCAAAATATGGATGTTGACAGGATTGAATCCTGAGCTTTATCTGGCTAATCTAGGTTTAATTAGCAACTAATATAGTTTCAGATAAGCCAAAAAAGGAAAAAGGGCATAGTAAAGATGAGTTAAGAGAGTGAATATCCTTGGACCCATTTCTAAAAACGACATTTGTATGATGTAACATAATAAAATTAAGTGAATGTAAAACACAAGGTGTTCTTCATAAAGATGAATTCAAAGGCAAAATCTTGACTTTGGAAAAGTAAAAAGATTTTACACGTCCAGGTAAAGGAGATTAAAACAGAAAGGCTCCAAAAATCAACATCAAGTCAAGAAAATGTAACCATCAAATCAGAAAAATAATCAAACAAAAGAGTACATAAAAGCAGCATTGCGGAATAACAGAAAAGCCCCCAACCCCATTTAAATGCAGCCAAAAGAATGGACCCCAAAAGCCCTATTTCAACACATTTACAATTGGTTTTTTAAAAATGAGCAATATTCACTTAAAATATCAACTGATGGGACCGAAAAAGTAGGCCATATGTCTATTTTCTATTCCAGATTGACAAATATTGTTGAGTATTCTTAATGTCTTAAAGCGATACATATACGATATACTCACTTCCTTCTTTTATGTTCTACTCTTTATCGTACCTTCAAAAACTAAGGTGGGTATGGGAGAGATTGTACCATGTGGAGTTGATTGAAAGAAGGTGGAATGACAGGGTTGCATGTGGCGGTTTGAGTAAGGAAAAGATGGAGAAGAATTGCATCACTGAAAGTGTGGGGCAAGAACCAAATTATGAAAGGGCGGAACGAAAAACCCCGAAAACAGAAAGTTGGTAGAACAGAAAAGAACAAAGGGAGCAAGTCTAAGTGGCACAACGATATTTAACTTAGGTTAGTTACTAACAACTCTCCAAATCCAACTCTTAGGCTGCCATGAACAAGGTACTAGGTACATGAAAATTCGAAGTTCCAAAATACATAATTCAAGTATCAAACACTGAGGCCTACAGTTTAAGTCATTTTTCCTTTGCTATATACTTCATATAGATGACATAGACTGCACATAATGGGTACATATAAAACTAGTCGAGACTCAAGAGTTCTCACCACTGAGCACTGACCTGTTCCTGAAACCTGGACTCGTGATTCTTGATCTCTGATTTCAGCATCTCAATTTCATCAGCACGCTTACGAAAAATACCCATCAGCCCAGAAAGTTTGGATTCAAGATTCTTGATCTTGCTTTCTGAGATAGCATGATCTGATGACAGGTCCAAATAATGTTTCCTGTACTTGGCTGCCTCTGGGTCATCAGTGATCCTCCGAAGATTGTCTAAATGACTGAGCATAAATCCAACTTCCATCCCAAGAAGTTTGAGGGATTTCAGTTTCTCACCCCATATTGAAGATTCATCTTTGGAAGTATGGAGCTCACAGCTTTTTATTGCAACAGTGACATTGACAGTTTCGATGATGCATCCAGCTATCAGAAAAGGATTAATGCCCTCTAGGAGATGGGTATGGAGGAATGCATTCTGACTGCAACAAAGTTCGTAATACCTATACTTGATGTTGTGAGGAAGCGCATATTCTTTCTTTAGCAAATCATCTATTAGAATGAGGAACTCCTTAGAGCTTGCAAAACCATTATCATCAACAGCAGCAGGATTGTCTTTGGAGAGAAGTACGGTTTGGTCCTTATCTTGAGCTACCACCGACAGAGAAGAAGGTCGATGTGTTTCAATAGTTTGCTCCAGGCTGCCCACTTCTACACCTGAACATAAAATTGGTGTAGATGCAATCAATTGAATCAAAGATGATACCGCATAAAATCAATACAAGAATTTCCAGTACCACTTTGTACTACTTCAGTTGGGAAATTTCGCATGACACAAGATTCATCATTCCCTGTCCAATCAGTTTTTCTTATTATGTACACCTGCAAAATACAAGTGTGAAGAGAAAGACTAAACTGGTGCTTTAGAATCCAGAACCAGTAAGAATTTTTCAAAAAGCTGACAAACTAACTCTCAGATATGTTGATAAGCACTTCAAATATAACTTCTCCCTTTAAAAAGATGTTCCGCAATCTAAAGGGATTGTCCTTGTAACAACTCCATCAAAATTTTGAGCTGCTTTGCTCAATTTAGCGCACATCAAAAATCTGATTTTACCCAAACCTTTCTAATTCTAAGGTATATCTACTTTAGAAAGTCTAAGATTGACAAACTCAAGCAAATAAGCTCTTTTGGTGACCCTCGATATTATTATGTACCTTATTAGCAATCACAAATTTACAACGCCGTATCCTACTCGAGCAATTAGCATAAACTTGTTACCACAAATTTATGTTGCAATTTTTCGATTTACAATTCATAATGAATGGGGCCTCACCTCAAGAACCCACGTAAGCAAATCAATAGTCCAGCTTCACTTAGGTTCAATTGGATGTCAAATCTTCAAAAATTATCAACTCCAAGACCTGAACACATATTTTTCTAAAAGTCTGGACGATGTGTAACAAGTAATACAGCTTTTTCAGACTTCAGTACTGGCTCCAAAACCAATTCTTGTGGTTTAGCAGAATACAAGGTTTCTGACACAGTTCTCACGCCAACATATACTTCCTACGTTCTTATTCTAATTGCAACATGTAATTTTTATTCTATTTCCACACTATACTTTCCCCATCTTTTGTGATTTTACCATTGAGAAAAATATAAGTCATGTAGGGTCTTGTTAGATTCGTCTCACTATCCCCTTCCAAGATATCAACTTCTAATATTTGTTACAAAGTTAATTAAAGATGTTATTGCTCAGAATTGTGCACTGGCAAGCGTCAAAACTCATATGTTGCAATTGGAAAAGAACGGAGGAAGTATCATGTTTAAGATTTGGGATCATTGGCATTTTCTCATCAATACAACGGCAAGACAGCAAAAGGGTGTGCAGCTTCGATGAAGGGGTACTGACATAAGATCACAAATCCAGGTGGAACTTCATCTAACTACGCCTTTTGCTTCTAACCCCCATCCATATTAAGGGAAGATTGAATCAACAGTTTAACAAGCTCTCCTTGAGCTTAGACGAATGCATTCTTTTTTATGTTAATTACATTATGAAGTAGATAAGTCTTACAAGAGCAAGAAAGGATAGTAGATATTTCCAAAAAGACTACCTTGAATTTGTTAGATTTCACTAGATGAAATACCAGGACATCTCCTTCAGATAGTTCTTCAGCTATAGAAAACCCTCTCCACCCACCACTCAATGCTGTCTTTCTTGCAAGATATTTTGCCCGGTATTTCTTACCATTTTGATTTTCCAAGATGAAATAAGTGTCCTTTTCCGGTAAATACATCTTGCAAAAAGGAACTGGGAGCCCCTGTCGAGGATGTAAATGAGCCTCTGTGCTTCAAAGATCAAAATTATCAACATCTATAATGCATGGACTTGCATGGATCAAGCGATGCAAATCTAACATGATTAATAGTCCAAGTGTAAGTTACAGTCATTTTCATAAAATTGTACTTGATTTTGGCCAAATCTAAAAGCTAAGGTGTTCATATCCATGCTAGGGTGGCAAGTACCCTCTAGGCCTATATAAAGTTTTATGAAAAGTCCGTGCAACATAGTCTAGACCAATATAAAAAGGTTTCATGTTAGAAAGTGCTAACCATCCAAAAACAACTAGCAACATGGGACTTCAACAAATGTTTTATGAAGCTAGGATGATTTGCCTCTAATCTAGAACGAAGCTCCTCAGCTTGGCGAATCGATGGCGGATTAATGTTTCGCCTACAGATTAAACAAGCCTCCGCATCAATATTGATAGCTAATAGTCTACAATATATGATCAGAAGACTAAACTACAAAGTACACTAACCTCTTGGCTTCCTTCTGGTGATAACATACACCCTGTAAAATATAAATTTATTAATTATTTAATTACATCCAAAACATAGCGACAGAATATAAACTTCTCAGTGTCAATGAGCGGAACAACTGCCCTTTTTGATGGTCATGGCCATACCACGTCCGAGTTTCTGTTGAGCTGTTTACTTCTTTTCCAAACTTTGCCGATTTGCCCCTTATAACTACCCAAAATATATAGTTACTTGGGAGTTTCCTTGAGCACATTGAGAAAGTCTTGAGCTGATTCCTGCCAACTGTTATAGACCATACTACTTTCTCAGATAATCTTATCTCTGACGTCTTCTCTTTTCCAGTAGCTAGATTCCTCAACTAGTTCTCTTGTTCACTATCAACCTACCCTTCTTCTTCACCTGATTCTTTTCACATTCTACTTCTCCAAGTTCTTCTTCTTCTATTGAGGATCTCACAACTCACACTAATTTTCCCTCTCTTGCTGACCCGAGAAGAACCACAAAACCTCATCCGAGGCCCACCTATTTGAGTGACTATATTTGCAATCTTGTACACCCTTCTTCCTCTTCTTTTTCTTCTCAGCCTAAACATTGGCACAATTTGGTTTCTTTTCACTCCTCACCTTTCACTCATAAAGCTCTTCTTGTTCATTCCTTCAATCATATGACCCACCTTCCTATCACATATCTTCTCGAGATCTATGATGGGTAGACGCTATAACCAAAGAGTCCACAGCTCATAAGGAGAATCAAACTTCACGAGTTGTCCCTTCCTCTAATTAAAAAAAAACAATAGGTCTTAAGTGGGTTAATAAAGTGAAATTAAATTCTGATGGGAGCCTAGGTCTTTTTTTCTTCTTCAGCCTAAACATTGGTGTAATTTGGTTTCTTTTCACTCTCTACCTCCCACCATAAGGCTCTTCTAGGTCATTTATCCAATCATACTGAACTACGTTCCTATCACATTGCTTCTCGAGATCTATGATGAGCGAAAGCTATGAACAAAGTACTCCAAGTTCATAAGGATTTCAAACCTGAAATGTCGTTTCCTCCACAAGTAAAAGAAAACCAATAGATTGTAAGTGGGTTTCCAAAGTGAAGTTGAAATGTGACGTTACCCTAGAAACGTCTTAAGGCCAAACTAGAAGAAAAAGATAACACCCAAAAATTTGGTGTTGATTTGAAGGAGACTTCTCTTCGGTAGTCAAAATGGCCACCGTATATTTATCATTGCTTAAGCAGCCACCAAGGGTTGATCTCTCTTCTAGTTGGATGTCAACAATGCTCCTACATGGTCACTTACAAAAGTTTATGTGACGCTCCCTAATGGAATTACTAAAAGTCTAAAACTAAAAAGGTATGCACATCGAAGGAATTATTTAGTGTAAACAATGGTTCGCTAAGCTACTCAAGTGAACTCAAGCGCCAAGGTTTTGAGCAACCTAAACATAATGCCCTTTCATTATAAAAAGGGGAGTCTTGTCCTCTTTGGCAATTTTCCTTTCTGCTGGACATCCAAGAAACAGAGCATTGTATTCAATACCTCCACTGAAGCTCAATACCGAGCCAAGTAAGCAGCTTCATCTAAAGCAACATAGGTAATCAGAGTTCTCGAAGAGCTTGGAGTGTAAGCCGAAGCCTATTGCAATTTACTGAGACAACCAATCTACTTTATGAATGGCCAAAAGGCAAAAACCCTGTGTTTCATGAACCAAACACATTGATATAAATTCTGAGTTACACGTGGTGAAGTTTTGGAAGGTCTCATCCAATCGACCTCTTTACCTACCCAATCCAATTAGTCCATTAGCTGATGGTTTCACCAAGATTTCGCCATCTCCTCATGTTAGAGATCTTCTCTCCCAACTAGGAATCTCTTCCTGCGTTCCTAGCTTGAGGGGGGTATTCGACCGTCTCACCCTCACCCTAGAAGGTCAGAGCTCAAGTTGCAGAGATATAACGGATTAGTTTACCCCTAATTTTCTTCCTCATAAGTCATAATTTTGTCCCCCTCTTACTTCGGCGTTAGGTTATGTTTGCGAGCCGTATACACATTCAAAGAGTGCCATGAAATTGTGGGCATTGCTAGCTTTTGATTCCTCATCTCCACATTTTATAGTGGACAAGGGAGCTCCTTGGGGTTTTCATTCATCCCTCTCATTAAAGTGTTTTCCTAGCTGAATTAGGTGCCTATACTCTTGATTTTTTCTCAAAAGTATTATTACTTGTATTTTACTTCTTGAACATTGCTTTTGATAATCCCATAACAAAATTCAAGGTAATTCTACTAGCTTTTCATGCCTACATTATAAGAATTCCCAATTCAACCCTTATATCAATAAAGAGTATAAACTAAAGAAACAAAACCACAATTTCTTCACGTCATTCTAAATTTTCTCAATTTCCACAAGCATTCCATCACCTGTGTACATATTATAATTCTTATCGTACACCTCGGCGTATGATGCATATCCTAATCCTAAACCTAAGGCTAGTTTTCTTTTGCTCATTTGAAACACTCCAAATGACCAAAATTCACTAATGCGATACTTCCAAATGAGCAAAAAATACTAATTTAGTTTACATGTACTTTAATTTGCGTAATTCATGAAATTTAACCGCTTGTCATGCATTGAAGAAATAACGTTGAAATAGACTTCACAAAACCCCAAAAAAAAAAACTAAAAAAACAAATTAACCAGTAATATCTTACCTTGGATGAAGATTTTGACAATTTCTTTTTAAACTTGGGAATAGTAGTCTTTAGTGCCTTCATTTCACCATGCAAACAAAAATATTTGCAAACTTATTAGACATGACAATAAATTTAGGGTTATGGATGATTTTACACCATCTTAAGAGCTGGAAGAAGCAGTGGAATCATTTGGCGTCATCACAACTCAGATCATTGAAACGAACTTGTAATGTACAGTACTTGCTTGGTATTGGTGGAATCATCGGTTCTTCAGCGATTGTTCGTTTTTATTTGTTATGTGGCCCTATTTTACACTCGGTTACCAAGTAGTACTTGGTCTAGTGGTAACTGGTTACGAGCACCTTCCAACCTCAAGATTAGGGTTCAATCTCCACTCGAAACACTTTAAAGGTAGGTAACCCCTTACCCTTGTCCTTTACTTTCAAGCGTCTGGCCCATTAGAAACCGAGCGAAATTCGGGCCACCTCTTCTCACCAGAAAAACAAAAAAAAATTACACTCAGATCATTTGCCAAGTTACTATTTACATAGTTGCTTGGCAGAGGAACTTAAAAGTAGCGGCTCGAGAGTCGAGAGGTAATTGGTCTATTACATACTCGGTTTACCTATTATAGTAATAGAGTTTAGAGTCAAAGTTCATCATGATCGACGTCGATTTTTCTTATTGAGCCTAAGAAGTTTTTTCTCGTGATTCGTGAAAATCTATATAACATCATTGTTTCTTATACTTTTGAGTTTTAAATTCCGCAAATTTTAGCTATAAGTTCCACACTACAAATCGCCCCCCTCTTGTAGACTTGTAGTGTTCCATGTGAAGTAACACAACAGAGTACATGTTGGTCGAGCAAACTCAGGCTACTCATGAGTACTATCATAAGATTCATAACACTCAATATTTAAATCGGACAGTATCAGACTTAAGACTCAACACTATGCAAATTAACTTATCTAGTAGCTAAAATAACTTTACGAAACTAACTTCACCATAGTTGTCCATACTTCCACATTATATTGAAATACATTTCTTAACAATTAATTACTACATACATACATACACATTATTGTAGACACCTATTTAACCAAGCAAAAGCTTTACAAGTTGCACAAAAGCCCATAGATGATATAGATAGGATACATCTAAAACAAGTAAGCAACTATTAACAGCATCATATTGTACAACTATCTACCTTGTAACTAGTGGCTTAGGAGCAATGCTACATCACTCCGTGGGGGATCACACTTCTCATCTATTCCATTGACAAGTTTTTGATATTTTCGACAAAGTTGCAGGCGTTTCCCTACTACATACAGTTTACCAGGGGCAGGAAGCATGCACCTGTTCCTGAAACTCGCGCTCATGATTCTGAATCTTTAATTTCAGAATCTTGATAGCAGCGTAACGCTTATTATGAATGGTCTTAATTTCAACAAGTTTGTCCTCAAGACATTTGATCTCATCTTCAGTACGGGTATTTTCAGAGCATAGCTCTAAACATTTTTGTCGAAAAGTGTCTACCTTTGGGTCATGGACAATTTTTTGAAGACGGACCAAATGAGCACGCAAAAAACCAATATTCATGCCAAGAAGTTCAAGGGCTTTTAAAGTCTTTTCCCAATTTACAGACTTTTCTTTGAAAGTTGAAATCTTGCACTGCCTTAATGCATCTGCAATGTTAACTGTCTCGATAATGATTCCACCAACCAATATATGATTCATCCATTTTGGAAGGTGGTCATGGAGCGAAGCGTTCTGGCTGCAGCACAGGTTATAGTACCTCCACTTCATCTCCCGGGGGAGCTCGAAGTCTTTGAGCAAGTTGCTGATTACAACACTAAAGTTATCGAAAGTTGAGACAGTGGAGTTTGAAGTTAGAGCTGCTGCTTCACATAGCTGGAACCCATCATCACGTCTAGATGAATTTTCAGTACTACTGCTTTCCAATTTTACAGGTGGGTGCATAGTTCTCTGAATATCTTCACCCTTGCTGGTTTCTGTAGGCGAATATATATATATAAGATTACACAACTGAAATCATCAGAAAAGGTTGAGACTTAAGGCAGCCTTGTGTCCTACTTTTATCTTCCTGTTAAGCTTTCTTGCTCATATCCAGAAAAATACTACCTCCGTTTTTTTTACCCGCATCATTTGGGAATATTATACTATTCATTCATGTTGTTTTGAACCAAATTTGTGACTTATATATAACGAAAAACATAGTCATGTGGGATCTTGTTAGATTCATCTCAATGTGTAGATTATTAATATCAACTTTGTATAATTTTTTCTTATATAAAACTCAAGATATTTAATTTATAAAGTGTGCATTGGGTTGTGTAATATGGTTCAATGATGCAAGTAAAAAAAAGCGGAGGTCAAACGTGAAAAAAAATTAAATGTGGATTTGAAGGAAAACAGAGAAAGAAAATGTGACGGAATTGCAAAGAAAAAAAAAAGAGTTCATGTGATGGATAGAGGAACTAATAAAGAAAGGGGAACCCAAGGTTAAATTTTGTTTACAAGGTAGATAAGACAGTCATACATTTGGGACATTCCAAAATAGCATATTCAGGAAGACAATCATGTGAAGAAAGGACTAAGGAGCTATAAGTAGACAAAAGGCCGGGACGAACCTACCAGGACCACTTTGTTCACCACGATTATCCATAATTAGCAGAGAGAGCGCTCCATCCTCCTCAGTCAAGTTATTTGCTTTTATTGTGTAAACCTACAAAAGATCTCAAATAAGTACGTAATACGAACAATCGCATGGTTATTATCCCCTTTTTCTACAAGTGTCGAAACAACTAACAACTGCAAGCCGAAAACCTATAGAAATCAGAATCATTGGTTAGAACTGCCTATGAGATGGTTGACAGGTATCAAGTTTTAGTAAAAAAATTATACAATCTTCTATTTTCTGGGACATTAGGCTGACATGTATTGAAGAGACAGGAAATCTTAATTCAGATATAGTAACACCAAAATCTGAGGATAAGGTTTGTTGTCTCTCCATATGCTGATCAACCTTTGGCGTTCATGCTCTTTTACTTACGAAGGTTTTATCAAGGACATCAAGAAATTCTAGGAAATCGATCAAATGAACATTTCATTTGGTGATTTTAGTCATTACCACTAAGAATTTTCAAGGTTGCATTACTCTCATCATTAAAATTTCCTTGAGCTTGTTGCCCTCATATCCCCTTCATTTTTAACAAAGTCCTTACGAGAGTAGCAAGCACAACCGTTCCAGGAATAAAAAGTGCCAAGAACATGCCTTTAAGAAGATCACCTTGAATTTGGCGGTCGACACTAAATGAAACACAACAACATCTCCTACTAATAATTTTTCAGAAATGGCAAATCCTTTCCACCCGCCACTTAATCCTGTCTTCCTTGGAAGATATTTCGCTTTAAATTGCTTCTTACTTTGAGTTTCCAATGTAATGAAAGTGTCTTTTTGTGGTAAATGCTTCTGGCAGAATTTTACAGGAAGTCCCTGCACCGAGCATAAGAGAACACAGTTAAAACATAGGTCCTTAATATATTCAGCACTAGCCAAATGAAGAAATTGCACATAAAAGGCTAATGCTAACCATCCAAAAACCACCAGTAACATGTGACTTCAACAAAGATTTAATGAAACTTGGATGTTTTGGATCCAATCTGGATTGAAGCTCTTCTGCTTGATAAAAAACGGACTTCCGTTTTCCACAAGCCGTTTCCTGACTGTTTAGCCTACATCTTCAAGTAAGCAGTGAACAATTATGTCACAAAATTGCACTATAACAATTTACCAAAGCAACTCACAGTACAGGGCCGTTTGATATCCCTTCCAATTTCAATAATTTGTTTATTTCTGTTTTTAGTTTTCACAAGAACTGAAAACTGGAAACAAAAACACAACGATGAATACGCTTCTGATACTTTGAACAACCTCTTGGGCATGCTGTGGTTAGGCCATAACACCTGCAAAGCACACATTCAACAGTCTGTCATACGGAGGTTGGAAATAGGATGCTGTTGAAACCAAAATTTGTTTTCCAATCCAGGATGAAAAACTGAAAACTTTACTTGCAGCCACCAACTCTAAGACATTGATGTTGGTTTCGGGCCGGGCCGGACCAGGCTTAAAGGGCTATTAAGGGGCTGCTTTCTAGTCGGCCAAAGTTAAGGTTTTGTTCTTTTCAGCTTATTATTCTTGATCTAAACTTATTGGCTCTTACATGAATCTATTGATAGAAATTCCGGTTGATCTTGGCGATAAAAAAAGTAGGACAATCAAGTATCATTTTTGTTATAAAAATAAAGAAAGATATTAAGTGGAAATAATTCAATTTGGAGAAATATTAATTAGTAATTGTCACTATCTTTTCTTTTAGAACTTCAATTTTCGAAAGCACACATATTTTGGGGGTGTTGATGAGCCTACTAGCTCGTGAACTATGAGTCCTCCGCTCCGAATGTTCAAGACTTCTAGCATAGTTGATATCGACCTGAGAAGCATGTGAACCGGCTCAAAATACTTTTTAGCTAGTTCATTTTCCTTATTATAGAATTTAAGTGGAAATTATTCGTAAAAATGTGCACAATACTTGTGAAATGCTCAAAAGAAATAGCAAAAACATAATTACGAAGTTGTAATAACATGATTTTCAAATTGAAGTTGAGTTGTTAGGTAAATTGAACCTCAAAATTTAAACTCAAAAAATGTGGACGTAGGCTTGAGTTTGAGTGCAAGTGTTACTAGTCGAGCAACCCCAAGCTCACCCGGTTTCAGCTCATTAACACCCCTATACTTATATATACTATAGTCATATGCTTAAAATATACAACCACAGTTTCGAGATATGTTTTGCTTGGTTAATCTAGGAAAACCCATATCGCCATCGAACTTATTTTTACTAGACCAACACCTTTTGGCACTTGCTACTTAGGGTATACATTTTAGAAATTTAGACGGATTGCTAAACTTGAAGTCCAATTTGTTATTGGTTAAATCCTTCTCTTATTCTAAGAACTTCTAATTTCTACTTCCTACCTTCAGTTATTCTTGCAACACTTGCAATTCTGGGTCAAACTTAATAAGCTTTGACCACATATCCTTAGTAGAGGAGTAGTGGTCGTAGTAACTTACAGGTATGATTGGAGATATTAATTGTCAAACGTCTAAATAGAGCATGCAAGACCAAGACCGAGCGTGAAATATACTGAAATACAAGTGTTGCAAGAATTATATTCTACTACTAAGGTTTTTTTTTTTTTTGAAAAGATAAAGTGTGGAGTAGGAGAACGTCAGGAGCCCCTCCGCACGAGGGTCTCTCCTGACGCATCAGACAAGAGGATAGAGTGTAAACTATATACAGGATCGTCGGAAATGATAAAGGAATCTGTTATTAGGTGTCCCACATTAACCACCCAATCAGCCGCTCTATTCCCTTCTCTGAAGACGAGTCGTTATCTCGCAGTGCTGAAAGTTGCTAATGATTTGTTGTGAATCCTTGATGATGTGCGAAATCTGCCAAGGGGGCACTAAGGTTTTTTTTAATTGGGGAGGGGGTATTGGAGAGAAAGTCCCAATTTCTATCGGTACATCCGTCGGTATATACTACGTTTTTTTAGAAACATATACTACTTTTATTATTTAAGTTTTATTAAATCCTTAAAAATACTACTTTATTCAGAAAATATACTACTTTAAGCTTTATACAAATGAGAGCTGCCCAATTCCTATCAGATAGATAGGGGATTTGGCATCTATCAATTTATTCGTAGTATATTTATAGGTACATATAGTATATTTTATAAATAATGTAGTATATTTATAAAAAGTTTAAGATAGTATATTTTCTTAATAAATTTAGAACTTAATGAAGTAAGTATATATATAGAAAATGTAGTATACTTATAGAAAATTATAGTATATTTGTATTTTTTTTTTTGAAAGGTAATGTGGTGGACCCCTAGCCAGATCTCAACTAGCACAAGTATCTTGATCTGGTGTTTGCGGGGCCCGACATTTGAGAGCATGGGGGAATGGTAAGGGGATCCCCACCCCCAAATGCCCCTAGTGGGATTTGATCCCATGACCTTCAAGTCATGAGATCAAACCTTTACCACTAGACCAAGCCTTGCTTGGTTATAGTATATTTGTATCTGAACATCTATCAGATATGAAGTAAGCTTTTCCCTTATACAAATACACTACCTAAATCCACAAATATGGTACCTTGCTATGATCCACAAGATTATTTTTTTAAATAGGTTGATATATGCCCAGCCCCTGTCTATGAGTCTATCACTAACTATGAGATAGTAACTGGGCAAAGCTCAATATTGGGGGAAGAGATACCAGAAATAAATAAAATTTTGAACAACTAAAGTTTACAATCAATAAGCATTCCTACAAGTCAGAGGTAACTTGCACAATAGCAATTTGTTTAATCCAGCCGCCAAAAACCCCATCAACTAAAATATAGTACGGTAGCTGCTAACATAAACAATACTTGCATGTAAATGATGTAATATGTAAATGGAGGATAACTTACAGTTACAGGCTCAGAAGAAGGAAGTGGAATTGAGCATATCTTCTTAGTGACCAACTTCCTCTTTCCTTTCTTTTGCTCCTTGCTTTTACCCTATATATGAAGTTCAATTAAGAGTATTTAATTTCAATCCCCCCAATGATTCCAGGAGAGCGAAAGAGAGAAGTAAATACCTTGAACTCGGATATTGGGATGGAAAGAGACATTCCCAAAGCATTTATAAACCCAAAATAATTGTCATGGTGAAGCAAAGGTTGGGTTGAAGAATGAGTGAGGCGACAGTTCACTGAGTCGCTGAACATCAACAGTCAACACGACTGAGGGTCTGTCTTAAAAACCTGAACCGAACTGAATTAAATTGTATTGAGCCAAACTGATGTGAAGTGAATCAAATAGTGATATGTAAAAGTAAAAGTATTATACAGAACAGAACTGAATTGAAGTAAAGTGAACTGAACTGAAATAAGTTGAGAAGAACAGGCCGGCAGTCTGTGACTAATTCCGTTACAGTTGAAATAGACTTTCTAATAAAATTTCTTCTCTCATCCATATTCTTGTTTTGAAATAGACTTGATCATTGAAGGTGTAATCTTTATGTTATCAATTCCATCAAAAGATTATGGAATGTGTCATGGGAGATCCAGAGTGTCATTCGTGATGCGGAAACGGATATGCGGTTTTTCGAGAGTTTCGAGGTGGTTCATTATTTTCGGAAGGCGAACACAACAGTGGATTTCTGCGCAAACAGGGGTCACTCTTGTTCGTCGCTTACTTACTGTTTCGAGGCTTTCGATACTAATTTGTTGTTAATCATCCAAAAAGATGAATTAGGCTACTCTTGTTTTAGGAGCTAGTCAAGTTTTTCTTCCCTAATAAAAAAAAGAAAAAATTGTTTTTATAATAAGTCAATTTTTATGTCATCTTCTAAAATTAAGTTCACCTTTAGATTATTCCGGAATAAGTTAAGCTTGTATGGGTATTTACTTTCAATGAGTTCAAGTGATCGGTTACTTTATCAACAGGTAATAATTTTTTTCCCTTTTCTTTCTCTTTACCAACCATTTACACCTATAATCACAATCACCACTCGATCCCAAACACCACCCCAACACCTGATCTAACTCATTGAAAGTTAATACTCATACAAGTTTAACTTATTCTAGAATAATCCAAAGGTGAACTTAATTTTAGAAGATGGCACAAATGTTGACTTATCAAAAACATTTTTTCCTAAAAAAAACATTCTTGTTTTGGCTACCTGCACGCAATCCCATTCATTGGCCACATATTATGACTATGTTCTTTTTGACTTATTTTCATTCCCTATACGTTATAAATTCATATAAGATTAAGTAAGGTCTAATAAGTTCAGATAAATTGAAAGAACGGACCCTATGTCCAATTAACCAAATTCATACTCCCTGCATCCCAATTGATTTATTACATGTTGACTTTCACTTTGTCACTCTACGTGTATTTGAATTTATATATTATCTTTGTTCCATATGTATTGAAACCTTTATCAAGTTTGGCTTGGTCTAGTGGTAAGAGTTTGGCCCCATGATTTCAAGGTCATGGGATCAAATCCCACTAGGGGCATTTGGGGGTGGGAATTCCCTTACCATTCCCCCTACTCTCAAGTGTCTGGCCCAATAGGACCCGAGCGAGATCCGGGCCACTTCTCCTTACCCAAAAAAAAATATTGAAACCTTTGACATTTTACACTATTCATACACTTCCCTTTGACCTTCTTTTATGATTTATACATAACGATAAATATAGTCATGTGGGATATTGTTGGATTAGTCTCGATGTATGCTTAATTGATGGAGTATCAACTTTTTCACAATTTTTACTTGAATAAAGTTAGAGATATTATCGTTTAAAGTACTGCATTTGGAGGCGTAAAGCTCTCTACGTTGCAATACATATGGAACGGAGGTAGTACGTAACAGAATACATACTCATGTGAGATTTCATTTGATTCGTCTCCATGTGTACTTTCCAAATATATAATTTTTGTATTTTTTTCCGATACCAATTTTGAAAGTGTGAAAAAGTGAATGTAGCAAATAAATTGGGACAAAGGGAGTATAACATCAAGGGATAAATAGGTTAAAAAATAACAATTCAAGTGACAAATAGATAAAAGAATCAATTACGTAATAAAAAGTACACATATTATTAAAAGAGACGGTCTAATTTTAACATAAAATTAGATCAATCTAAACCCACATATTCTACTAACAAGCTCATTGCATCTCTCTCTAACTCAACACACTTTTTATACAATCTGTTATTAACATTGGGTTTGGACCATTGTCTGATTTTAATTTAAAAATAGATGATCTATTACAAAACTAGCTGTAAAAAGTAACATAGGACGTAGGTGTTAAAGGGGTAACAATACGGCATCAAAACAACAATTAGGTTAGAAAATATGTATTATGTGGCACTTATGTCAGAAAATTACCCGAGATATGTTCGTAACTGCACATAAGTGATGATTGACCATTATATGTATTAAACTACGTTAACTTTATAGTTAAGGTAAACAGAGGGGGAAAAGTGGTTTCACACTTATACATTGACAATACTACAATAGGATACGATTGGAAACATTATCAAGAGTTCTTTTCCAATTCCAACGAGAACCACATCCAATTAACCAAATTGGAAAAATTTAAGATAAGGGTCAATTGTTACTAGCACGGCACTATAAAATTATTTTGGGTAGTAGTTGTGTGACTTAAGTATTTCGTAAAATAATCTTTCACCTAATTGTCGCTTTAAGGTCACTTCTTACCCATTTGACATATATGTTACTTTTTTTACATATGTGTTGCTTAATGTTATTTTCTATTGAAATCGTGCATCACATGTACGAATACTAAAGGATTGGAATCGTGCATCACATGCACGAATATTAAAGGAACTAAAATAGTTTAGAACCCTATAATGAGTAACGAAGGAGGGTCAAAATACTCACATCCTACTTTAGTAATACGTTAACTAGATTGTACTCGTGCTAGCGCGCATGGTGTATAAAATGTTTTTATAAAAATAATTTAATCTAGAGAAAATTTAGAAGGGGAGATATTATTGAACAATAATGCAACTAACGCCACCAAATCTTATACATACATGAATCGTTATTACGATAATAATATATCTTAAGAATACGCTCAACTAAGATCTAAATTGAAGGTCTACCTATAACATTAGATATTATGTTGAACAAAGATTATGTGAAAAGAAATTATTTTATTATGATAGCATCTTATTAGAGCAATTTGTTTATTTGAAAATATTTTTGACAGGATTGGTTTTTGGGGTTGAGAAACGGTAATTTAGAATCCTCTTATTTAAATTATTTGTGTATCTTTACGATTTTCCTTAATTGTTGTTGTTTACATATTTGTTAGTGATTCCTAAAAGTATTGTGCAAATAAATAAATAGGCCATAACAAATGTCTTTATTTTTGGTGTATAAGAAGTCTTGAAGGCGGGATGAGAATCGATCTCAAAATTTATTGGAACCGCGTGAGATGCTCGCGCGAACCAACCTAGCTACCCTCACTCTCAAACCATAACAAATGTGAGTAGTGAGTACTACATAACAACTTATCAATGACTTTCTAAGCTTGAAGTATTATGGAATGAAAAACTTACCAAGAAAACTGATTAGTAAATATACCATTAGTTAACCCTTTTATACACAGATCAACTTTTGCAAAACATCAGTATATGCTCTTCATTTCTGAGAGTACTCACTATGTACCAATGAAGCTCCTAGGGCCTAAGGACACTAATGACAACAAGGACCCAAATAATTAATTTCCTTAAGAGATGACAATATGACAATGCATAATATTACCAATATCGTGAGTTTCACCAAGGGGCACTAACTTCTTCCTGAAACTTCAGCTCACATGTCTTGGCCTTCAACTTCAAGGTCTCAATGTGAGCATCATACTGGGAGAAAAACTTTTCTATTTCCATGATCAGAACTTCAAGGTTTACTATCTCGGCTTTAGCAGAAACAAGCCAGGAATACCCTGCTCTGTATTTTTGTTCAAGATGCTTCGACTTCAAGTCCTTGCAAATCAGCCTTAGGTTAGCAAGTATTAGTTTGAGTTTCATTACTTCACCTTCTGCTCGTCCACGTTCATGTGATGCTTCTCTATATCGGCTCCTGTGATCTGTTGTACCTTCTGAACAGAAAGCAAGGTTCTTCAGATTGTGTAGACGAGCAAGGAGGAAGTTGACATTCATTCCAAGAGCTTTATAGACATTCAAGGTTTTTTCCCACAGTGCATAATTTTTGAGGAAGGTAGAGAGCTTGCAAGTTCTCAAGGTATTGGCTAAACCAACAGTTTCAAAGATAACTCTTTTGATGGATCCAATAAAGAACTGAGAATTTAACCCCGGATTGATTCCTCTAAATAGATCAGCATGAAGAAAGCCATTCTGACTACAACAGAGTTCATAATAATCATGTAGGGTACTGTAAGGCAGCTTGTGGTTTTGAAGCAACTTATGGATGATAGTATTGAACTCTTCAAAGTCTGTGATATTATTGAAAAGTATCTCTCTGGGATATAGCGTGAATTCTCCAGCATTTTTTGACTTGAGCCTCGGACTCTTCCGATTGTAGTTTTGTGCTACTTGATGTACTTCCCCTCTCCAATACACAATAAGCTGATTGGTGTTTGTTTTGCTTGAAACGCTTGGCTCTACATGACTGATGGGATTAAGCAGATGAACAGGTAGAATCACTTTAGTAACAAATTCTTTCCTGATGAAGTTCACCTACAAAGGAGTAGAGTTCAATTTTCAAAACCAAGCAAAATCCATTAAAATCTGCAAGAGTTTAAAATGCCCTTCTAAACTATATTCCTTGCCAACTTATTCTTGCTTTGGAAAGTTCTAATTAGTGTTTAGTGTTTAGTTGGGAGGGAAACTCTGTCCTTCAAAAGTAATTTTCCCATTTTAGTCTATTTGGTTTGTTAAAGATGAAAATAATTTTCCCAAGGGTGTAAAAGAATCCAATAATTTCCGTCCTATTCTTATTACCTTCATATTTCCCTTTTCAAATTCATCCTCTCCCCTCCAGCTCCGGTCCGATATTCAATTTTATCTTCAAAATTTCTTGTAAAAAACCAATCAAAGGGAAACTAGTTTACAAGCGTGTTTTTGCTTTGGAACTCATTTTTCATAGAATATGATCAAGTTCCATTGAGAATGTTTCTCGTCCAACCGAACAGAGCTAATGAGATATGCTAAGCAGTTAAGACGAACATGCATGGTAAGAGATTGTAGTAAGCATAACTGAAAACTCTACATGATTATAAAGACAGCATATTAGCTCTTATCAAGTACAGTCATCCATGTTATCTTTCTTACATTACATTATCTCTACAGGATCAATTACTTTCGATCTCTTCAAAGAGGCTTTTCTGACAGTTGGTACTGTCATTAAACATCTAATCTCATATTTCTGTGGAGTTATGACAACAGTGACATCGAAAGTGCAACTCAATCTAAGCAAGTATCATGACTATGCGATTTCAAATCGAAACTTAGATTGTTATTTCCAATTGATTGACAACCCGCATTTCTAAACCTTCAGGCATGATTTTCAGATTACGGTGGAAGTAGATGAGACAACTGTAATAGACCGGAAATGATGGACAAGGTAGATGATAATGTAAGGAATGAAATAGTGTTTTAATGGTGGTATAGGAACTAGAAATGAGACTTGGATTGATAGGATGGAAATATTACATAAACCCTAAGAATAATATTACCTAAAATACCCTTAGCCTAGTAACATCCATTCATTACAACAACATCATCTAGACTCAGAATCGTATATGCTCTAAAAAGCTTCCGACAATACAAGATTACCTCCACTGAAATCATTTAGCATGTAAAGAATATGGAGATCAAGAAAGGAATGAACTCTAAGAAAATTTTAAAATAGTGTAGGGAAGGCCCAAAAGTTATAAAGCTACAAAACCAAAATTAAACTAAAATTTTCATGTCAACAAGTCCAGGAACAAATAATGCCAATATTCAAGAATGATAAATAAGATGAACAAGCTCCAAACACTCCATGCGCAGGACCAACAAGAAGTGAAATATTACGAACTTTAACAAACAATTACCTTGAACTTTGTAGCCTCAACTAAGTTGAATACAACGGCATCCCCAGCTTCCAGTTTCATATCCATGGCAAACCTTCTCCAGCCACCACTGAGTTTACAAGATCTAGCCAGATACTTGGATTCATATTGTACTCCACTTTCTGTCTCGAGTACCATGATAGTATTTTCCAGTGGTAAATGCGCCCTACAGAATGGCGTAAAAAGTGGCTGTGACTCCACCAAAAGAACCAAAGTAAGATTTAAGAATGCACCTCAAGATAAACACAGTAGTTCCTTACATTTTCCTGATGAAAAAGTACCTCAAGATAAACACATACTAACCAAATTGAAACCACCAGAAACGTGTGACTCCAGCAACCATTTCACAGTAGCAGGATGTCCTACAGTCACCTCTGGTTGAGCCTTTTCCACTGGAATGAAATCGCATTTCCCTATTACGGAAAGCTGATTGCCGTTTGTTTTGCTTGAAACACTTGGCTTTACAATGGAGGGATTAAGGCGATGAACAGGTAGAGTGACTTTTTTAGAAAATTCTTTCCTGATGAAGTATACCTACAAAGGAGTAGAGTTCAATTTCCAAAACCAAGCACAATCCATTGGGATCTGTTAAAATGCATCTCGAAACTATATTCCTAGCCAACTTTTTGTTGCTTCTTCTAAATAAATCTAGAGTGTTGGGTTGGGAGGAAAGCATTATCCTGAGAAAGTGGTTTTCCAATTTATTGTGTTTTGTCTGTAAAAGATGCAAAATAGTATTCCCAAGGGCGTAAGAGAATGCAACATTTTCCTTTCTTTTTTCTATCCCTATTACTTCATCTTTCTCTTTTCCAATTCAACCTCCCCTCTCCGTTAACGCTTTCACTTATCTCCCCAACTTTTCTTAATACAAAACCAAACAAAGGAAAACTAGTTTACAATTGTATTTTCCTTTGGAACATATTTTTGATAGAACATGATCTTGTTCTTCGTCCAACCGAACAGAGCTAATGAGATATGTTATGATGAATATGCATGGTAGGAGAAAGTAGTCAGCATAACTGAGAACTCTGTATGATTATAGTGACAGCAAAATAGCTCTTATTAAGTATCAGATAAATACAAACAGGTATTCTTGTGTGTTTCAGCTGTTATCTAAGCTAGCGGTATAGTCACCCATGGTATCTTTCTTACATCACATTATTTGCCCTGGAGCAATTACTCTTAGCGTCATAAGAGAGTATTCCCTGACAGTTGATATAGTTATTGAACATCTAACCTCAGATTCTGGGGAGTTATTGACAACACTGACATTGAAAAATTGCAACTTACTCGGACATATACCATGACTTTGAGATTTCAAATCAACTATATTGTTGTTTTCCAGTTCTCGTGAATTGACAACCCACGTTTGTAAATCTCCAGGCACAATTTTTGGATTATGGTGAAAGTAGAATCAGACAACCTCATTTAGAATTGAAGTAGTATGCTCTAAAAAGATTCCCAGGATACAAACTAACCTCAACTGAATCATTCCGCATGCAAAGAACATGGAGATCAGGAAAGGAATTTACTCCGATAGATTGTTTAATCAATCTAGGGAAGGCCCAAAAGATATAAAACTTCACAACCAAAATGAAGCCGCAATGTTTATATGTCAAAGTAATATGCAAGAATCATAACTAAGATGAACAAGCTCCAAAGAATCAATGAGCAGGACCGACAAGAATTGAAATGTGACAATTTTTAACAAACAACTACCTTGAATTTTGTAGCCTCAACTAAATTGAACACAACAGCATCCCCTGCTTCCAATTTCATATCTACTGCAAACCTTTTCCAGCCACCACTGAGTCTACAATATCTAGCTAGATACATGGTTTCATATTGTTCTCCGCTTTCTGTCTCGAGTACCATAATAGTATCTTCCAGTGGTAAATGCGCCCTACAGAATGCCGTAAGAAGTGGCTGTGACTCCACCAAACGAAACAAAGTAAATAAGCACCTCAAGAAACATAGTAATTTGTTACATTTGCCTGATGAAAAAGCACCTCAAACACATACTAACCAAATTGAAACCACCAGAAACGTGTGACTCTAGCAAACATTTCACAGTAGCAGGGTGTCCTACATTCAGCTCTGGTTGAGCCTTTTCCATTTGAACGAAATTGCATTTTTCTGTGACCTGTCCAAGCTACTAGCTTTATGAGATGATGGAGTATCATAATCATCTCAAAAAAGTAATAAAATCAAAAGTAGAAGAAAAGATATAGTTCAATGACAATAAAATTATCCTTTCAAAATTTTACAAATACCCTTCTTCTTAATGTTCTTCCTACTATAACTCAGCTTTGATCAAAATCTTCTACAAGATAGCATTCCCTAAGACATGTCCAAGCTAATAACTTTCGTGAGCTATGCTACATGTGTCTAATCGAATTCGAGTATCCAGGTGTTGCACTCGACCATCTTATACTAAAATGCCAAGTTCTTAACTCAAAATGAAGTATCCAAGTGTCGTATTGTGTCCGACACGACACGGGTACAGTGTGGGAGTAACACATTTCATGAGATAATGGGATTCTCATTAAAAATTTCAACTATCTGCAAAATTAGGTAACAATCTGCTGCAATTCTAGTAGATTATATAGCCTCAAAATTTTGCAAAATCTCATCCCAAAAATTACCATATAATCATACATTACTAAAAGGGTTTACATGAAATCCATACCCACCTGAGATACACTCAAATATCTCTTCCTAATCTTATCATAATCATCAGCACTCAACCTTTTTACCTTCCCCTGCACAAAATTAACTACCCATTTGTAATAACCATCAATTTCTTTTGGCACATTATTCATAAAAGGAAGATGATTTAAACACACTTACACAATATTCCTTCTCGATTTCTTCATCTTTTAACTCCATTTTCTTACCCTGCATGTAATAGTAACATTTCATATTAAAACTCAAACATTAATACTAAATGGGTAGATTAAGAAGGAAAAAAAAAACAGGCTTTAGCAGTTAAGCAGAAAGTAAAACGAACTGGGTTTCCTATGGTTTTGGGATTTGAGCAAAACCCAGAAATGAAAATGGCGTTTCAGTAAAAAGGTTGGTTCATCATACAAATTTTGAGATCATATAAGCGATGAAATCAGAGTATAGTATCAAGTATGTTGTGTAATGGGGGGAAATTATGTGATTTTGAGATTATACATTCATTGATTCATTAGTTGTACAAGCGAGCTTGAGGTCAGTGTCACACAGACCCACCAAGGAGTGCGCCAACGTCAATTTCCCAGATTGGACAAAAACTCCAACCTTGATGGCAGTTTTTGATAGTATTTTGTTCTGATGTGGGCATTAATGAAGGATTTGTTTTTTGTTTTTTGTTTTTTTTAATAAGGTAGAGAAAAGTTGAAAATCCCTCGGTATAGGAGTCGAGATCATTCATCCCACATCGTGTCCCTATAATCATTTTATCTGCTATTATTTTGTCTCGTTACTTAAATAAAACTAGTCCATGCCCGTGCCGCAACACGGTTATAATTTTTATCCCGTACTCCAATGTAGAATGAGCATACTACATTCAATATTATTACTTTAGTCATTGGTTGTTTGTCAAATAAGCAAAAATTTCCCCTAAATAAAAAAAATTAAAATGACCATATAAGCAGATGAGCAAAGATATAGAATTACAACTAAGAAGGAGAATAATTTTATTTTTATATCATATATATGTTTATACTCCCTCCGTCCCATATTAGATGATACAGTTTGACTGACACAAAGTTTTAGGAGTGTTATTTAACTAATTTATTTTATTGAAAGTAGTTGATTATTGATATTTATTTTTGTACATAAAGTACATGTTGGTGGGATTTGGAGATGGTAGGGTTATTAAATTAATTATATGTTGGACCCCTTAATATTAAAATATACTATCTCTATTGTACTCACATGCCATTTAGAAGTGTATCAACTAATGTGGGACGGACCAACATAAAAAGTGTATCAACTAATATGGGACGGAGAGAGTATTATAAAATATAGGCAAAAAGAATTATTTCGTGTATATAATGTTTAATTATTTATATAGAGTTATAATTTGATGCTATATATTCTTAAAAAGTATGTATTGTACTTTAAATGAAAATCTCGTTAAGTGTAATATGATAAAACACTAAAATTTAGAAAATCAAGAGCATTTAAATAAAATAATTTTTTTTACCTATTTTCTATGTGCTCTCTATTAGTAAATCTTTCTCAAAAATAAAAAAATAATACTCCATTTATTAAAGTAAACTTCACTGCTAAAGCCTGTTTATTTTACTTCACTTAGTAAAAAAAATAGCCAAAAGAAAATATTGTGCTCTCCATTTATTTTACTAAGTGAAGTTAATTTTTTATTTTTTGTTTTTTAAGAGGATTTGTTAATAAGGAATAAGTAGAATCACAACAAAAAAAATATTTTATTTAAATTACGGACTTAAATAATAGTAAATGAGATACCATGGGGGACGGATGATCCGGACTCCCGATAACGAGTTAAATGAGAATAAGCATGATGAGTTTTTTTTTTTATAATAGGTGTGATGTGTGAGAGACTTTATCAGAGATTTCCTTTTTATGTGGACGTTGTAAAAAAAAACTTTGAATGGACATATCGGAAATGCATGTAAGCTTCTTGCTATGGAGCTTCAATTGGAAGATAGATAAGATGATTTCATGATATTGAAATCTCATACCATCAAAGGGTTTTGCATTGAACTCAGTAGTATGCTTTTGCTATTTCGTTTCATCCACATAGGTTGGATTTTCAACCCGATTTTGTGATTTCATAAAAATGGACAAATTGTAATGCTATGAATTGCAAATGTTGAATTCTTTTTAGTTCTCTAATGTGTAATGTATAATCAAAATGGGACTAAGAAACTACCAGGCCCGAAGAAAGAAAGGGTCCATTATCATAAGTCTAACTCTTTCGATAAGATGTGTTTTGGTAAAGAATAAAAATATAATTAAGTATCATGTAAAGTGTTTCCCTTAAGGTTATACCATAGGTTCTCAAAGTTTAATTTTGGCCATAATTCATCAATAAGATGCGTATTTTGATAAAACAGTGTCATGTAAACTTTAACAAATAAAGTCTTTTATCAAGAACTTTCCTAAAGGTTATACCATAGGTTCTCAAAGTTTAATTTTGGCCATAATTTATCAATAAGATGTGTATCTTGATAAAAATTAGTGTCATGTAAACTTTAACAAATAAAGTCTTTTATCAAGATATTTCCTAGCCATTGTATCATTAAAAATCTCAAAAGTTCAACCTTTTGGTTATAATCCATTAATAAAGTGTGCATCTTAATATATAAAAGTGTAACGTAAAGTGCTTTCTTAAAAATAAGTACTTCAAATAATTTTTCCAAAAAAGTTTTTTACATTTATTTCGCAAAACATTTTTATTGATTATATCATCTTGTTCATCTTTAAAATAATTTCAAATTTTCATTTAGTTATTCTTTTTTTACGGAACACTAATGTTTATTAATAACTAAATATTTATTAACAACTACAACTACTTTTCCCGAACACTAATGTTTTACAGAGCTACTTTGACAGCTAACAACTCAGTACTACAAACAAAGAACTCACAGCTAGTACTGCATCTAACAGCTATTACCAAAACTAATGTTGCCGAATAGACCCTATACTAATTTCTTAATGAATTTAAAAAGAAATTATTAAATGAATTAAACTAGTTACGACTCATGAGATATACGAAAGACTCTCAATATTAGACTAAAATTATTACCTAATTTTAATTTTAAAATAGTCGATTTCTTACGCCAACCCAAGATAGAGGGTACTTAGACAATTGGTCACCCTCATTATTAAATGTTTTGACTTTTCCCAGTGAGAATTTCGTTGAAACCCTCCAGAACAAACAATAACGGCAAAAATCCAACATTAGGAGGAAATTATCTGCAGCTTCCATCCAAAGAGGAAAATGGTCAATGACTAATAAATTTAAAATGGTATTTAGCATCCTTTATTCAAATTAATTTATCTATTTACTGAAAGAATCTATGCCCATAATTCAGTGCCGTGTATATTTTAACAACCAAAATGGTTATAAATTTTATGTTGATATTCTACTTGATTATGATTAGCTGTTGTACTTCTAATTGCTGGCAGGTTTTATTTGACTATTGAATTGGCAAATTTTTGAGTCTTTTTTGTGTTCTAATTTATAGCTTCTTGGATGTCACGTCTCACATCTTTGTCCATTCCTCACTATATTTCAACAAATTCATTCTTCTTTACCTTCTACCTTTGTTTATAATTTCTTTGTTCTTGGAAAATTTGTATATTTAGATGTAAAAATCTGGTCTTTTTATGAGTGATGATGCAAAATATGTCAAACAACTGGGAGTGTGATCGCCTTTTCAACATCGTTTATGTGGTCTTTGCTTTCTGTGCTGCTCTTCTTCTGGGTGCCCTTAAAGGTTTAATCTTTTTCTTCTTTTGAGTTGGAATTCATATTTTGATGTGGGTTTTTTTTTTGGTTTTAATTTCTTGTTATTGGGCATTTCTGTTTCTCTTGGCAACGGTTCATGTTAGCCGACCCTAAATCACTTGGGGATAAAACTTAGTTGTTGTTGTTTATTTTATTGGGCATTTCTGTTTGATCAAGAACTGAATTAAAATACCCTGTTTCAATTTTTGTTGTTGTAGGTTTGCTGGTGGGTCCAATTGCTGGTTTGATATTGATTGTAGGCAATGTTGCAGTTATTCTTGGTCTTTTTCCAGTACATGTTGCTTGGACATTTTACACTATTGTAAAGTAATAATTTGCATTGCCTAATTCAATCTCTCAATTTCCCTAATTTTGGTTATAATTATATGGGTTTAATTTTGATATGTTTTTGTTTCATTTTTGCAATTTGGTTAAATGCAGAACTAATAGGTTTGATATACCACTCAAGGTAGCAATATTGTTGGGTTTGCCAGCACTTGCTGCGATTTGGTTGGCATTGAGTATAGCTGGAAGTGTTATTGTGGGTGTTGGATATGGTTTTTTCACTCCTTGGGTTTCGGCTTTTGAAGCGTTCCGACAAGAGAATGAATCCAAGAAATTCTTACACTGCCTTGTGGTAAAATTCTGTAATGGCCTATTTTGTGATATGGCATTTGAGTCTTTGGTTCTTGTTCCTTTCTCAATTGATCTTATAAGGTTTTTTCTCTAACAATTAGGATGGAACATGGGATACTGTCAAAGGAAGCTGTACTGTTGTGCGCGATTTTGCAGATATTTGCATCCATTCGTACCCAGTTTACTTGACGGAGATTCGTGAATCGACAAACTCTGATGAACTTCAAACTCTTAGGTATGTTTTTCTTATTGTGATGATCATATATATTGATTCGAAAAGAAGGAATCTAATGTATTGTAGAGAAATCTGGTGTATAAACAACGCTAGAACCATGAATTATAAAAATACTATTGATTGCTAAACAAGGGATAATTGCAAACAACAGTTGTAGCTAAGTGGAGTATGCTTATATAAAGTGGTAATTATGCAGGTTTATTCATGTACCAGCAATCATTATTGTTGGTTTGATGGGCCTAGTCGTTGATGTTCCTTCTTTTACCGCTATCGCCATAATTAAGAGTCCTTTGATGTTACTCAAGGGATGGCAGCGACTTACACATGATCTTATTAGTCGGCAGGGGCCTTTTCTTGAAACAGCTTGTATTCCAATTGCTGGTTTAACAATCCTCTTGTGGCCCTTGTTTGTTATTGGAAGCATTGTATTGGCTATCTTCTCGAGCGTTTTTGTGGGTCTATATGGCTCAATTGTTGTGTATCAGGTAAATTTAAGTTTTGATATTTATAAAAACTCTCCGTCCCAAACTAAATGCAGTGGTTTGTCATGCTTGCCCATCCATAACTTTGATTGAATTATCTTCAAATTTTAAAATGTACTATCAAAACAAATCCAACATCTTTGGACAAAATGAGGTATGTTTGATGGTGCAAAAGTCTTAAAAAGTATTGCATTTATTCTAGGATGCGGAGTATTTCAATTGCAATACATCTTTTTTTCAAGCTAAACCATGAATCATACTATAATTTACCTTCGAAGTTGATATGGATACAGGAAAGATCTTTCCGAAGAGGCCTTGCCTATATATTCGCAATGATTGCTGAATTCGATGAGTACACTAATGATTGGCTTTACCTGAGAGAAGGGACTATACTACCAAAGTAATTACTCCACCAATCATATTGATTTCCGTCCTAAGAGTTTTCCATTGCTCTTGTTGCTTGTGTTTTTTATTATGGATGTTTATTAATCAAAAAATTGTGACAGCCAGGCCCCGATACAGAAGGAAGCAGGCTTCTTACTCATCAGATGGTACTGTTGGTCAAAATCGTGCTCGTGGTGAAAGGTTCAATACTTCTTCAATGCAATCACCTACAATGCTTATGCCGAGCTTAGGACCTTCTAGATCAGTCAGGGAGACAATACAGGAAGTGAAGATGGTCCAGGTATACTATCTGCTTATAGTCTTGTTTTATACTCATAGACGTCATAGTTAAGGGTGTCACTGTCACCTTTTCTTTTTTCTTTTTTCTTTTTTTTTTTTGCAGAATTGTCCTTTTACTTTTTGTTAATTTCTGTGCTTTTCTAGTTACAACAAAACTGTGTAGATGCAATTTCTATTTGTGCATTACTAAGTTATAGTTAGTTTCTCGTGTTTAAAACTTTTTTTAACAGTCTAAGAATCCCATTCAAGCCCAACTCCCAATGCTAAACCGGCTAAAACTTCTTTTTACTATAAGCACTAACAGTTGCATAAGATGATGAAAAGACATGAATGCACATAATTATTTAGTGTGGATAATTTATCTGCTATTTGGTGTTTCAAATTGCTCGTTTCTTTAGCCTGTGAAATGACAAGCAAAGTTTGTCATTTTCAAGGAAAAAAAGTTTATTTACTCACGTTTGGTATCAATGTCTGTTTTTAATTTTATGATTTAAGAGTCATATGATATATGATGTATATTGAACTTGAAAATTTGTCTTCTTCATATTAAGCATGTTTGTTTTGAGACTACTGGAAACTACTTATTTTGGTATCCATAGATCTAAGTCTTTTTATTATCCTAATTCTGAGTAACGGAGGCAGCTAACTACATAGAATATGAAATAACTTTCCTCTTTAATGAAGCTAGCTTTTTATATAAGAAAAAGGAATAGAGGAAACCGAAAAAGAAAAAAAAAACAATGACCATATTAACCAATTTAGAAATCAGTTTTGTTCAGATCGTATACAGGACATTATAATCATCTATTCTGTTGCTAGCAGAATGTTTTTGTTTTCTCTTTTGATTAACTTAATTTTTTGTTTTGAATGTGTGGTAGGTGTGGGGAAACATGATGCGTTCATGTGAAATAAGAGGCAGAGAACTTCTGGATGCTAACGTTTTAACTCAGGCTGATCTGTACGAATGGTTGAAGGCAAAGAACACCCATGAAGCACCTATCGTTGGAGTTGGTCTTCCTAGTTATTCAGTTTTGCATTCTATCCTGAACTCTATCCAAGCCGGAGTAGATGGTATGCTGCTACTTGACAATGTGATTGTCAACCATGAAAATAGACCTCAAGATAGACTATTAGACTGGTTTTTTAACCCTCTAATGGTATTAAAGGAGCAGATCAAGATCTTGAAATTGGGAGATGGTGAAGTGCAATATTTGGAGAGAGTGCTTCTTTTTGGGAGCCATCCGCAGAGAATGGAGGCGTGGGAAAACGGTTGTGTGATACCTCAAGACCCTCTCAGGGCTGCTCAGATTCAAGGCATTAGCAGAAGGTATTACCGCATTACTACACTTCTTTTATATCCTTACTCTTGCCTAACTACTGAAGTAGTCTTGTAAGAATGTTTTTATCTTTTCATCCCCTTGTTCTCCACAGAAAGACTGTGAACACTAAACGGTTTGGTGTTGAACGAGCAGATACAAAGATGTTAATTGTTAATACCCTTATCCATGACTTGAGGGCAAATATGTCTTTATGGCCTTATCGTAAGAGTGTTGCTGTCTTTTTACCCCTTTGTTCTCCACCAACTTGTTTGGTTTTTAACTGAACTTCTCTTAAGCTACTTCTTCTACCCTATACAGGAAGCCTTATAATGTCCAAGCTCATAAAAGTAATCTTCTTTTCCTCCTTTAGTCCTATACTCCTATTGTATACTTAACATTAACATTTTATACTTGAACTTACCTTAGGAATTTAAGTTGGTGAATAGATGCAATATGGTTGGCCGAAAATGAGGCGTCATATCTATGTCGAAGTTAATGATCTGACCGGAGAAATGTAGGTGAGATGAAAAGCCCGAGTATCATAGCCTTTTACATTAATATTAGAACTTTAGAGAAAACAAAGACTTGATTTGAAGCCACAATTTGAGGCTGAAGTCCATGATTACTCGGCCAAATCTTTGTTGGAGTAATAGTTGATGCTACTCAGACCTCTGGAATATTGACCGTTGGTTTGAACTGGTCTGATTGCATTGATTTGAATAACAGATTTGAATCTAAATGATTGGGACTGGGAATCCTGGATTAGTTAGCCAAGTCTTAAAGAGAATCTGTCAAATCTATTTGAACTTATTTCCTCAAAAAGCCAAATTCAATTCCACTACACGATGCTACTTGTTGAACTCAGCTGTTTTATTTTAAGAAATCCATAATTTTAGCCGAAAATGACGTATTGAAGTGTTCCTATAGCCATGTCGGTGTTTCGAAGATCATACTTGAGGTGAAATAAAGAGTTCGACTAACATATCCTCCTGCATCCCTTCGCTTAAGATATTTTAAATAAGTGTTCTGATTTATCTTTTCCTGGAGAATCTCTTTGCAGTTTATTTTTCTCACCTTATCAGCTTAACTCTTAGTTGCATGTTCAAGGAGTATTACTTCATCGTACCTCCAATAATTTCTAATACCAATATGATCTAGCAGGATGTCAGGAATGGCAAGAAGCATGTCAAAGCTACCCACATATCGGAGAAGATACCGCCATCTCGTCAAAGATATGCTTTCTTATCAATCAGAGAAGGAAGGTGTCTCAACTAAATTTGAGTCTGTAAGATCCATCTCTTCGGTGGAACTTGTGTAGGATTTAGGAATCTTCTTTTTCTCAATTGTATATAATGTATCACTGTAAAAGAGATAGGTATTCTTTGTTTAGGCTTGGTTACATGCTTATGAGTTATGATATATAAACTGGTTGGTTGTGAATATGGGATTGTTATGAAATAAGCCTATTTTGGTTTCTTGTCGCTAACAACTGTCTCAAATTATTTGTTGAAATTTAATTTTTTTTTTTATGTATTTTTACAATATTGTGGAAGATGTAACAAAGGTTGTGTATTTATTTCAATAACATGCATCTAACGAACACCAAAAATGTGGAGCTAATAGAAAGCATGGGGATTCGAACTCGAGACCTAACATCCAGTGACGCGTTTTCATGTATGTAGTTGTAATTGTAATGTTCTCTTCGGCATAAAACAGTTGAACTGAATAGTGATATGTGAGAGTAAAAGTATTGTTCAGAACTGAAATAAACTGGCCCCAAATAGACAGGATATTCGACCGTGTTATTAAGTGGATACTTTAGGTACTTACAGTAAACACCACAGTTATCTACAAACTATAATATAGGTATCATATGTTACTATTTAAATGATCCCTCTTACTAAACAAATCACCAACTTAGAGTGTTTCAAATTGATATGTTATTATAATTTTTGATTATTTTTTATATATACAATATGTTTTGCTTTCAATTTATTATTATGTTGAACTGAAAATTAATTTTGAGTAAAAAAAGTCTAGAAATTACTTTACAATATAAAAATATATCTTGAGTTAGGAAGTCCAAAAACTGTTCTTAGACCTACACATCGGTTTTATTGTCATTCTCAAAATTCGAACCTAGGTCAGCAGGGTATGAGCACATTGTTCATATTGCAAATTAATGTACTTATACAAACAAAACCCATACATTATTTTACCTTTTAAAGGAAATGCTGTTTTACTAAAGTGCTGCTAATATTTTTTGTTTCAAATTAATCATCTTGGCATTTAATAATAATTATTATGAAAACCACTACTCTATTGTAATAATAATAATAATAATAATGAAAACCACTAACTATTATTATTATTGTTGTTGTTCAATATACAAAATTCAGATTTATATGTTGCACATCATTTTTTCAATTTATGATTACAAATCCAAGTCCAAATAGAAAGACATAATTTAACAAGAAATCCAAATCTGAATCTGCATTAAAACTATAGCAAATAAAAAAAGAGGAAAAAAACTAATTCCGGTGACAAAGTTCTGAAATTTCGGCAACAAAACAATAATACAAGTGCCCAGATCTAAAAGAGGTGTGATGTTCTTAATATTCTATATTCGATTACAAGTACCCAGATTTACAAATCTGAGTGAGATTTCCGGCAAGAACAACAAATCTAAATGAGATTTCCGGTGATGGAAAATTTTCCAACGTTGGTAAAACTTTCTGCCGAGAATTCATGTTGGGTTCTTAGTGAAGTTGAGAGAAAATGTGTGAGAGAGAAAGCCAAAATCTGAGGTGAGAAAGAAAATGGTGGGACAAAGAAAAAAATGGGTTTTGTTAGTTTGAAGACCCACAAGAAATTTGAAATTGAAAATTAGTGGATTTTAGGCCCCCACTATTTCTAATCAATGAGAAGCAAATGTATGTGAACCCCACATAAACTAAGTTTATTTGTATCATCTTTCCAGTTAGGAGAGAAATAACAAAAACCTAGTTTTCAAATGTTACTAAGACCTAAGGTCAATCAATTTCTAACAAATTACTTGACAAGCAATGTTAATTTCTGTTTACAAATTCCACCTAAATATATCATTTCTTAGCCTTCTTTGCTGAATGACCAGTCTTGCGTTTATGACGACTGAAATCTGACACAAACCTGAACGTTTGACCACAACCAGGCTCATTGCAAACATATGGCCGAGCCCCGGTATGGACCCGGATGTGTTCAGTGCGAGCCCACGCCCACTTGAAAGTCATTCGGCATCCCTTCCAAGGGCACTTCAATGGCCGGTCATCCATGTGAACACGTCGATGCTGCACAAGATACTTGTGTGAGAAGAACTTTTTACCACATCCCTTGACCGGGCATATGTTTCGTTTGTGCAAGGCAAGCTCTTGCTTTGACCCAAAACTCATGGAGCACCCTTCAATGTCACACGTAAATTCAGCTTCTTCTTCATCATCATCATCTTCATTGACATTGTTGGCCGAGAGAGAAGGATTGTTCCTGGCTGGACCCTTCATTGCTGGACCTCTTGATACCGGCAGCCTCATCTTGGGACCCTTTCTTGCTGGAATTGCATTTTTCATCAATGGTGCTGCTCTCGTTCCTTTGGCTTTCTGTACTTGCCTCTTCACCACTGGTTTAGTTCCTCTCCTCTCCTGAGTAGTCCTCACAGATCTTTTCCTTAGACGAGTATTGGGCCCGCCGGCTATCTCATCATCATCTTCGTCGTCGTCGTCCTCATCATCATCATCATCATCGGTAACCGGATCAAATTGCTTATGAATTGGGAGCGGCCGCTGAGAGGAGCCCGGACTTCTTATGTCTTCCCTGTGCTCCTCTGTTTCAGACTCATTAGACTGTGAACCGTCTTCAGACTCACTAACCAAAACCTCTTTTGGATGAGATTTTAGCTTTCTAGTTGATTTCCCAGCAGCCTTCAATTTTCTATTACAGCTTCTCAATCCATGTTGATGAGATCTATTATTATCCAATATATCATCATCTGAATAACTGTCAATGGTGGCAGCACCCTGAGGGCCTTTTGCTTTCGGTGTTCGTTTTGCTCCTCGCTTGAAGGTATTTGCACTCTTTACAGGTCCATGATGAGATTTGATCTCATCTTGTGAATCCTCTGAGATGTTACCTAAAGTTTCTTCTTCTTGACGTTTAACTCTCTTCTTAGGCCTACACTGTGCTTTTGGTTTTCTAACACTTCTAGTTTCAAACTCTGGTTTATCATCCACTGAATCTTCCGGTTCAGTATCTGCAAATTCTGGGGCTTGAAATTTCATTTTCTTGGCTACTTTACTCCCTGCCGTAGACTTTCTCTTTCTCGCAGGCTTTCTATTTGTATAGGTGGTTTGAGCTTTATGGGTGCTTTCTAATTTTCTCCCAATCTTCTCATCCGATTTCAAATAATGTCTTTCTTCTTCATCGGAATCTCTATGCAATAACAAAGGGTGAACCTGATTTGACATCCAAACTCTACCACACCATCTACCAGCCATTACCAACTTCTTCTGCCTGCCAAAACCTCTGCCGCTAACCTTGGCTTCAAGGGGCGATTTCGATGGTGAGCTGCAGCCAAAAGCACTGTATATGACAGAGTTGTAGGGCATCTGCTTATTGTAAAGTGGAGAACGGCTGAGGATGGCACTGTAAAAGAGATTGATTCCCAGCTTTACAGCCCAATCTCCATTCTTTGGTGTGACCTCCTCACTTTGCAAGGCCATTTGGATCCGCTCCTCATCCTCTTTCGTGGCTGGGGAGAAAGCAATATCTTTCCAACTATAATCCATTTCCAACTCTTCCGCCACCTTCTTTGCCTCAACTTCAACATTGGGGTAGTCTGAAAAAGAAGGGGAAAAGTATCAGCACCACAGAAGTATTATACCAAAGGAAACGAACACGAAAAAGATCGTGAGATAGGAAGAACTAGTATGTGCAAGTCATACTAATACAAAGAAAAGGGAGACACTGAAACAACAATATCAAGCTCTTCCCCAAGTGGAGACACCGGCACACCGCTGCTAAAACAGGTTCTAAAAGGGTGAATGTTTCTAGTATAGGCTTCCATATGCAGTAACTGGTCTGATTCAAACCACGGCTATGCTGCACGATGTATAAATTATGTAACCTCACAATGACATGTTTGCTTTAAAAGTTAGGACCTTCCAATGCCAACTCCATGAGAGCAGTCAGTCACACAGAATCTTCAATAAAAGCCATAATAGTACTGTACATATGAAAGCTGATTCAGCATCATATGTTTCATCATTAACAAAGCAGATATATACTTTGATTTTATTTATTTTTCAATGCGCTGTTTTTCTCCATGACAATTGTAAAGTAATCAAGTATTTACACCGAGGACCAGAATATTCTGATGTACCCTGAACCTACCCCACGTGAACCCTGTTTTTTCTTGCTTGTATCATAATCAAATGGTACAGCTATCTTCTTTTTTCCCCTCTCATAGTCTCATTTCTCCGTGACCATACGTTGCAATTAGGAAAATGAAAATGCATATCCACACCCTTGGTCAGTCAGAAAAAGTCAATGCATCACATCAGGCTCCCTCCCACACCATGATCTGAGTTTAAATCCTAGATGCCAATTCATTCTTGTAGACCTTTGAACTAACATAAGCTGGTGGCAGTTCCCTCCCATGGGCAACTAACCCCTACTAGACTGAGATAGAGAAGCTAGTGTAGAATGTAGACCACCCTTGATCTAGCTACTATTCCCGTACATCTTACAGCATTGAAGATGTTAGTGCTCCAACCTTGGCCTAAGTAAGACTATATCAAATATTAGCAATTCAACTCAATTGCAACAATGCTCCTTATGCTTTACAAATACAGCTAAAACTAAAACTTCACGTGGCTGTTTCCTATTGAATATTGATTTGGAGGAAACTGAGCTTGCCTAATATAATTTACAAGTTACAACCAACAATAGAGTACAAAATTATTAGAATTTTGAGGTAGTACACTACAATTGCTGTTAAGAGACACTATTATGAAGAAGATAGACAGAGACCAGTATCTTTACCTACCAAATCATGTAATCAACGAAGATTGACATATAGGATTCGGAATATCAAAAAAAACTAACACGCACCTGGATGACATAGGAGTAAGATATGCACCCCACCAATTGGCCTGAGTTGTTTCTCAACCTCAACAGCATGCTCAAGACAGAAAACATGCATTCTGGAAGAATCTTCATCACATTTATGAGCAAAAGAAAGACTTGGCTTGCTTACAGAGTCAGTAGCACAGCTGACCTTTGCAGCATCATGCTCATCAGCAATAGGAGAATATCTTTGCTCTGAAGTCAGAGTATCTTCCTCTGTAAATTTGGCAGAGCAGTTATGAGCATCATATTCATTATTGTCTCCATGAACCCTTCTATGGCCACAATGCTCATAGATATCAGACCTTTGGGATGAATCCTCGTCCTCACATTCAGATCTTGAAGAAATTTGGCTTGGGCCCCTTTCTACACCGCTATCATAGCCTTGCTCAAAAGTTGGCGATGCAGAATCTTCTTGGTGAAATCCAGCACCCCATGAACCATTTCCAGACAAATTATCCTCGGAAACTACAGGATAGTCAGGCTGAACACCATCTTCATCAGAATCGGAAGAATTTCCGTACATCATAGCCAGAAGGCCAAGAGCAGATTCTTTCTGATTCTCTGTAGGTGAACCTGCTTCTATCAATTCAGCAGTATTTGACTTCATCTTTGGGGTTTTATCCATGCTGTGAGCTTGGTAATTGGTAGAATGGACAGGTATATCATACAAGCCATCAGGGGCCTTTCTTTCCATGGACCCTGCAATTCAAGGGATATTTTAGTCAACAAGTTCCTCAATAATAAAAAGAATGTGATAATACACGAGTCTTCACAAAAGTCATTCATCAGTAATTAACATCACCAAACTAGGAATAGAAAAAAGACTAGGTTGTTTATTGTAAATTTTAAATTTACTCATAATCAACAAACTCAGAAAGAACATTATGACACATTTAAGTAGACCAAGGTTCAGATGTGTGTGTAAATGAAGAGACGAACACGCGCACAGAAAAAAACACCCATACACAATTACTCAATAAGCGAAAGAACATACTAAGTAGTAATTATGACATTGTCTTTTTCCCTTACAATCCCCCACGATGTCTCTCTCACCTCTTTGATGCTAAAAATATTTCACCATTCTATCGCTTGTGGCCAGACATTGTTGTGATCTAACACCCCCCCCACCCCCACCCACCCGCACACACACAAATTCTTTCTCTCTCTCTCTTTGGCGGAAACCTCCCAACTGATTATCATTCTCCAGCTACATTGAATTTGAGTCTCTTCTCAGTAATCATGGTCAATCTAGCTAACACTGTCAAAACCTACCGAATGCCATGTTTTAATGGAGGTTGCATAGAATACCATAAACTAAAGACAGCTTAAAATTGAGTGAATCAGAGGAAGACAAAAGTTAAAATTTTGGTGTCCATATATGATAAATCCATCCATCAGCCAGTTGACTAGCAGGGTATCAGCTCAACTCATCAACATTAATTAATGATACCAAAACCAGAACTATTGATTCGCTTTAGACTAAATGCATTAATAGACAGAGGGACTTTCCTGAGATGATTAACAGCACGAAAGGAGGCCACTTTGATCAGGGCCCTACTAGAGATTTTTCTCCCACCATCCCTAAAACATTGTTAATATAAGCTTCTCCTCCCTATTTTTCTCAAATTTTAGGCCTCACACACCAATATTATATTCTCTTCTTAGATGTTAACTTGCTTGAGAGACAGAGATGGTGTTTCGTATGTGGAAATAGTATTCCATATTATAATCTTTATAAAATTTTCCTCTGCTAGGTCACTATGAAGGACAAATCTGCTAATCCACACTGGAATAAGCCTGCCAGCCATAAGAAAAAACTAAACAGAAAACAAGGAGTGTCTATATATATAGACACACACACACACACATGAAGTATATTTAGTCAACAAAACCAGCGATTACACAATCACCCTACCTGAAAAAGAATCAGGGTCTGATGCATTCGCTTCACCATAAGTTGCATCTATCCCATGACTAGATACTCCAGAACCGGGATTCCAATCATTAAAAAAGCTACAATCTGCTGACATCAGGTACTGCGCAGCTGATTCAGTAGGCTGAACAATGGCAACACAAGCAAAGGTCCATATCCCACATTTGACACAAGAAAATAGTCCACGGTCCGACAATCCATCTCCAGCTGCAGCTCCTTCCCTACCAGTTTCTGAGTTTTGGATCTCATGAGGTGCAGTTAATTTACTACCACCAAATTTTGGTTTGGAAGAATAAAAATCTTTCTGTTGCTTTACATCTCTAGCTAACATAATGTCATCAGAAGCTTTAATAGCTTCTTCTGAGCTATATAAGCTAAAAGGCAACCCAGGTTTCACTTTATACTTTGATCCAACACGCAAATTGGACCAAACAAAAATTTCAGAGGAATTGTGTGGAAGAAGTACAACTTCAGAACCTTGTCCAAGAGTGTGGAGAAGCTCATTATTCTGCATCACATCTTGCACAAACATCTGTTTAACCAGCATATCACCTTCACCCTTCTTCTTGTCTTTTAAGCGAGAACTTCGAGGTTCAGAATTGCTCCCTGTCGGCACCCTAATATAGAACAAAGGGGGAAGTCTGAGATGTCATTTGAACTTATGGTGTGTAATTTCAGCATAGTAGATTCTTTGAATTGTACAATTAAATATAAGGATCTTCTATAAGCTCAGAAATTGTTAATAAGATAACTAATGACCCAGAGACAGCTTTGTACAATGGCTCAATAAGAACACGAAAAAATCAGCTTTTCCTAATATGGGGATCGAATTTGAATATGCCACTTAGACATGAGCATAAATTGTTCCGTAGGCCTAGACTAATACAAGATTACGCATTAAAGAAAAGCAGCTAAGAAACTGCAAGCACTTGTCATTGTAATGACTCCATCATGTACATAAATTAATGGAGAGAGGCACATGGGCCAGCAACATAGGTAAATGGTAAGTCTGTCAAGAGAGAGAACATGCACCTTGAACATATCGATAATGCAAGATCATAGAGCAACTGGAAATGGGAAACCATTGGAGGATAATTTATTGAGGCTCTACGGATTGCAGCATCTTTTGCAAACCTCAGCCATTCAGGAGTGGCAATGTTAGATGCTTCTCCACAGTTAAAGCCTGCATCAAAAAGTTCTACTTATAACAACTACAAATTAATTGGTGTATGTAGAGCATTTTCAAACAGAAAAAGTAAGAAAGTTCACCATGACTGAAGCCAGAATGGTAAGCCCTTGGGAATGTGATGACAAACTCCCCTGCATTTTGCACCAACCTGATCAGGAGCAAAAGAAAAAGTAGATAGGACAAATTATTTTCAGGGGAATCTTAAAAGAAACCTTCAACTGAAGTAATATTGTCAGCCTAAAAACTAACCAATTGGAATAGATGTAAGAGCAATAATAACCTGCAGCAGGGAACCCCAGCATTAACAAGTACTTCTGGGGACATCACTGTAGTTTTTTCACCGAGAGTTGCAAAGGTAACTGTTGCATAGCCAAAACAAAAGGAACAAGTCAGAACTTTACTTGAGTGGTACAATTTTCTTTCACCAACATGAAAGATTCAGGAAAACAGTTTTGAATAGAGGCCGATGCAAAACTAACATGTTTCAGGGTAGAAAGTGGAGAAGATAAAATTGAACATAAAACCGGAACATATTCGTTCCTGCGGACACATATAAACCATACCCTCAATTAACATTTAGGCATAAACCTCATCTCGTAACTTTAATCAGTAACATCTGATGCAGACATATGTGCACACGATGGAATGCAGAAACATGTAGATCGACTTCAGCATAAAACACAGAAATGGCACATATAACAACTATGGTCAATAGTAATTTCTAAAAATTGGTCCAACTTCATATGGCCTCAATTCAAGCTAGTAACTAGTACGAAACAGAAACTATAGATTGGTGAAAATCATTTGCCCTTTGGAATCCCTTTTAACTTTTGTTGCTTGAAACTCTGCTTAGTTATAAAGGAGTCTTCTACCAAAACTTCCTCGCTTCAACGGCCATTTCTATTAAAAGCCTGAACTATAACCACAAAAACTGAACTGGAAAGTCTAGCAATATATTATAGATTATTCCTAGCATGTGAGAAACCATACATTATTAACTGCTCAATCCAGCCCTATAATAACTCTTACCACCAATTTATGAATCCAAAAATAGCAACCTTGGTGAAAAGGAGCAAACACAAAAGTCCTCAAACATAAGTACCACCGAGCACAAGCTCACTAACCCATTGCTAGAAACATTATATACTCATAACCAACAATCACTTGCTATTGTGGAATTACAAAGAGATACAGGGAAAGCAACAAGCATTTATTCGGTCGCAAACCACCTTAATTGTACCGAAGCAAGTCACACCCTCATCATCATCATCAATCCTAAACTAACAATCAACTCTAGTCAAAAATGATTTCTACAAATTGGTGCAACTTCAAATGGCCTCAATTCCAGCTAATAACATTTCTGAAACAAATGGTACATAAAAAATGGCGAAAATCATCTGGACTTAGAAATACACTCTAACTTTTGTTGCCAGCCCTTTTAGCTTATAAAGGAACCCTATACACCATAACTTCCACACAATTTCTCATTGTATAAGTCCGTTCGAAGGTCATTTCCATTATGAGCCTTAATTAAAGCTACAGATATTCAAGCTAAACAGTCGGAGCAATATATTATGGGAACAAGTCTTTTCAGGATTTTCCTAACACGTAAAGATACATCATACAGGATCAAGTGCCTAATTCAGTCATGAAAAACTCGTACCACCATAATATCAGTCCAAAAATAGCAACCTTGGTAACAATAAGAAGCAAACAATCAAGTACTAACTACACAAGTTCATTAACCTCTTGCAACAAACATCTTATGATCACATATAACATTCATTTGCTAATACAACATCACAAGATAATACTTCATAGCATAACATTATAGAATGACAGAGAGTAAACCGCGCAAGCAACATCATCTATATTATTATGTCATATACCAATTTCAATCTATCAAAACAAGTCATGCCCTCAATCATCATACTCATCAACCCTAAACTTAGAAACATGACATTCTAACATAACATCATGATAAGCATAAACCTCACTCACTCAAATCACTCACCAAGAGGGTTAATCTCTTCACCAAAGCCATGAACCCTTATAACCTCCTCGAAAGCGGAAGCAGCATCTTTAGGCACACCATACCAAGTCTTACCAGCACCCAAATGCAAGTAATTCAAGCTATGCAAATCATGATCCTCAACATGCCAAGCAAACCAACTAAACAACATAGCAACATAAACCATAGGAGAAGTAACACCAGGAATCTCCTCCTTCATAAACCTCAACAAAGACCCATTAGCTCTAGCAACACCCCTCATATTCCAAGCAGTATCACCAACATTATTACAACCACCCACCAAACTCACAACTTCCCCTGTTTTCTTCTCTTTCGACGGCACGAAAGCAGAGCCAGGCATATCATTTGCATACTCTACTGAAAAGGGTCTATCCCCATTTGCTTTCCAATACAATGTCTCAACTTCCAAAGGTGAAAGTCCCTTCTTTGAGCACTTTTTCAAGTAATTTTTCTCAAAGTTCTTAGCTTTTGACTCGAATTGTTGTAGTGTATAATTCTCTCCACTTTGCCAAACTGATTTCTGAATGGGTCTTTGCTTTCTAGGACAAAACCCTACTTGCTGCTGTCTAGTTGTAAATGTTGGAGGTTCATTATTAGGGTTTTCTGCATTTGAAGGTAAAGATTTAAGAGAATTATTTAGGTTTGAAATTACTGATTTCTTAGATGGAGGAGGTACAGGAGGGACTATCTTGCAAATACCAAATTTTGAAGCCTCTTTTTCAATCTTGAAAATGTAAGAAATTGGATCTTGAAATTCTTGTATTGTTGGGTGGTATTCTGGTGCTAAAGGTAGGGTTTTTAACCATGGAAATACTTCTGGACTTGATTGCTCTGCTGCTGCTGCAATTGAAGATGAACCCATTTTTTATTTTTTTTATAAAAAAAAAAATGGGAAAAAAAGATGAGATTTTGGTTACTGGGTATTCTCCATTGAAGAGAGAGAAAGATGGGTCGTGATCAGATTTGGGGGTTCTTGTTCATTTAGGTATTATTCTTTTATTTTGTAAAAAAAGAAATTGGGGAAAAATGCTCTGCTTTTGTTCTCTGTTTTTTATTTTTACAGAGGAGAGAGAAAGTGAGGGGGGAAAAACAGGGGATTTGGGAATATGGTAAAGAGAGTGGAGTGAGTGGGTTTTATTCTCGTTTCTTTCTTTTTTCTTGTTTTAATTTATTTATTGCTTTTTTATTTTTTATTTTTTATTTAAATTTAATTTTTTAGTTGTGGGTTTTGTGGGGGTGGTGTTGGACGAATGGTGCAGGAGGAGTACCATATCCATGTTATCATATACGTCGGTATACAGTATACTTGTAATGTATATAGCGCTTTTGCCAGTAAATAAAAAAAGAATAAATAATTTAAATATACATTAATCCCTTAAATATGCATCAGTTTCATTTATTTTTCCCCCAATTTTGAAAACACACATTTTGAACTCATTTTACTCTAAATTTTTTTCTTACCTTATTTATCTCTCCTCCATAAGAGAATTCTTATAAATGTTCATTGGATATAGTGATGATGTTCACTACACTTGAATTAATATTCATTAAACAATTATGTACTAAATACTTCCTCCGTTTTAAAATAAGTGATACACTTTTTTTCACGCTTATCAAGGAAGCGATTTAAGGGTGAAAACGATTAAATTTTTCGATGAAATTTTAACACAAGTAATATAGAGTCTCATTCTTGCTTGTATTAAAATTTCATCGAAAAATTTACTCTTTTACACCCTTTAATCGCTTCCTTGATAAGCGTGAAAAACAAAGTGTATCACTTATTTTAAAACGGATGAAGTACAATATGGATACAACCTAGTAGTATATTAGAGTAACATTATTTTTTTTCCCCATTTTCAAACACATTTTGCATTTATTTCACCCCAAAATTTATCTCTCCTCCATAATATTCTTGGAAATGTTCATTGAAAATATTGAGGATATTCCCTTCATTTGAATTGATATTCATTATACACCTAATATTGAGGATATTAGAGTAACATTTACTAATATTGGTTTATAATTAATGTTCATCTGATCACTATCATTGTTCATATGTGTGATTATAGTGTATCTAAAGTTTTTTTTTATCCATATTCATGCTCATATATGTGATTTTAATGTTCAATGGCTACTAAATAAGAATGTTTAATGTTCACTATTGTATCAGACATTATGCAATGTTTAGTGTTCTTATGTGTTTATTTTAGGGAAAATTAACGTGAATTATCTCAATTATTACCCATCTTCTGTTATTAATCCCAGTTTTATTTATTCCCAAAAAATCCCAACTATTGCTCACCCTTCTCAAAATAGTCCCACTTAACTTGGAACATATTCAACAGGTTTAAAACGCCATATGACGCAACTCTATTGGCTAAATAATAACATATTTAAAAAAAACATAAAATAGAAAGAAACCCCACCCCATCCACCACCACCTCCATCACCAAACATCCACCACCACCTCCAACTCCACATGACCACCACACCACCAACTCACATAACCACCACGACCAATTTCAACACCAAACAGCCACCACACCAGCGCCACATTCTCCCTTCTCTCTCCTCGACAGCTCCTTCTCCTCTTCGAAAGACGAAGTCCACCACCACCACCTTCTAAACACAACCCACCATTGTCATCTTCCTCTCTCACACACTACCACGGTCGAGCAACAACCACTAAATCGTGGGACTGGGTTGGTTTTAGGGGCGTGAGTGGTGGTTTTCGGGCGGGTGTGGGTTGGTTTTAGGGTCGTGGGTGGTGTTTTTCATGGCGTGGGTGGTGGTGTTCGGGCGGGTGTGGGTTGGTTTTAGGATCACCACATAACCTTGCCCTCCTCTTGTCACCTCCATTTTTGTAGAGCTTCCATGGCCGACGGTACTCTCGCGCAGTCCATCAAGTTTCCTTCTTCTCTTCCTTTTTCTTCAATCTTCTCCATTTGATGATTTTTTCGACTGGAAATGTTGTTTCCAAGGGTTTGGCTTTGAATGTGGTGATTGAGGGAGGATTTGGGGGAGAGAAAGGTTGAAGAAGAAGGTGGTTTGGGGGGCTGTTGATGGCAGTGGCGGAGGGGGTGGGGGTTGTCTATTTTTTTATTTTTTCTTTACTTTCTTAAAAAAAATTGATGATTTAAAAAATTAATAAATGAACCAATCGTAATGCGCCACGTGGCATTGATAACCTGTTTATCAGGTTACATTTTACCTAAGACTAATAGGGAAAGATACCCTAAATACTTGAGATTATTTTGAGAATTACTAAAGGTGGGATTAATTTGGGAAGATGGGCAATAGTTTGGATTATTCGTGTTAATCTTACCTTTATTTTATTAACATTGGTGTTTGTTAGTACAAATCTAATGTTCAATACATTATAAATTGGATATTATACATAATTGCGATTTTATAAGAATTTGATTTTGACTTGATTTTGTGATGTACACTTGTTATCAATAATTGAACATCTTGAATGACTTAAGTGAACATTAGCGCAAGGTAAAAGAACATATGTCCAACTTATTATGAAAATATTTTAAAAAATCAGTTGATTTATAAATGTACATATGGTATTTCTAACTGAACATGTTCAATATCGAGAATAAACATTAGCGTAAAGTTAGTGAACATATTTCAAGGTTAGTGGCGCCAATCATTTTTATTGAATTTCAAAAAATTTATGTGTGTACATTACAATGCTTCTAATGTATACTGAGACGTCAAATGTACATACTCATTGGGTGGAGGAAGAAACTTTGCGTTCGACACCCAAGACCTCTTCAAAAAAATTTACTGCTAATTGCCATTTGATATTTTCAAAATATTAAAATAATAATTAAGTATCAATAATATTAAGAAAAAATTGTATTTGGCACACAATATTGGTCTCGTTCAAATGTACATATTACAATAGTGTATATATTATCACCGATTTATCTATTTATGAAAAGAATTTTAAGTTGATTTGGAATTATAAATATAGATTGTGATTTATTTTCTAAATGTATTCGTTAAAACATCACAAATTTTAAATATGGAGTATTTTTTTTTTACTTTTTTATGTTATTTTTCTTGTGTTTTGAAATTAATATTTCATATCATAATTTAAACTAGTAAATGGTTAAATACTTAAATTTGCAATTTTTTTAGATTATTAGAAGTTTATAGTTTGAGTAATTTGTTATTTTTTTCTTTCATAATTTTGTAATAATGATTTAAACTTTTAAAAAATATATATATGTCAAAGAGACTTTTTTTTTTATGAGAGCTTGCCATATATATATACTAGTCTTATACGCACGCGATGCGTGCAGAATCATGTAAAATTCTGCATAAAAATCTAACAGTTAGTTTGTTTAAGGTGGATTTTATTTCTTTTTTCAAAATTTAAAATTTTGAAAACAGTTTGTTATGGAGAGAGTTGTTCCATTAGGAACTAAAAAAAGAGATTAATGTTGATTTTCGGTGTCCTCCTCCTCTTCACTTATAGAATATAGATTTGTAGAGCTTTATGGCTTGTTCTCTCCAAAAAAAATTCAGTTCAGTTTAATTCAGTTCAGTTCCTAATTTCCTTCTCTCATAAACAGTTCAATTCAATTCAATTTAGTTTAGTTCAATTCAGTCCAGTTTAGTTGTTTTCAGATGAAGCAATCAGGCCTTAGTATTAAGAGTGATGATGATGATGACGACAATAAACGATTTTTTAAAAGAAAATAATTAAAATTCAAAATTAAAATATTTTTTTAAACTTTCTCCCTATTTGATAGGATTTTCCATCAATAACAAAAAAAAAGTTTAAAATTTTGATTAATTAATCATTAATAATTAACTAATATCATCTACTAAATGCTAAAGCTGACAAGCTTCACAACTTCAGTAGGGGTCAAATTAGGGGTCAAATTTTAAATTTATTAATTTAAGTTTAGAGTGTGTTCGGCAAGTAGTGGTAGAGGTAGAGGTAGTGATTAAAGTAGGGGTCAAATTTTAAATTTATTAATTTAAGTATTTGGCAAGGTAGTGGTAGAGGTAGCTGTTAGAGATAGAGGTAGAATTTAGGTAGTGGTTGTGGAAAGCTAAAAAAAGTAGTGGTTGAAGGTAGAGGTAGAGGTTGGAAAATATATAATAAAGTTTTTAATAGATAATAAAGAAAATATTTATTAATTGCTACTCCAACCACTACTTCTACCAAACACTAATATTTTACGCAGTTACTTTGACAGCTAACAACTCACAGCTACTACTACAGCTGACAGCTACCCCTACAGCTGACAGCTACCCCTACAGCTGACAGCTACCTCCACAGCTATTCTTGCCGAACAGACCCATAGTAGATGATGCATTCTTAACCTTGACAGAAATTGATTTAATTTAATAAATGGCCTACTCGTTTTTTCCCAGAAAAAAGAAATGTGAAGTATTTTTATGTAATGAATATTATGTTTAGTTTAATCATCTTCTTATATTGTTATATTATCTGAAGTAAAATAACAACAACAACAACAATAAAATTTCATTTTCATTTCTAGCAAAGAATTTCATATTCATCCAAATAAGAAAACAGTTACATCTACAAATTACTAATTACCGTAAGACAAGGTGATTTACTGGTATTTTGGTTTTTCAATTTCATTTTGAATTTTATGGTTACCCCAAATACGCATCTATTATTACAAATGAAATATAATCTCAAACGTAAACTATTGCAATTGATTTTTCATAAGATTCTTAAAGTCATCCTCATATTGCAATTGATTTTTCACAAATAATCTTAAAGTCATCCTCATATTCCATCGTTGTTTAAACACCCTGAGAAATTTTAACTTTTCGACTCATAAGCTGATAATGTTCATTGCTAATATAGGTATTGCTCTAAATATACTATTTATTATTGTTACCATCATGTGGAATAATTGTAATAACAAGTTCTCAAGAATTTTGTTTCTCTCGAGCTTGATTTTTAGATAAAAGCTTCTATTTTTTATGTTTAGATAGAAATTACTGATTTATACTTATTTTTTTAGACGTGTTATCCCTAAATTAACATATTAGACACTTTATAATACTTGACTTGAGTCATTCTGACCTGAATTGACATATTAGACACTTTATAATACAAGGGATGGGTAAAAGATTACATACAAGGTATTGTGAAACACAAATTATCCAAAAAAGTTGCCTAATTTTAACATAAGAAATAGGCAGTCTAGACCCAAATAAATTTACAAGGCCCAAAGAATTTTAACTCAGCCGTCATCTGTCATCTCCTATTCTCCTCCAACAAGTCATCTTCCTCATTGGTGCCAAAAGAAATTAAACTGGTGTCAAAAGAAATTAAACTGGTGCCAAAAGAGAATAAATTGGTGCCAAAAGAAATTAAACTAATACAAAAAGAAAGTAAACTGACGCACCAATAATAGAAGCGTCGATTTGGGAAGAAGAGAGTGGGTGGGTTGTTGGGCCGACCTAATTTTAACATTATAATTAGGCGGTCTATTACAAGACAAACTGACTGTAAAAAGGATCAGAACAAGAATTAGTATTTTTAAAAAAATAGAGCTATTGACCTAATAAAGTAAGGTGTTTTCCTTCTCTTTTTAACATTATATTTTGGAGTTAGGAGACATTTATAGCCACTACTTGAAGGATTTATGTTAATTGGTTAATTACCACGAATAGAACAAGTAGTGTCTTCTTATTGGCTACTAGATTTCTATGCACGCGATGCGTGCGACAATAATTTTATTATGAAATTTTATATTTTACAGTAGATAATTTTATGGATAGTCGCATCTTACCACTTAAACTTTTCATGTTTTTAGAAACTCCCACCTTAATGATTTTTTTTTAGATTTCATCTACCATTTACAATTTTATTAAAAACTCCCACCACTTAACGGTTTTTGTCAAATTTCATTAACAAAAAACCGTTAAGTGGGTCCCACATATACATTTTGTTAACAAAATGGAACTTGAAATAGTTGTAATTCGTTCCCAATTTGCTCTAAATAAATTGATGAAATTGACTTCAATTTCACCGTAAACTAATAATAAAATGCATATGTAGGGCCCACTTCATGGTTTTGTTAATGGAATTTAACAAAAATCATTAAGTGGTGGGAGTTTCTAATAAATTTGGGAATGATAGGTGGAAATTTAAAAGAAAAATTTATTAAGGTGGCAGTTTCAAAAAACGTGAAAATTTTAGGTGGTTTTGAACGAAAAATCCTATTTTTATTTACTACGATGTGTGTTTTGGCTACTGTAACATGATAAAATATGAAGGTACACAACATATTTTATTTTCAAGCTTTGTGGGTGTCTATCCATAGATCTCAAGAAAATATAATCGTTGATATTTTTTAAAAATATTTTTACCTTTGTAGGTTTTTAGATATATTAGTTAGAAGTTTTGAACATCTTTTATTAAAAATCTAATGGCTAAATTTGGAAATAAAACTTAATTACTTAATAAACTCATTGATTTTTTTTCTTTTTGGTGTCCACCCCCACCTCTTCACTTATATAATAGAGATCACCAAAAAAATTTAAGTTTTTTTTGTTGTTAGACATATGCAAATAATTTTATATATAGTACCAACAGTTTTAGCACCCTCCTTGCCATTTGCCGGCCAGCACCTTAGCACCCTGAACCACTACTTAGCCACTTGATGCAACCACCACCATCTCAAAATTCCACCGCCACTACCTCAAAATTTCAGCCACCACCACTCCAAAACTTCTACGCCGCAGCTGCTCTAAGTCTCGTTGCTGCGTCGCCTGGGACCACCACTATTCCTGCCAGGGCTGCCACAGTCGATATCGCAACGACAAAAAAAAACGCAAAAAAATTCCCAACGAAGAGAACCGTTCAAGGAAAACGGTTCTTTACGACTATCAACCGTTCTAATACGACGGTCAACCGTTTACGATTGTGCATTACACGGGGTTAAAACTAGTTTTTAATGATGTATAGACATGTCTCCCACGCAAAGGAGACACGTGTGTAATATGACTACATGACAAGTATTTGGTGTATCGAACTAAAAGAAACTCTAAGCGTGTAAAACCGTCACTTTGTATCATGTTGAAGATTGTGTTTGGTTAATCTAATCTAAATTTTAATTTTCTATTTGATTTGGTCTATAGTTTCATATCATCTTCATCTTTCATTTCGGTTGTTTGTTTGTAGGAATAGAATGAAAGGGGAAAGGATAGTAAAGTAAGGCCCTGTTTCTTTGGTTTGAAATGGACCTGAAATGATGTTGTCTGGACTGAACTGAAGTTGTCTGAACTGAACTGAAATGTAGTGTAAAATTGAACTGAAGTTGTATGAACTGAACTGGCCTAAATTGAAATTATTTGAATTAAACTGAACTGAAATACCATAAATTTCAGACTAAAGAAACAGGACTGATATAAAAAAGGACTTGTTTGGATAAGGATTAGGAGCTGGATGAGGACAAGGACAAAATACCCCTCTTATCCCTATATTTCTATACCTTAAGGAGGGTATTGTTTATACTGTATAACTAAATATAGATTATATAAGTAATCTAAATGTTCGTTAACAAGTATGAAAGTCCAATTGATACTAATCTTACAATCATTAGTGAATAGAGGACATATATATTTTGAAAAAGGAAGAAGTTTTGAATAGTTCATCAATAAGAAGTTTTTCTAATTGATGCCCAAAGCACACATTTACAAAAGAAAATCCAAAATAATTTTTCTTGGGAATTTTAAAAGTTAAAAAAGGCATACCATTCTAAAGTTGACAAACATTATGAGAGAGAATTCTAGAGAGAGAGTGAAACCTAAGAGGAAAAGGAAACCCAAGAGGAAATGAAAACCGCCAGACCTTAACCCTAGCAAAACTATAGCTGCCGCCCTTACTCCAGCCAATCATGGGCCTCCCACGCACTCCGATCTTCGCCCAAACCTTTCTTGTCAGGCAGCTTCGAAGTCGTCGACCACCGTCTGGGTACAACACTTGTCTTCGAAGTTTGTAGCCCTCGGGAACGTCTGCACCAAAGTTTCTGCTTTTGGCCCTGACGCAGTCGCGATAGCCACCATGGTTATGGTACAACATCAAACAACGTATGGTGCTTGATATCACGTATTTATATAGTCTTTTCTCCCTTATTTACAAGCTAATTTGTGCGTCATTGGAGCTCTTGGGAGCTATTTTGTGCTAACTATCGTATATAGTTGTGGTTTGTGTTTTAGTGTTGGATTGCAGGTTTTAGGGAGTTTTCTCCCTATTCCCGAGCCATTTGGAAGCAACCACGGCTTTACGAGATGTTACGAGGCACGTAGGATGGCTCACGAGCTTTATGGGTAGTTTAGGAGGTCCTAAGACCCCTAAACGTGAAGATTAGAGAGCCAAAGAGTCAAAAAGGAGGTCTCCGTACACTGATCGGGCAGAAATGGCCCGATCGGGCGAAAATACATTGATCGGGTATAGAAGTTGCGGACCCGATCGGGCAAGTCATGCCCGATCGCATCGGGCGAGCATCAATGCACCAGACCCGATCGGGCATAGTGTGCCCGACCGATCGGGCCGGGTGCTGCTAGGTCTTATTGAGACGTTGCGGATTAGGAGACCACGCTGGACCATTTTGGTCCCAGGCCCGATCGGGTGGGCCATAAATTCGCCCCCAGAATTCCCACGCTGCTACGCTGCCAAGGGAAACAAGTTGATGCTGAGTTGGGTGTCGGCCCGATCGGGTACTGTCCTCGGGCCCGATCGGGTCTAGCACCATTTTACACGGATTTCGCCTTTTGTTTCCGTTTTTAGTTAACTTGAGGGGGTATTATAAATACCTCTTTCCTCATTATTTAGAGACATCTTTATTCATCTTTCATTAGCTTTAGACTAGTTTTATTCTTCATTGTTCTTAGTTCAATTCAAACACTTTAGATTAATCTAGAGGTGATCAAACCTATTTCGATTTCAATAAAAGTTCATGCTTTCCATCAATTGGTACTCTTTCCTATCCTAATCTCTTTTGTTATTCTTGATTGCTTAATTTATTTATTTAATCGTTCATGATGCAATTGTTAGGGTTTCATATTAGTTTTGTCGTTGTTAATTCGATTATGAGTGAGTAGTCTCTTTCTAGGGTGTTAGATAGGAAAGCCATGTTTATACCATGATTGTGATTTAGACTCTTATTGATTTCTAGGGCTTGATTAGGGTGATTGTGATGTGGTTTGTTCTTTATTGAGTAATTAACGTTATTGCGCAGTTTCGTTGGTTGCTTGTGGTTAATAGTTGTTTGCACAGATCCGTCTTACGACTAGAGGCCTAGGACATGTCAGTAGTTCTGATTACGTTAGTGAACATGCGGCGTATGTTGAACTATGAGCGTTAAGTCTTAACCATAGCTCAACATAGGCTCTAATCCCCCGACTCTTGACTTAGGTTTTGATAGTTGTTGACCCTATTTGATTGGTATAAGCATGGTGGACCGACCTAATACCCTAGGTTTTTATTCCATAGTTAAATCCTTTGTTTAATTCGTCTTTCTTAGTTTAATCACTAGTTTAATTAATTCTTCCCTGATTTCATCTGGAGTAGCTGAATTAGTTGGGTATTGATTTAGAAACTTTGTCTCCCTGTGGATTCGACCCTGCTTCCACTGACTACCTAGTTAGAGGTCTGTAGGTTTATTTTTGATTAGGTGATACGACTAAAACCTATCAGTGCTCGTGAATCCAAAGGCGAAAAAGAGCTTTGCCCGTGAAAATCAGATAAGTCCCCTTTTTACGCTTCTATTACCTGAAATTTATGTTCTGGGTTGTTGCTGTCTTTGGTTTTGTAATTGCCATACTTTGTGTAGTTGGAGTATCCGTTGTGGCTCTTGTTGTTGTTGTTTCAATCGTGGCTATTGTTTGTTTTCTATATGTTGTTGGTGGTGTTCTTCTTATTATAGTCTTTGCTCACCAATTTCATTGCTATGCTTTGTTGTCCGTGGTATTTGTTGGAGTTGTTGCTACTGCATATCTCTAACTACTTGTCTCCCCAAGTCTAATGCTCACAGCACCTGTCCTAAACTATGCCTCCCCTCCCTTGAGTGATATACTTTCTATTTGCTTCGATTTGATTTTTCGCAGACCTATTACTTCGCTGACAGTAGCCTTTGGTTTAGATCTCAAGTGTTTCTGGCCTCCCAGTTCATATTATGTATGCCCACAGATTGTATGTATGGGATTTTGCTGATTCCAGTTTACCTATTGTTGTATATTTTCTCCCTTATCAGTTTGTTCTTGACAACTGTTATTATGAATGGGATTTGGGTGTTTGTTATCTACTTTGTATCTGTTATTTTACCCAGTCCTTTGTTATATATTCTGACTAGCTGCTTCATGATTTCCTTACTCCTTCCAAGCTCTATCAGCTTCGACATGACTATTGTTCTACACTGGCCTAGACTTTTTACAGTTTTGCTTACGAATTTTATCTATCCTCTGATTATTATCCATTATTATCACTGGAAAATTCACTGGAATATGCTGCTACTACATCAGTTTTCTAGTTCCCTCAAACTGTGTTGCTATAGCCTATGTGATTTGCTTGGAATGTTGGCCTTTCTAGTTCACATTTTGTTGTACCGTTGCTCTTTCACCATTATTTACTTAGCAAATGTTAACAGGATTAAGACCGGGATATTTGGTACTTATTCCGCGTCACCTAGGGTTACCTACTTTTTGAAATACAATCTGGGCCATTGGTGTGTCACCTCCTTCCCTTCTTTTAGATTGATCACAAGGGATTTTGTAACTCTTCCCTACTGGTGTAATTTTCTAAATACTAAGAATGAGTGTTTCATTTCTACCAAGTTTGTAATCTTTCATTGACTTTGGATATTATGTTTATGCATACTACATCTGCACCAGCTATTTGTTTGGGTATTTAGTTACCTAAATCTTTTTTCTCCTCTTAATGGTTGTAGCTGTTTAATGCTTGGTACCTTTTATTTTGCGTATAGTAGAAATGACGCTATGTATTGGTATTCTGAGTTGCATCCTCTTCATTTTTGGTTATTATTGAATGTCTCTACTATTAACCATTATATTACCAGCCTCATGCTCTTAAGTTTGGCCATTTTGGAGTTTCTAAGCAGGTGCCTCAAATGCAAATGCAGCGTCTTGGATGCTTGCTGCTGCATCAAGGATTGGAGTGTTGCAGTGGCTACCTTTCTAAATATTTGGACTACAAAGATTACTGTTAAACTGTATTCTCTTGTTAAGTGCAATTCTGTCCTTTTTTCACTTTTGTTATATTTGTGTAAATTGCGAACCGAGTGCTTCGCCACTCGCATTGAACTATGGGCTTGTTCCCATACTTGGATTATAAGGGTCCTCGTTTACATCACAACTCGAGGACCTTTTAGGAATACGGCTAAATTATTGAAAAAATGGTTTATAATGGAAAATCATAGCTTGGATTACATAGGGTGCAAAAAAACCACAAAAGCTCCCATTTTCGAAGGACTACATCTTGCTATTAGGCTATGTATCTCAGTGCTGGTCAAGTAAGGGGGCTTTGGTGCTTTCCATCAGTTCAAGAAAATGACCAATCTCAATTTGGCTTAGCTACTAATTGGAAGCAGTCTATATAGATATTGTTGTAAAGCATATTTGTACGCAGAACCCATTATACCCAACTTGTAATTTTTTAATTCTTGTCATGTTAATATTTTTATATTTGGGTGTAAATGATTTGCGAACCGAGTGCTTTGCAACTCGCTTGGAACTATGGGTTACATCCCATACTTGGACTAACATACTTCTTCTCTACTATAGACAACCAAGTAACTACGGTGAACAAATCCCTCTCCATATTGATAGTTTTTAATATGAAGATAATTTCATGGAATATACAAGGGGTGAAAAAGCCCCAAGCCGTTGTCGAACTAGTCTTTCTAAAGAATAGGTTCAAACTAGATATATTTTTTATCTTGGAAACAATGACAAATAATGTCAATAGTAAGAATATTTTGAAAGCTCTATACTTCCAACATACCCTCATTATTGATCCTGTCAATCATAGTGGCGGGATTTGGGTGTGTAGGAATGACGATAATATTAACATAGATAGTTATATCCTTTGGGATAGATGTGCCCATTTGGTCGTATATTCAAAGATAGTGAAATCTTCCTTTCTAGTGTCCGGAGTTTATCTCCCTGCCCAAGAACAGCAAAAAGATAATGTTTGGAACGACTTGACAACCTATCTCATTAGTCAAACCCTGCCTACAATCATAGTTGGTGACTTCAATGAGTTACTCTCCCTTTCTGACAAAGTTGGAGGGCGTTCTGTCATTGCTTCTCAAATACAACGTTTCCCAAACTTCCTGCGAAACGTCGAATGTTTTGATTTACCTGCACAGCAAAATGCTTTCTCTTGGAAAAAACACTACGACTCTTACATAGTATATGAAAGACTCGATAGGAGTATATGTAATCAAAAGTTCCTAGACTTATTCCCAGATACGACTATTTCTTATGGTTCCTTTACGGTGTCAGACCATGCCCCTTTTATTTGTGACACACTCACAAACCCCATTTTCCCTCCTGCACGTTTTCGATTTCACCAGCCTGGGCCTTAGATTCAGAAGTTCGTACCATTATCAAAAACATTTGGCTGGAGAAACAAAAGGGTTCTCGCTTCTATAGAGTTCAAAATCGGCTAATTCAGATCAAGTCTTCCATAAAAACTTGGTCCATGAAGAAATCCCAGCACGCGTCTAGCAAGCTCATTCAGAACCTTGCCAAGATACAGGAAGTAGAGGAGAGACTTTGGTCTCAACCCTATAACCCAATTTTAGTTGAGCACCTAAAAAGGCTCATTAATCAACGGGAAAAAATCCTGTTGTTTAAACAATCCCATTGGGGAATAAAAAATAGAAAGAATTGGCTGCTCCAAGGTGATAGAAACACGCGCTTCTTCCACAATAGCATGAAGCAAAGGTTTTCACTTAATACCATCCACAAACTAAGGGATGACAGTGACATTTGGGTGGAGAACCCAGCTGGTATCAAAGACCTTTTGAAAAATGCTTTCACAAGTAACTATTCATCGTCAGGCTCGGTTCCAGACGGATCTGCATTTGAAAATTTCACCTGCATTGTTTCTGCCCAGGAGACAGAAAATCTATTAAGGATGGTCTCTGAAGAAGAAATAAAAAATGTTTTCTTTGACATGAACCCATATAAAGCCCCAGGGTCAGATGGTTTTGGTCTAGGATTTTACCAAAAATACTAGGAAATTATTAAGAAAGATGTGTGCCTAGCAATCTCTAGCTTTTTGATCATGGTCATCTCCCACCATCCCTCAACCATACCATTATCACTCTTATTCCCAAAATCCATCAACCAGAAAAACCAGGCCATTTCAGACCAATTAGCCTTGTCAACACCCTGTACAAGGCCATCTCGAAATTTCTAGTCTCAAGATTACAACCTATACTAGACAAGCTAATAAGTCCGTTTTAGAACGCGTTTACCAAAGGTCGTTCCATTCACGACAATGTCCTTATAGTTCAAGAAATCCTCAACACCTTCCACAAATCTAAAAACAAGACAGGGTGGTGTGCTTTGAAACTGGACATGGAAAAAGCCTATGATAGGATTGAGTGGAACTACATGTCGGGATGTCTCTCTCACTTGGGCTTCCCTCCAAAGTGGATTAATTTGATTAAGCAATGTGTCACCACAGTATCATATTCAGTAAAAGTTAATGGCACCACTACGAGTTGGTTAAAACCTACCCGTGGTCTGAGGCAGGGTGACCCGCTTTCCCCTTATCTTTTTATTATTTGTATGGAAGGCCTTATCAGACAACTAGCTTCTTCTGCTTCTAGAAAGACAAGTGGTATTGGTTTCCAAGTGTGCCCAAACACTACTAAGATCCCTTGTTTGCTCTTTGCTAATGATAACATTTTATTCTGCAAAGCCACAAAGGCTGGATGCAACAATCTAAAGAAAATTATTGATTGCTTTTGTGCAAACTCAGGACAACTGGTTAACTTTCATAAGTCAGGCATCATTTTCTCCAAGCAAGTACCTAACGCACGAAAGGCTGCTTTGGCAAGTAATTTTAATATGCCACCAAAGGCCTGCCTAGGAAGGTATTTAGGAATTCACTTCAGTTCCTTTCGACCTATCAAGGAGGACCTAGTCCAATTACTTAGTAAGACCGATGAGAGGGTTAAACTATGGGAGGCTGGTCTGCTTTCTAAAGCAGGAAGACACACCCTCATCCAATCGAATCTAGAAGCTATCCCAAACTATGCAAGTGCAGCAACTATGCTCCAGGCAAACTCTGCCTCCACTATTGATTCCATCCACTGGAACCAGGGACCGGGAAAAGAGGGTATCCCTCTTATAGCGTGGGATAGAATATGCTCTCCTAAGAGCTTAGGAGGCCTAGGGCTTCGTAAAACCCTTCCTCTTAACAGGGCCTTCATGGCTAAGCTAGCATGGAAAGTCCTTTCTGATCCTGAGAATTTATGGGCCACCGTAGTTCGCCAGAAGTATCTGAAAAACTGCTCCCTGTTCCAATACACACCAAAACCGTCCCACTCCTCCATTTGGAGGAAAATCATGGAACAACGGGACATCCTGAGAAAAGGAATTCGATGGAAAATAGGGGATGGTTCAACCATTTTGTTCTGGTTAGATAATTGGTTAACCAACCAATCCCTTTTCAAACTTCTAAAACCCGACCCTAATACAATAAATACTGATTTATGCTTGGACGCCTTCATTACCGATGATAGACAATGGGATTTCGAAAAGTTAGGTACAATATTACCTCACACTCTAATAGCACAAGTACGTGGAATAACTCTTACTAAAAATATCGATATGGATACACCCATTTGGAGTATGTCTTCCCATGGGGATTTCACGGTCAAATCAGCAAACTGGTTGGCACATAACATCAGTCTTAACACCCCCAAATGGGAGTTTCGTCAGATTTGGAAAGTTCATTTACCTCCAAAGCTCCAGATCTTATTATGGCAAGTTTTACATAATGCAATCAGCGTGCGTGCTATTCTGTTTAAAAGACAGATTATCCCTATCGAAACATGCTCCATCTGTGATGCTTTGTGTCTAGAAACAATAGACCATCTTTTTCTTATTTGCCACAAGGTGGCAACCTTATGGGCTCTTCCACAGGTGAAAGATTGGTTGGGCTGCTCTATAGACAACCTAACTGTCAAAGAGCTTTTTAGAAAGCACCTAAAGGATAAAGGTTTGGCTGCAAAGCTCACCTTCCTTTTATGGAGCATCTGGAAAGATCGGAATGATGTTGTCTTCAACAACACAGCTTTCAACGTACATAGGATTTACCATCGTGCAAGATTACTATCCCACGAATGAAAGATGCGACTCCACTACGACGAATTCGCTTTGTGCCCTTCCCGTTTGGATTCCCCCACCCCCTATCTTCCTAAAAAGGTGCCTCCTCATTCCATCTTTGTCAACTGGTCCCCCCTCCTATGGGATTCATAAAACTCAATTTCGGTGGCTCCGTCAAACAAAACAGCGCAGCAGGAGGGTTTATCATTAGAAATCACGAAGGTACGGTCCTAGCAGTTGAAGCCCACAACTTAGGCAACACGTTTCAGCCGAAGCTACGACACTTCATAGGGGTGTTCTTAGAGCCCTTACGTTCCCACATTCCTCTATTTTGATCGAAGGCGACAACTTAGTGGTTATAAACGCAATGAATGGTGTTTGGTCCACCCCGTGGCAGATTGATAACATTATTGAAGATACAAAAATCAACCTTAGAGCATTCCAAGAGTTTCAGATTGCACATGAGAAGCAAACCAAGCAGCAGACTGGATTGCTAATGCGGGTCAGTTAGTGGTAGACTCTTTTTGTATTACGGACTGACATGATTCAGATCTGTCAAAAATACTTTGTAATGATATGTTAGGAATTCCCCTCGAGCGGAGGGTTTCCTAACTATCTCTCTTTTTCTCCGTACCTTTATATATATAAAAAAAAAAATTCTAAAGTTGACAATATCTTTCATAACCTTAGGCACACATTAGGAAAACAGGTTTTCTAATGCGGTGTTAGCAAATTTCCCCTTTGTTTTTTGATTTAGTAGCAAAGCATTGATTGAATGATTTAGCAATAAGCAAAAGTTTTTTTTTCCCAAAAGGACCAAAATTGGTATGAATAGAGCATGAAACCTCAGAGTCACGATATAAGAGTATAAGACTCCTATCACAAAATAGTACAATATGTAACATAAAAATTGGCCTGTAAAATAGAAAACCTGTCCAGCTGTCAACCTTATAGAAAGTTTGCTCAAATGTGAATCCATCACATATAATAATACCTTGCTAAAAGCCTAGAAATGCAAAAACAATCAACAAATTAATTTTTTTGGGCAATATTCAAAAGATTTGGCGTAGCTGAAACGGGTATATATAGAGCACTCAACTGATTTGTTCAAATTAGAGACAATGATTAGGCCTCATTCAAGACAATGGAAACTTTATTAACCCAGTTTCCTAAGAGTAGTTCAATTACATACATTATGAGGACAGATATGCCATGCCAGAATTCCTCCTAAATCTGAATCAAATAAGGGATATATTGATCAATGATCAATTAGAAGCCTCATTCGGGGTTAGATCAGGAGAACTTGGAGCGAGCTCAAGGGAAACTGGGCAACGGTCGCTTCCACAGAAACCTGAAATTACAGTGAGCATTAGTAGGACTGGAGGAGTCACATCCTTCATTCACACTTTTCTTTCCCATCTTGGCCAAAACCTGCATTTCCATCTTCCTTTCCTAGTCTTACTTAATAATCTAGTTACAAACTCACCCCATGGGCACGGTCCCTCAAACCAATGATCACCCACAAAACTCACAATTTCGTTTCATTTAAAAGCGTTGGGGAGGGGATGGGGATAAAAATTTTCCCCGCCATGGGTGATGGGGCGGGGATGGGGATGAGATTTTTAGGCGGGTATGGGTGTGGAGGGCACATCCTCCGCACCCGCCCCGCCCCATTGACATCCCTATTCAAACCAATGATCACTCACAAAAGTCACAATTTCGTTTCATTTAAAAGCTTTTTTGAACACTAGTCACCTTCCTGGTCATTTTTTTCCTTTGAAATGCATTTCTTTTGTAGAACTTAAAAATATAGAGCAACAAGGGGTACTTCAAAGAGAACAAAATTAAATAAAAAGCAGCAAAAGATACCTTCCAACTCAATGCCATGTCCATGCATCTTGCAGGAGACCATTCGGTCCTTGAGCTTTTCTGAAACTAGGAAGTAATCAATCCTCATCCTTTTACCTCGATACCTGCTTTAAGTAATCAGCATCTACTACTGAAAGGCTACTAAACTAACGTGCAATGCAATGCAGGGTTGCTACAAGATACGGAATGCAACCAGTAAGTAGAAGAAGTTTCAACTTGATATGCTTACTTTCCAACTGGGTTTCCAAACCATGAAAAACCAAACTCCGTGTCCTTCTCTGTGTGTAGAAATCTATATGCATCTACCAGTTTTCGCCTAAAGGCAGAATCAAATATCAGAAGATAAAATGCCTTGATCATGCATCTACAGTAGATCATGAATAACTGTCCAGCAACTATAATTTCAGGGATCAAGGCTAAAGCAGTACATGATAAGACAATGACACTTGCCATCATGAATTTATGATATACTCAACAGACGTTTCATCAACTATATGATTGGCCAAAAAGGCAGCACAACAAACATCATTTGACTCCACAGAAAGTTGCCAACGAGTTCCTTGTCAAGTGTTGACTATAATGATTAATGGCATCATATTAAAATGTCCAAAATACCATATTTCACGGTATAACTGATTAACATCGAGAGAACACTTCAGACTTAAAACGAAGTTTCTTGACTCTTAGGTATGCAACAAAACCAACTCCATATCAATTCTTCAATAGCTCATTCTATGAAGATGGGGTAATTGGCCAGAAAATAAGAGTTTAAAACAACCAACTTATTCTGCCTATGATAAATTACGAATCTACTGAACATAATACAAATCAACCCCCCACCTCACTTTTCTCCAATTTGCTTTTTACCCTGAGTTTTAACAAGTTAACCAACATAATCTAAATATCAAACTCGAAAAAACATATTTATGAATCCAAACACGCAGCTTACTCTCTCAATGTTGCCCAAATGTTTCCTTTCATATATAGTGAACCCAGGCAGTCCACAATCCTGCCAAAAGCAACAAGGAAGCTAGGTTAGCCACAAGCCACAGTTAAACGCAAATTGGAGCATTCATGAAAAGACAATATCCATCAGAGTACAGAGCCTTGTTTTCATCCTATTTGTACACAGGAAAGAGCACAAAGACATCTAAAGCAAATGTTGTACAGTAAAATGCCACAGTGTGTAGATTCATGCCTTAAACATTAAAGTGGAAGGTCCCCTCTTTATTTGGAGGAATATAGCCATTCATTTTGGCAGCAGCGAAAAATTCTGGATGACTTACATCAGTGTCTTCATGGCTGCAGAAAATTCATGAGTGAGTATATAAATTTCATTGCAATTACAGATTTACAGTGATAAGGTTGCCTATTTCTGACACAACTCTACCCTAGCCTCAGAAACTTGGGTATGGATGCACATAATGCATGATTGTGACTTCAGGGAGTTCAAAAAGGTGAGAGCAGGGTGTTTGATACAGTCAATTTGAAGATACTCACTTAAGATTAGAAGTCCAAATTTACGCAACTGACAATCAATTCCATTAGATCATCTTAGTGACCTAAGATGACTTGGATGACGGTAATTGAAAGTGATATGAGGCTACTTGGGATTGAGGAGAGCATGGCGTTGGATAGAAGTGGGTGGAGGGGCAGTATCCATGTGGAGGAAGGGGTGTGATTACCGCATTTATTTGTTTTCTCAATTGTATTGGTATTAAAACCTTTTGTTGGAAACCTCTTTTAAAACTTTTTGGTGTAAACCTTGTTTTCAAAAACTTTTTTAAAAATTCTTAAAACTTAAACCCTTTTAAAAAACTTTTTATTACTCTTGTCGATGCCATCTCCTTTGGCAACGGTTTCAGTTGACGATTCATGTTAGCCGACCCCAAATCACTTTGGAAATAAGGCTTAGTTGTTGTTGTTGTTGTTGTTGACAATCAATTCCATTAGATCATCTTAGTCCTTACAGCTGAAACAATTAGCAGATGAGAAAGCGAAGTATAGGTGTATGCAGTTAAATAGGTGATCAAGTTGATACCGTATCCAGGTAACTGGATCATAGGCCCTAGTAATTGAACCAACCTGAGCTCGGATTATAGTTTAGAAGAAAAGGTCTATAGTGTTTTTCCAAATTAAATTTCCATATGCATAAATATAAATTCAATAGCCAATTCAGAGTTGGATGCAATTAGATTATTAAAAAAGCTAGGACTATATACTAAGAATGTTTGTTAATAATATATTACGTACTTCAAAAATAATTAATATTGAAGTAGGCAAGTATCTATGATTTGGAGGGTAAAGAATTACTCCAGTGTCACTTGTGGTTATTATTTGAGTAATATGTATAAAGATATAGACACAAACTAGAAATGTACAAAGAGATGCAATATGTATTATGAATGCATATTATCAGCAACATTGGCTACAAGCATTTCATTTGTGGTCATGGTAGACCTATGTTTATCGCTAATCCCATCACTTCTCTGATCAAAATCTATGTAATTTCCTTGTATGAAATATGATTAAAGAAGCATCTCCATTTTCCAACAGCAAATGGAATAATTGATCTCACAACCACAGCAATCAGATTGTGAAAGGAAGCCAAGAAATGTAACATTGATCTCCTCTCGTGCATGATATGTTCAAAAATAGTATAATACCCTCATCAAGGTCTATCTACTCTCTTTTAAGTGAGCTTCACAAACACATAGTTTCTTAAACATAAAATGGATGTTAATTGGCATCTTATGCTGTACAGAAATAACCTTTTTTCTGTATAATGCTAATGACATTCTTTGATATATGCATCCTTTCGGTTACACAAGTTCAAAACTCCAAATTTACTTGTCATATTGCTAGTTCGAGTTATATTATCACAATGACAAATTCTCGTTAAAAGTAAGTACTTGAATATGAGTATATGGCAAAAAGAGTAGCCTGACACCAAAAGGATATAGAAATGCAATATATGAAACCCAACATTCTGTTTAGTAGCTAAAGACAAGCAGAATGATGTGAATAATGGACACCAAGGAATGTCATAAAGATGTAGTGATTCTGAATCCAATGAATTTCTATAAACGGCCTGTTCGGCAAAACTAGTTGTAGTGGTTGGCGTTCGGCTTTTGAGTAACTTTTAGCTGTAGGGGTAGCAGTGAGCTGTGAATCGCAGTTGTCAGAGGTCAGCTGTCAAAGTAGTTGTTCAAAATATGAGTGTTTGGCAAAACTAGCTGTAAAAACTAACTATATAGATCAACTGTAATTTTATTTGATTTTATTATTAGTATTATACATTAAACAGACGTATTTGACTTATAAGTTATGGTCCCATTGAATTCTTAATAATAGATCCATTGCTTAATACATTGAAATTTAGTGTCAAACCTACATATTTAACGAGAACTTAATTTCTTTGTTTGTCTTCCCTAAACAAAAAAGCTATGCAGTCACAAATAACTTTCATCTATATCAATTTTATACTCATATCATTAATTCCAACTCTCACCAATATGCAACAATGCCAACAAACATCCATGAAAAAAAAGGGGAAAAAAAGAAGAAAAAGACAAACTTAGGAAAAAAAAAATAAAGTGAAACATCCTTGCTTTATATTGTGAGGACCATGAGGAGTGATTGGCTGTCAAAAAAAATATACATAAACTTGCATCATAAACTTATATCTTTCAAGCTGCAACGCTATATTGCCTATTGAAACGCTAACAAAGGCAGCGTTGGACAATCGCTGACAACAGCTGCTCATACCTCTAAAAGCTATTTGGAACGCTACCTAGCCAAACACTAATATTTTTTAGGATAGTGTTTTAACCCAGTCTAATCACTAAAAGCTACTTAAAAAGCTGACGTCGAACACGCCCAAAGTTTGCCAAATTCTGAAGTGGCAATTATTAGTCCTATGCTAGAGAGAAGCTTGCCAAACTATAGGTGATTTCAACTGATGTTCCATAATATAGGCAGGCTTGTTATTCATAATAGAAGTGCCACCTAACATAGAACTTATTTGGCTCTACAGAAAACGGGCGACCTAAGCTAGAAGGAGTTGTGTAGTAGTAAGCAACTTTTGGGAGAGCTAACAATTAGGTTGTAAAAAACACAATCAATCATAATTTTTCATCACATCATTATTTCTGCAACTATGGTCCAAATACCTTAAGGAGCACAGAATTATTAGGGTCTGACAGAAAGCAGATCCATTCATGAAAAAAGGCCTTAAGCTAAGCATTTGTGGAAAGTCCCAACAGATGATAAACATCTCATCAAGCACACATGAACCTGAGTGGTTAGTAAGCAGCTACCTCACATTTCAACCACCACACCAGATAAGTGGTTTATCAGACAACTGCAAGACAAGCTCCAACATCTTCTTATCCCATTTTTCTTCTTCTTATAAACGAAGTTTCCTCCTCCTTCCACCCATTGTTAGGCACATATGTATTCATAAAGCGCAAAGATTCAAATGCAGCTAATATCAAGCTACCATCAGATTCATGCTTCTTCACTACAGGAAACATGAAATAAATAAGTCAGCTATAGCCATGAATAACCAAGTACGAGAGCAATAACCAAGTACGAGAACAAAGTTGCATTATATGAACAATCCCTATATGATAACAGTAAAAAAGGGGTCAGCGATAACATCAGAGATAGAGATTTCAGGAGGTGCGTCCACAAACCCACACCTGACAATATAACATAAGATAAACCGCTGGCAGATACCAAACTCCTACTGATTCAAGTGTCCATAAATAGGCACAAGCGCACGATGCACAAAGACTATTTGTTTAAATGTTATGACCTAGTAATTCTAACTAGCATAGATGAGCTGCCTAAGCACATAATGTTTTGAAATATAGGAAGCAACATGATATCTAAATGTTTTTTGTCTCATTTTACACAATAAACCAGATCAAATAACACACCTGCTATAATACTTCACAGTGCACTTGTGTTACATTCTTGTCTTTGCAATCTTGTCCAAATGCTATAAGAACCCTTGAAAGAGCGGGACCTACTAAGAGTGTTGGTCCACTAAGAGTTTGGGTGCAATATAACAAAACTGAGTTTAAGTGGAAAAGGAACAGTGACAACAGAATATCACACCATCTTCAGCAGAAATTAAATTTTATTTGCAAAAGAAAACAGAAGGAGATTGTCATAGGAGAGAAGAGATACAACCATGACTAGAAAAACAGTCGATAAAAAAAGAAAGAGCCAGCATGAATGCCTAAATTCCACAACCATACATAATTACATACCAACAAACTAGCTGAACAACATTTCTTCAAAACAAAACGAAATTCTTTTTAAGGTGCAGCCTTGAAGCAGTTCACAGAGGTGTACACAGAGTAGATGGAGAATCATGAATTTTCTATATAATAATTAGCTTATATTATTACTATTACAACCCCACTGTTTTTGATTTGCAAACGTCCTAAAATGGTCAATAATACTCTTTACATGAATGAATACTTCAATCCTCTCCCGAATGAAGAAGATTATCGATTGAATTTTGCTCTTGGTACATCTGATATGGAACCCATTTTGCAAAAGAATTATGGGTCAAACTAGTAAGTAAGATTTTCATTTGTTTTAATCATTCATTTATGTTATTGGGCCGAAAATGTTTGCCATATCATGACATGAAAACGATAAGAAGGCATGGGTGAGTATTAATCAAATTATCAACCTTGCAAAGTTATTTTGACTCAATATTAGAAGCCTCAAAAATGCTGCTACAGCTACTAACATCATGTCCAAAATATGTAATGATGAGTACCTAAAGTATATTGATAGAGTATATGATGACATTATCTCCCAACTCAGTGACCTCCCCAAGATCCTCACCTTTGACCCTAGTCATCATCTTTGTCATTTATTTTCTGACAACGTATAACCAGTTTTAGGTTCAGGCATATTGCTTCAAACAGTTAATTTGAGCTTATGCGGCTAGACATCTTTGGTAGCATGAGTTCTTTACGAATTGAATAACCTCTGCATTTTGTGAATGCTTTTACTTTCAGGCCTTTGTGAAGAATATTTCTAATTTGTTTGAAGTTTTTTTCTTATCTCTCAGTGCTTTTCTATCCGAATTGATTTTGTACTATTTTTCCTGTTAATATGTACCATCTTTTGTCCCGTTGTGTACTGGGTTCACATGGCTGTGCAACGAGAGAGGCTTGTGCAATAGATTAGGTGTCAGTTTAAGGAAAAATTTGTAGTTCCTTCTTTGATGGTTGATGTTGGCAAGAAGTCACTCCATGACTGTAGCGCTTGCAACTTTCCACTTAAGGCTATTGTAAACTATTTTGATACAATTTTCGAACCCCCTCCAGATTGGGTAGTTCCCACGTTTGGTGTTGATGAGAGCATTATTGAGCATGATGTTCCAAGAATTTCTATTGCAACAACTCTGGGGTTCCATGATACCCTATACAATGTTTGATAAAGTTGTATTTTCTTAGGATCAGTTTCAACTTTCAACATCTCGAGAATCAGCGATATTCGTGGTCGAATTTTTTCAAAGAAAGAGATAATGTGATGTAAGTCTAAAAACACCCTCCAATGAGATGGATAATGATTTTAAACTCATGGAAACAAGAACACTCACAAGAACACTTTAAACACTCAAAACACAAAGATAGTGACCAATCACAAGAACTTACTCAATGATTTGGGGTTTTACCGTTTTAGGCCAAAGATAAGACTCAATCAATTTCTCCTAAGATTATCACTCAAGAACAACTCAAAGCAATAAGGGATACTTTGTTCTTTGGACAAACACAAATAGAAAGCTTAGAACACAAGAGGCTTTTAATCACTCAAATCTACCCTTCATTACTTATTGCTCTCCAATATATAGTAATAAGGAACAACAAAAAAAACACCAAAAGACAAGGGAGAACCTTCCACAATGGGAAGCCAAAAGCCAATGGTTTTCCTTACATCAAGCTAACATTCATTACCTTAATTAGCTAGTAATGAGAAGCTAAAAGAAAGGCCTAAATCCTTCTACATAGCCGACCAAAGAGGACAAACTCTTGGCATTATTTTAGCAATATAAATACATAAGCTAATAATAAAAAGCAAGTAAAATACTCTTGCCCATATTAACTCTATTTCACATGCCACCTTGTTGCTTTATTCATGTTGGGCGTTCAATCAAAGTAACACAAGTCACAAACTCGGCCTTTGAGTCCTTGAATTGTAAGATAATCCAAACCCAATAATTTGAAAGGTCGTCTAAATTAATTATTTTAAGTCGTCTTGTCCCATCTATATCAGATATAAAATAATACTCTGAAAAAAAAAGTAAGACCTTCTAATAGCCTTTTGAGGCTGACCCAATCTCTGGTACATCAAACCTAGTAAATAGCGCAAATTAGATCCTACACTCGAGTGTACGATGCGCATGCTACTCTCGAATATACATTAGGAGCATTTAAATGTACATCAGTTCAAATTCAAGAAACAACTGTCCCTACCAGTATTTAAGATGTTCATTTATTTGATGTTATTGTTCATTCACAAACTTAATATGTTCATTTACAGGAAATCAAATGTACACTAATAAACCAACTTAATTTATTTCAAAAATCACTTGTACTCATCATTTTCGTTCAAAAATTTTCAAATTCAAAATTTTGAGAAAAGGCGGGAATGTACATTAGAAACATTTAAATGTACATCAGTTCAAAAATCAAATTTTGAATTTTAACTCATGTACGTTTTAATGCTTCTAATGTACATTCCCGTTCAAAAATCACTTGTACTCACCATTTTCATTCAAAAATTTTCAAATTCAAAATTTTGACAAAAGGCGAGAATGTACATTGGAAGCATTTAAATGTACATCAGTTCATTCCCGCTCAAAAATCACCTATAATCGCCATGTACATTCAAAATTCAAATTGTTGCCAAAAAGGCGGGAATGTACATCAGAAGCATTTAAATGTACATCAGTAATGCTTTTGATGTACATTCCCGCCTTTTTGGCAAAATTTTGAATTTGAAAATTTTTGAATGTAAATGGTGAGTATAAGTGATTTTTGGGAAAAATTAAGTTAGTTTTGTGATGTACATTTGATATCCGTAAATGAACATATTAAGTTTGTGAATGAACAATAACAAGAAATAAATGAACATCTTAAATATTGGTGGGGGCAGTTATTTTTTGAATTTGAACTGATGTACATTTAAATGCTCCTAATGTACATTCGAGAGTAACATGCGCATCGTACTCTCGAGCGTAGGATCTACCCTTTGAGTAAAAAGTGAGCATGTTGTCACGTATTGACTCCTTTGTAATCGCTATACGTGGCCTACTTGTTTCACAGTCCCGTCGGAAGGCAAGTCAAGGCACCCGATTGCTTTGCTTGGCTAACTTCGCTAGGCTAAGTGTGCTACCAATTTGGCTAAATATGGAAAATGGCTAGGCAAGTTGAGTAAATAAGAGAGAGTTTAAGAGGAATGCTCTAAAAATGCTTTGAAGAGAAAATGTGTTGTGTTGTGTTGGTTGAAATGTACGAATGAGGTACCACCTATTTATAGTTGTGCTAAGTATCCTAGAATGTTCCTAACCTCCTAAATGGAGGGCTATGATTGTGCCATGTGGCACCATCATAACAATGTTATAGAATTGTACACAACTCTAAACTACTCTACATAAATCTACACAATTCTAGACTACTCTAGATATTACAATTTACAAGTATTTACATGATGATTCTAGAGACTACAAGATGTCTCTAGATTTTTCTAGAGTGTTCTTAGGAAGCCTCTAGTCTTCTCTAGAAATCTCTAGCAAGATCATCCAACAAAAGCACTCTTCCAGCACTTACGATTTAAGTGCGGCCTTTGTCGATGCTCGGGGGACGAGTCGTGACAATGTGCATCAAATCAACAAAGAAAAGTCACCAAGAGTATTAGCTTCCACGCTGACAGCATGGTAATCTTCTGTTACAGAACAAATTACAGTAGCGTCCTTAGTTCCTTACTAGTGTCTTTCTGATTCACCAGAAGTTCTGTTCCCTCCAAAACTCACCAGGTGAGGTAATCGAATAACACCCCCCAAGACGTTCATACTAAACATAGAGAGTATCCAATCCTCAATGACAACATATATTCTTCTTAAAATATGACAGTCTACTTTGAACTTCATTCACTGGAAATTCCGCTGAACTTAAGCTATCATAAATAAGTTACTATTAGACCCAATCTATAATCTATAACTAGTCTACAATAACAAAGACCCGAAACACTATGTGTCATATATTCATTCAAACTCCGGCCTCCGGTCATTAATTCCTTTTGCACAGTTTTAAGAACATATCCTAATTAACAAACCTGTGCATTGCACAAGTAGAAGGACTAGTTTTATTAAAAAGGAACTTGACAATAAAAAAGGTGAAGAGTGGCCGAACTAATCCTAAACCTTTTTTTGAAACCTCTATGGAGGAAGCCTTTACTTTATCTTAACAAAATCTATCTCAACAAAACCCTGCCAAGTGACAACCAAGAAAGAAGAGGTTCTGATTGCTTTAACAAGAGGCTAACTTTGGACAACAATCATCTTAACATGGTTACTTTTAGCCACAACAAACCAAAACATATAATTCTCCATACAGAAGCCTATTTCACAGTAAAAACATAATTGCTACAGATGTAGGTTACAAGATCAAGTCGATCTGCTGTGAGAAAACAATAATCTATCAGATCTTTGGTTTGACTTATCTTGTGAAAGAAAATGAGAATGAAATCAGATGAAATGGTAACTAATCCTTCAAAAGAAATTAATCATCATATATGACGCTAAAATAGTGGCCACTATATAGATATCAGAAGTTGACATTAGCTTAGCATCGTCTGGCCAATTAAGAGGTTTAGCTAGGGGTGTAATGGAACATCATCTCTAACAAGAACTGTGAAACCTTCCAGTAAATCGCTTCATCTTTGTGCTACTTCTTGCAATGCGATTAATATAAATTTTAATCTTACTACCTCTTATTATTCAATACCCTTTGAAGTTTGAACTACAATAAGCACTGTACATACAATTAGATCTTTCCTTAGAAGTATCACATTATACTTCATTTAGCAGTCAATATATGATGTAATTTCCAAAGGCCCACAAAAAAGACTAGTAATCTAACATTCAGAAACAAAGCATTTATAGAATTTACGATGAACAATAAGAAAACAACGATAATTATCGTCATTTTCGCAAAAGTTACTGCTTGAAAATCATATGCTCATAAACAACAATGACAAACGAGTTCGGAATCAACTCACAGTTTTCAAGCTGCTAAATTTCTCTTCCCGGGACGATGGAGCCCCTTGAAAGTGTTGACCACCCTCATCCACCCCACAGTCAAGAGGGTCCTCTACTTTCCCCGATCTCGAACGGCACTTTCCCTATCTTGTTTAGCCTTTTTCCTTCACCATCACCAACATCACTGTTTTCCTTGACTAACAAGGGAAATTTTTCCTGACTACTTCCATTGGTTGTCGTCCTGCATTAACCTAAATTAACCCTCATATATACAGTTCATCAAACTTCCATATTAAAGTAGTATAATTACTCCTAAAACATCAAATATGCCAAATTGAACCATCAACTAAAAAACCTTCAAAACTCAATAGCAACATAACAACAAACAAAACAAGCCAAAAAGAAGCAAACTTTGGAACTCCCAATCCCAATTCTTATATTTGACCAAATCAAATTTCTTATGCACTCATTAACCAAAATTTCTAAAACCCCTTCATTATTATTGGTCCAAAATCCAAATGGGTGTCCAAAATTCCAAAATAGACAAGATTTTGCCCCAATTTTGACACTAATAATCAAGTTTAAAACTTTAAGCAAATGGGTAGTTAATAAAATCAACCAAAACTTGCAACAATTATTCAAAATACAGTAAACAAAATTTTAGCCCCCCCCCCCCAAAAAAAATGAAAGAACTAAAGAGGGGAGAGAAAGACCTAGGAGGAAGAGGAGCAGAAGGAAGAGGAGGGTTGGAATCTTCATCATCAAATTCAGGAGGATCCACATTTAGGTCTGCTAAAACGACGAGTCTTGCAGGTTGTGACTGCTTTCTCTGACTTCTCTTCCATGGCTATTGGCTGACAACTCCATTGTTGTACGTAGAGTCGAACTATTTGACACGAATTCGACACGACAACCCGTTTATCTATACATATTTTAAAGTTTTCTCTTATTACATCTTATTTCATTTATTTTCGAATTTTGTTTAATTAGTGTTACTTTTATACACTATTAGATGTTATTTTTAACTACCTCATGAAATTTAAAAAGTTCCAAACCAAAAACATATAAATCGCGAACATCAAATATATACGAAAAGTTAAATGGGTCAACCCGAACTCGACACGTTTAATTAACGTGCCGGGTTAGGGTCAAGGATCTTGACACGTTCAAGGAAACGGGTCGGGTTAGAGTTAGGGGAAGATAACCCGCCAACTCGTGAACCCGACACGAATTTGGCACGACACGACTCGTTTACCACCTCTAGTTGTACGAGTAGTCTGTTTTTTGTTCTGAATTTCTGACGGGGAGTTTGGGACGTGGGAATGGGAGTTTAGGGGTCGTTTGGTATGTCATTGGGATAGGGATAAGGATATGGATAAATGTTGGGATAAAGATAAGAAATTGATATGTAAGATAAAGATAAAATCAGAATAATTTTTATATTTGGTATGAGTTGGGACAAGATTAGGGATAAATAATGAAGTTACTTAAATAGCCTTACTATTTTTCTCATTCTCTTCTCCTTCCTCCCTTTTTATTAAGGGTATGCTAGTCTTTTTACCTCTTATTCTTATCTCCACCCCTTATACCACCTCCTTAGGGTGAGTTTATCCATAAGAATCTTTCCTATATTTGAGACTATGCTACATCAGCTTTCCACTAACTTTTATCTACTCTTTAATATTTCAGACTCACATAAGACTCATTCCAGTTTTGACCTTTATGCCTCATACTGGGTTTCAGACTCTTCAATAAAGTTTGAGCATATTATATTCCAATCTTTCAAAAAATATTGACACTTGTTAACACATTATTGGTCATTTTTATTAAAGTGAGTCTTAAGCCGAGACTTAGATTTCTAAGACTCACCTTAAGTGCTTGTTTGGTTGAATATAGGAAGTGTAAATTCCTTGGAACTTAATTTTCCCATGTAATTATATTTCCTAGCATTGCTAAATGTTGTTTGGTGATTCATGGGAAATGGAAATTCTCATGGGAATTTCCACTTACGTAGGTCCCCCTATGTAAGTAATTTCCTACATTTTATGGAAAGTGAAACTTCATAACAATTTCTACTTCCCATGACATTGCCAACTAAACGAGACCAAAAAAGTTCAATTCATAGGAATTTTAACTTCCTAAGTTAAACAATGTCAACCAAACAACACTAAGACTCCCCCAGTCTTGAAGTGAGTTTATTGGTAGTCTTTGATGAGACTCTCCAAAGTCTTATCTTAAGACTCTCTCTTAATACTACCAATAAACTTACCCTTATAAGCTTGGTGGGATAACTTGGGTTTTTATCTCTATCTATCCCTAAATTTCCAAATCCCCCTAAAGAAACATGGGGACAAGGTTGAGGAGGGACAAGAAATCCTTATCCTACCCCTTATCCCCTAAATGAACAAGCTCTTATGGGGTGTTTGTTTAGTGGGAACAGAGTGTGAGAATGGGATAATATATCCCTATTCTTATGTATCCCTTGTTTGTTTAGGGGGATTGGGAGTTTTGGAGGGGAATGGAAGTGGGATTAAATGGGGTCTATGCCCACCAAAATAGGACATGGGAGGAGGCATGCTTTATGGGTGGGAATAAAAATAAGGGGCAAAAGGACATTTTTGCCATTAATGAAGAGGAAGGGATGAGTAAGTAGATGGAGATGAGTAAGTGTTGTTAAGTAATTTTGAAATTTATTCCCCCTTCTAATCCTACCACTTGCCAAACAAGGTAATGGGAATATTTTCATAAATTCTCACTCATATATTCCCACTCCCAATCCCATCTCTTAATCCTCAAACTCTCATTCCCACATACCAAACGCCCCGTTAGGGATTAGAGGGTGGGAGTGGAATTGGAAAATAGGAATTGGTAAATGGGATAAGGATAAAAAAATAAAGTTATTAGAAACGGGATTCTACTTTGAATCCGAAGGAACTATTGGGATCGAATCGTAAGATCGGATCGTAGAATCGTACAATTCTACAAACATGAAGAGTCAAGATATTATAGTCAACTGTCATTAGAACATGATCATATCATAAGTTTATAAAGAAATTAATTAAAGAAAATAGATGTTTACACTATAAGTAGACAATAAATGACAATATATATTGATTAATACGTTTATTGTCATGATTTAATTTGATTAATAGTTCTAAAGTCCTCGTAAGTAATGAGTAATTATTAGAATCGTATAGAATCATAGATAGAATCGGATGATTATAATTGAATTCTAACAACTATCTCTATCCCTTTTTTGGTATGAGTTAGGATAAGGTGGGATTAAACAATAATTTTACGTAGATACCCTTACTAACTCTCCACCACTTTCTTTTTATTAAAGGTAAAAGTGTTATTTCCTTATAAGATTTAATCAATAATGAAATGGGGAAGAAAGAAACAAGAGAAGGGAAGGATAGAATTGGGAGAAATTGCGGTTTGTTACAACGACTATTAGTGAAAATTCAATAGTGAAAGACTAAACGTTGTTACCTATGGACTTACGGAGTATGCAATAATCATTAAAAATGGAATAGCCGAATAGGCAACTAATTAGGGTTGGCATGAGTGTTTAATGACCTCTTTAATCTTAATTAATGTTTTAAGATTGAGCCTTGGTTATGGGAAAAAATCTCAATACAAAAGGGTGTTGGGAACTCCTCATAGTAGTACCAAAAAATTATTTTAAAAAAATAAATAAAACTTAAGGTATGTATATCTATTCACATGGCCAATGTCGAGTCCATTGATGATATGTATGTTAATGCCATGCAAATGATTGGCTTAATCAATGTGTCTATTATGACATGTTGTGCTTGCGTGCCTTACCAAATTCTAAAAGTATCGTGTTTTCTCTAATCCAATGGGTTAAACTATACTTGTTTTATGCTAAGACAATGCTCTAGCAACCTAGCCTAATGTTTTTTTAAAAAAATAAGAATTCATTCATTGATTTGAAGTTATACGACATCTACAATAGAAGACAAAAGTAACAAATACAGATCAAGAAATAAATAAAATTCTAACATAGCAAAACCACGATCGTTCAGGAGATCTAACACTTTTGAAAACCCTCGTCTTTCATATCGCTGTCTGTTGCAGCCTTCTACAAGGGGGTCTATTGATCTGTTGTAGTTTTGAAGTAGAACCGAATTCAAATCAACCGATTGCAAATGAAGTACTGACGTCTGTTGCAACCCCGCACAAAATCCGATCAACAAAGGAACCATCAGAATCACAGAAATAACAAAAAACAAAGTCTCCAAACTCTCACACGGAGAGAGATAAAACCCAATATATGGGTAGAAAAACTCTCCATAAGAGAGAGACTGAAGTTTATTAACAACAATAACGAGGAACTAATTAAGCTAAAGAAAAAAGGGGCTTACCACCGCCCAAAAGAGTGGCGGTAGCCCCTAGATTAAAACTAGGGTTTGTGGGAGAAAAGAGAGAGAAGGGGAAGAAAAAAGAGAGGAGCAACCTAGCCTAGTGTTATCATTTGTTATATTGATTTTTTTTTTCAAGGAGAATGCATTTTATGTAACCATAAATAAAGTACAAATTTTAAGTAACAAACAAATTCCTACTTGGTATACTCATAAAGTCATACATATAATATCATTATTGTACATTAATCTCTAACTATATAGCATGTACTACTAGTCAAGTGTTGGTACAGTAGTAAGGGACTAAAGGTTGAATTTTATAGGAAAATTTGATAAAAACCACATTAACTTTTCAAGTTTTTTAAAGTTAACACCTTTATTTATTTATTTTTAAATTACCACCATAACATTACAAATTCCTTTAAAATTCCCACCACTTGACGGAATATTCCAATTATCTCCGTTAGTGGACCCAAATATTAACTACCCTTTTTCATCATCTCCTTTCAAACCACGAAAACCCAAATTCATTCCAAAAAAAACCCCTAATTCTTCAATTGTGACCTAAATTTAGCAAATTTGGACGGATTTGAGACCTAATTTGCACATTAGCAACATCGATGACACTAAATCAGGTAATTTGAGTTGTTAATTTTATCAATTAGGGTTTCTCTAGGGATTGTTTATCCTAGATTTTTCATACCCTTTACTAGATGCTAATTCCCAAATTTTGGCCATTAAGTGAATTGATTACATTGGAAACATTTACATTTAGCTAATATGAATGTTTAATTCTCACTTCTTGCTTCAATTTTTATTACAGAACTAACATAAATCATTTCCCCAATTTTTTGTTCGATGAAACCCTAGATTGAAAAATCCCCAAAAAAAACCCTAATTTTGTCAAATTACCACTTCAAATAGCATATATTTAGCTCGTCTGTGTTGCTAACGTATTTTTTAGGGATTAATTCTTTCCACATTCGACAAATTTGGGTAGAAATTGACGAACTAGGGTTTTGTTTTTGGTGAAATTGGGATTTCGTGGTTTGAAAGGAGGGAATGAAGAAGGGTAGTTAATATTTGGGGTCCACTAACGGAGATAATTGGAAAATTCCGTCAAGTGGTGGGAATTTTAAAGGAATGTGTAACGTTATGGTGGTAATTTAAAAAAAATAATTTAAAGGTAATAACTTTAAAAAACTTGAAAAGTTAAGGTGGTTTTTATCAATTTGTCCAATTTTATAACATTAAGGTTAGGAGTTCAATCCTCATTAGGGACAGTTTAATAATAGGGATTTTCCTTACCCTTTTCCTTACTTTCAAAGTATTTAGCCCGCAAGGTTGTTGATTAAACTTTACAATGTCTACTCTCTACTCTCTACTCTCTACTCTCTCCCAAAAGAAAAAACCTTTTTTCTTCCTCCATTGTTTTGGGGCTGCCATTAATCTTCTAAAGGTTGATGGTAAGCCCCTTTCACTCTTCATTTTCTTTTGTTATTATCTTTGTTTTTATTGTTTACAATAAGGACATATTTTATTCTCTTTATGTGACCTATCACTCTCTCCGTGAGATCTATAAACCGTTATATCATATTTATCATTCTCCTTTGTGAGATCCTTTTGGGCCATGTGTGTTTGTTTTTCTATGAAAATTAATTCGTTGATGAGATTAACACGAGATCACAACAGATTTTTATACTTCCACTATATTTAAAAGAATTGAATCAAGATATACTACAAAATTATTGCAGATCGATGGAACCCCTCGCGAAAAGCTATATGAAGAAGCAACCATGTGAAAGAGGAGCGACTTTACTAGCATATATCTCTTATAGCGATTTAACTTTTGTGAAAGTAGAATTTAATTTAATCCATTTTAAAATGTATTTGATTGTTATTAAAATGTTGTATAACTTTTGATTAATGAATTAACCAAGAGTGGAGAAATTGAGGCAGATGAATATTCAACTTTTTTTTCTGTTATGGAAATGATAGCATCATCTAGCTTATCTGCAAAAGTTGAACCACAAGGGAAAAAAAAAAGGAAATACTTTTCTTAAAAAGAAGTAAACAGCAGCAGAAAGGCAGATAGTGTTGCCTGCGGGGAAGTAAAAGTACCAACCCCGTCGTAAAGAAAATACCAACCCACATCCACATGTATCATCATGATGAACAAAGCTAAGTGGAATTGGACAAATATTATAAGAATCCATTTATGTAAAAATCGGAATAAATTAATTTTTTTATGAAAAAACAATCAATTTAAGCCAACTTTTGTGTGGTATAGAATTCCACTCCTCTGTCAAAAACGATCAGTTGCGCATATTCCTTCAAAAAGGAAATCTCCATCCTAATCATGATGTATTTTTTAATTGCATTATAAGTTGAATGCTTTTTCAAATTTCTATTGTAAAACAATCTCACTTTGATACGGATCAAGTATTGGAGCTTATTTTGATAGCCTAAACATGTACCAAACCAATCATGAATTAGGAAATCTACAAAATAAAGTTAGAATTTTATATAATATAGCAAACTTTTTTTTTGTCTATAGTTTGCGACAAAGCACGATGATGTAGATTGGTTTCGATCCCATTTCAGGTTCCGGTTAGTTGACATCCACAAACAACCAATTGTCACTCTAGCTCAACGTAATAACTAAGCTAACAACTGATTTAATTCATATGTGGGATCACCTATAGCATTCGAAATGTTTCAAGAGGTCCAAATATTACTAATTTGAAATGTTAGTGTTCGGCAAAATGGTTAGGAAATTTCTGAATATCAAAAAAGTGATGTGGAAAACTAGCAAAATTAGATGTAGAGTAATTAAAATTCGTTAACTTATCAGAAGTTATTCAAACCTTATTTGTGAGGGTTAAGCTTTTATTTTACTTATCAGCACTAATCTAAATTTATTTTGTTGATAATAATTGAAATTTAGTTGAAAGAATAGGCCTAAATTTTTTAAAAATAATTTTTAAAACAGTAATTTTAAAAGGTAATAATAATGGACACCTACATTTGACAGCTACTTTGACATTCAACTCTAGCAACAAGTCGAAATGCATACATCAAGTACTTCCTCCGTTTTTTTTAGTTGCAACAATTGAGAATTTTTGTGAGAGGTAAAAAATTCAATTGTTGCAACTAAAAAAACGGAGGAAATATGACACATATGTTTGAAAACACAAGTCAGTTACCCAAGAAAGAATAACTAGTGCCTCTTTCCCACTTTTCTCTCTACTCTCTTGTTTCCCACAAAAATCTAGTTTTTGATTTAGGGACTCATTATTACCAAGAACTTTTCTACTCATTATTATGTTATAACTAGTATATATATCGGATAGTGAGTCTTATCTCTCTTTATGTGAGGGTTTGGAGACGTTGGTTTTGTTAGTTATGTGATTCCGAAGGTTGATTTGTTGACTGTAATTTGAGCGGAGTTGCAAAAGATGTCCATACTTCATTTACAACCAGTTGATTTAAATCCAGTTTTACTTCAAAACTATAATATATCGATAGATCCCCTTATAAAAAGGTTGCATTAGACGGGGATTAAAATCGCATCAACGATTGTGATTTTATCCATATTAGAATTATATGTATTCCACTTTGATATGTATTTGTTGATTTTGATTTCTAATATAGATGCCTCATAACTTCAAATCAATAGATAATTTTTATTAAAAAAAAGTAAGACACATAGGCTGCCATATGAGTCCATAAATACAAAATGATAAATTTATTTTGATAATCAAAATTTCGTTTTGTAAATGAAAGTGAACAAAAACTTAAATTTACTTCGGACCAAGAGAATTTTTTTGAAATAAAATACCGAATAGGTCATAGTCCCATAAATCTTAAGCATATTGGAGAGGGTAAGGAAATCCTACCCCATAGTGTCACTAGTAGGACTTGGTTATTGTTAGGAGTATATCCCAAGTCCCACATAGGAGAATCGTTGAGGAATTGCTCATTATATAAGCGTCCATCTAATCCATTAGTATAAAAGCTTTTAGGATGTAGCTCAAAACCATGGGGTTTGACCCTTCGGACAATATCATACTAATGGCGTAGCCGAGGTGCGACTCGTGGGGCCAATGGTCATGAGCTAAATGATTTGTTTAGTATCCAAATTAAATGGCGTCACGGTAGTGGTAATAATGACAATATTTTATGTGAATTGCACAAAAAAAAATTAGCATGACCAAGCTTTTCATTCAAAACTATCCTAATAATTTATATCATTGCCAACATATATTATCTATGAAAAGGGTCATAAGTAATGAGGGACAAGTTATATACACTAAACCAAGCAAACTTGGTTTATACACCTCAATAAATGCAAGTGCGGAAGAAAAAAAACCTAGCACGCATATATGATCATATATTACACTATATCCAAATTACTACTATTGTGTTTTTTGTTTGGCAGATTCATTATTGAAGTTAGGGCCTGTTTTTCCTGGTTTATTTTCATTTCAGTTCAATTCAGCTTTGAACAATACTTTTATTCTCACATATCACTATTCATTTCATTTTATTTCAGTTTAACTACTTTATACCGAGTAGAACATGCCCTTAATTCAACAATATTTAAAAAACAGAAAATTCTACATCTATTTTTTTAAAGTCAACCTCATGTCCTTAGCTCATAATATGAGTCCAACCCTAGCAAACCCATTTTAGAAACGCAACTTTTTGGCAAATCTACGACAGAAACTGTTTTTAGTTTCAAAATTTTGTTTGTTAATCCCAAGAGGACTGAGGGAGAGAATCTCAGGCATGTGCCTCTCCTCTATTCTGCAAGTATATTTACACATGTTTTGCAATCATAACAAATTTGTTTCCCAATTGCATAGTCGACAGACCTTACTCGTTCAATTTCTATACCAATAGGTGCAAAGAGGGTCTAAATAGAAAAAGAATTATTTATCTATTATGAAGTCATCAACATTTAAAATATTATGTTGTTTGTCCATCTACAATCTCAAATATTCGGTATATAAACATAAACTCACACTTTAAAATTGTAATTTTGGGGCCGCTACGAGGTGGACATTAGAGTTCTTCTCGAATAGCAAATAAAGTGTAACGTATTCAATGGTGATCCATAAAGGAGACATAGTAAATTCTCTTCTCCTCAGCTTATTTTCGGTTCGGTTTATTTATTTTCAGTTCCGGACAATAATTTAACTCTCACATTTCACTATTCCTTCCAATTTATTTAGTTGATTTCATTTTTTTGTTCCGTTCAAGTCGGTTCAATTCAATTAAGCTCATTTATGCAAAAGGCCACTCACAAGGAAGAACATTATAGAAATGGAGAGAGAGAGCTGTTAGCAGATGATATAACGTCAAGTATCAATTATCATGAACATTTACATGCCAACAAGTTTGGCTTTAAAGGCTCATGAATTTATGTTCAAAATGTATTTTAGCTATTTTTTTCATATTTCAAATTTTGATAAGTGCTTCAACAAGCATCTACACATTATATGAGGATATTTAATTATTAGCAAACATTAAATAATAAAAATTTATAACATAAACCAGTAATAATTTGGTTGTAACTTTCGAAATAGTCGAGTTGAATTTTAAACTAAGCCGACTAGAAATTTTTAGCTCATACAAGCATAAAATCCGCTCAAATTTAATATACACGATAAACTGAAATCTAAGCTCGACCAGTAACCCCTATCTTTATTGTCAAAAATTCTACGTTACCAAAATTCTTTAACAAAACCATAAAGAAGAAAAGGGGCAAAAAAGCAAAAGAGGACTTAAATTTAAAGGAAAATGAAACTTTTAATGTTACAACTTTCAATCATGTATATCTATTAGACTATTGTATGCCCACACGAAACAAGTGACATAAAGGAGGAGAAATAACAGGGGAAAAAAGCAACCTTTATCGTCTAATTGATTCAGTATATCTGTATATGCTTTTTCATCTGTAGATTGGCACATCCTTTTTACCAATGCACCACACTTTTCCTGTGATGGTTGAACCTTAGTCATCTGCTCCTCTTCTGAATCCTAAATTTCACATTGACTTTCCATTTTTTTGATAAAAAAATCTCCTTTTCCTTTTACAAACAAAAATAATTTGACGTTTTTTTAATAAGAAATTATCGGCCTAAAACCAGCACAAACCTTATAAGTAAGGCAGTAGTGTATCTAAAATTCGGAAGTTAGGCAGGTATAATATCAATGAAAATGAAAAAAGTCGAAAAGAAGCAAAAATCACTTGTAAAGTTTTATGAAGATTACGACAGTATGAAGCAAACCTTCAACCTCATGATAGAAGATAGAAGCTCTTACCACTTAAATTCGCTACGATTTTCTGTAACCATTCATTTATAATTCCATAAATACTTATATAGCCAGCCATTCAGTTTAACCATGTAGGAAAATTGAACTTTTACATTTTATATTAGTTGAACCATGGCAACCAACAAGTAGAGGGATAGGTACAGCTGAACTGTAGAAGCCTCTGAATCACAATTCACATGGAATAAGATTAGATTCCCAATCCATTCAACACGTGTCCGTGACTTACACGGCAAGGAGAGCATGATTTTACTCTTTTACTCCTCCACACACAACACTTACAGTACCTTCCTTCACACTTTCCCTTTTTATTTTCCCCCAATTTCACCAAACTCAAATTTAATTACAAACAAACAGAACATAAAATAAAAATTGACAACAAAAAGAAATAAATAGCGTAGGCAGAAAAAGACGTGTAAGAAAGCAACAAAAAACCGCATATTCCCAAAATAAATTCCACTCTGCTATTTCAGCAGCTAAAATTTAGCAGCGAGGAAAGGAAGAAAAATCAGATCATCAATGACTGCAGCACCAAAGCAAACTTCGATCGTACCAGGAGATTCAGAACAACAACAAAAATAAAATTGATTAATGAACCCAAAAATTAATTTGCCCTCAAATTAATTATTGGACTTAATTTGATTTTTTTTTTGTGTGTGTACTTGAAACAAACTGACTGCGCGCTCTGAGAGTAAATTAGATACAAAAGGAGACAGAATGTACAACCAACTAGTACTACTACTGCTATTACTTCTTCGTTTCTAGCTTCATTGCTAGCTACTGGATTCTTTCTTCCCCCAAGGACAAAAATAATCCAACTAAAAAAATTAAATTAAAAAAAAAAGTTACTAGCTAATAGTACTTTTTTCCAAAAGCAACTGTTAAAATTTAAAACTAAGATTAAAATTAAAATTACTTGGAAATTTACGGGGTGATTTGTTGCGTAATTGTGGAAGAATTCATCATCAGTGTTGTTGTTGTTGTGGTTGTGGTTGTGGTTGTTCTTATTGGAACCATACGTAACGGCCGTCAAGTGGAACATCATTCACAATGTCGAAATTGTACCTGAAACGACGCGTTTTTGGTGAGATTTTCGTGAGGAAAGTAGTAAGAAAGAGTATGATTGAAGGGAGAATTTGAGTTTACTTGTCAATGAAGCGTTTCTGAAGGTCTTTTTCAGCAGAAGTAAAGAATTCTTCGATTTCTGAATCTGAAGGCATCTTGATCTCTACCGTTGATTTTGCATCTTGAAGTATCGTCGCCGGAGAATCTTGATTTTCCGATTTTGAAGCTTCGCTGAGAGTTGACATGGCGGAGTTAGGAGAGAGAAAATTAAAAAAGGAGAAGAAAAATGGAGAGAGAATTTAAAAGCGATTTTAAGATCGAGCATTCGTTTTGAATTTCGAATTTCCGGTACATTGTAGAGAAAACGTAACTTATATTAGATAAATGAATCATACATTAAATTTGAAAATTGAATTTAATTTGAATAATAATGTTAGAGAATCTTCGTAACAGCCTCTTACCTAGCTTCTTCTGTTCTTTCGCAGTCAATATACCTTGACGACGCCTCAGCATGACTCTCTACCTGATAATTTATTTTACAAAATTCAAAATCAAAATTCAACCGAAATTTCTTTAAATTAAAGCAAATCACATTAAATCAAACTAGTAAATCAAATTTATTACAGTAGAAAATAAAACAACAGAAAACAAAACGACAGGCATTCATACAGAATACAGAGACATCATTAAAACCAGAATTCAAGGATTATAATTATTCGCCTCATTAATTCAAAAACTCTAAACATACTCGCACAAATTCAGAGAAATAAATCAATCAAACAAACTCTTTGTTCTTTCTTACCTCTGGATCTGCAATTCTAACTCCCAAACGATCCTTAACAACATCGCCAAAACTCGATTGATCATAATTACTTGAGCTACAAGAAGGCGGAAAATCCGATTTACAAGTAGTAATCACCTCACTATCCTCACAATTCTTAACCTGATTTTCTTCCTCAACAACTTCCGAAAACGACGTCGTTACACCTTTCTCAACGAAATTCTCCGATTCAGACGAATTTCTCCGGCGATTTCTCAGCTGATAATGAATATGATACGATTTCGAAACTTTCTTGATCTTCTTCCTCGGCGATGTAGCTGTATTTGCAGGTTTTTCAGTAGCTGCCGCCATAGCTCTAGCAGCTCGAGCTCTGGTTCTAACTCCTACAACCGCAATTTCTCCTACTACTCCTTTACATTTCCCTAAATACCTCCCCATTATTTTCTCTCTCTAAAACAATTTCTACAACAAATTTCTGATTTTCTCTCTCCTGTCTGTTATCCTTTCGTCAATTTGAGAGAGAAAGAGATGAGAGAGAAAATTGTTTGTTTTTCTAGAGAGAGAAGGGGATTCCGTATCAACGGTGGAGATTTTGGTTTAAAAATAGGTGGTCCAAACGACGTTACAGTAACGGGGGGAGGGGTTTCTCTTGTGACGGCGCCGTTATGAAAGCGAGATTAAGCCTAATGTGGGTTTTAGCTAATCATGTAATGCCACGTAAGGTTGTTGTCTTGTTTAAGTAACCGGTAATAGCTGGTGTATGATGAGACATCTTCTTCTTTTATCATCTGTTTGGTAAAGAATTGGTCTTAAGCATAATTACTGTGGCCAATATTACACTCCATTTGACAATATTGCCCCTTATAATTTATTCATACCAAATTCCCGACGGTTATTTCGTGCCTGATAAGTAGATCCTACACACGAGCGTATGTATATATATGTTATGTGTCATGTAAATTACATGAATGCGAGACTATTATAAGCATGATATATTATATATATGGTGTATGGTCTAAATTACTGTGTGATGATGTGTGCCCTTTGATTATCTTTTCTTTGAAGTTTGATTTTGATATTTGAAAGCGAAAGAATAATGGTCCTAACATAAACAAAAGGTTATGAACTTATAGTGATCAAAAGAAGACAAAAATATATTGTGCAGCATAGAAGATGAGGAACAACCTTCATTTAATTCAAAAGGCATAATGCCAAACAAGGCCTAATGGATTGCATGGTTAAGTTATAAGTGGTTGTGCAACTACACTTTTTCCACTATATACAAAAATCGGTTAGTTGTTGTTAACTTGTTATCATTAATGAAATTAACTTTAATTTTGGTGCATAATATAACAATAAGTACATGCAATATTGAATCTTCTATACATATGTGCCCGCGCTTTTGTAACTAGTCCTAATAATTGGTCAATGATATATGATATGTTTTTCAATGTTAAAAAAATAAGTATCAATAATCATGTTTAATCAGGGTAATTTGGTCTAAAAAGTTCAAAAATACGAAAAAATAATGGATGATCAGGTCTGATCAGATGCACTAAGTTCCATTCCAATAAGTAGTGTGAAGGGTGTAAACACAATTTTCAACTAAGGCTGCAGAATAGAATTAAGATAAATGTAACAAATAAGAAATTTTATTGATTTGAATTTTATAGTACAATCTCTAATTTTATCCGCTAATTCGATCTCCACAATGAATTGACTTGTTGTTTCACGAACTTGGCTTGAGACGTTCGTAACACGGATTTGATTTGCTTGAATGAGGGTCTCTGGGCTTGATCTACTCTTCAAGTCTTCTAAAAAGCCCCAAAAATAATCCTGAAATAGCCGAAGTTTTAGCCATCACGAGTAAAATAGCAAGCCCAAGTTCTACTTTTGTACATGTGAGAAGCCTTTGAACACCTAAAAATTACACTTGAAGTCTTATGAGATTCAAAATATCACAATTCACAATATATACCCACCTCACCTAAGATAACTTAAGAGTATGACTATCGAAGCTCTGCACCCATGAAACATCACATGTGAAAGTCACATATCGATGAATTGAGAGAAACATGTTCACCTAACAAGGCTAAGAGGCTACTCCTCTGATAAAGATATGGTTTTAAGGTGGAATTCATTTGCTTTTGGGAAACTATCTCCTCCTAATAGATGCGGCCTGGGCCGCCATACTTAACATTGTATCAAAATCCATGTTGTGGGTCTTCTCTTTTGAATTGGGTCTTATTATGCAACTAGAAAGGGTTTGCCTCGAGAAGATGTCCAACCCCGGCCCTAAGAGGATTGATTCTGATTGTACTTTCAATAAGCTCTGGATCTAAGGACACTCATATATGAGGGGGAACGATGATCCCCATTGTTGAGCATATGAGTGTCCCGCGTTGGTGAAAAGGAGAGATAAATCATCTATATAAGCCTAGGAGCTACTCCCCCTAGCGTTTGGTTTTAAGGTGGAACTTCCTTTGGTCGTGCGAAGTGGAGTACTATTGATGACTTGCTGAGCTAATCTTATATGGTGATATAACTTTGTTATATAAACAAAGGAGTCAATAGCTAGCTACATGTGCTTATTAGTTCAAACCAGCTTTTTACTTTCCCATAATCGGATTGACCCTTGCTTTATGATCAATTAACTAGTTGTTACGCCCTGGACGATGCTCCGAGTTCATTTGTGTTATAATTTAGTAGTTGAAAACAACTTATAGTATTAATGTAGAAAAATATTGGCAAAAGTAGAATATAAGTCATTTATTCATAATATCCATTAAAAAATTGTAGCTTAACAATTTGTTTCATGAAAAATTCATATCATCATTATTAATGTTGATTAATGAAGCAACAATAATATAGTGGCGTAGTGGTTAGAGGTTTAACTTGCATCCTTGAGGTCGCAAGTTTGAACCTTTTTCAGGGACAATGTTCTTCTTTTTTAATTGATGAGAATGACGTAGATAAATTATTAATAAAAGAACGGAGAAAGACATGTGACATACTACCATACATGCCTATGCTTTTCAATATATCTATATAGATTAAAGATGAATAATGTTTAGGATTTACCAAATTCAAACCAATATCTAAAAAGTTTCTAAGTCAACCGAGGTTGCATGTAGCACGTTGTGCACTTGTGCTCTTTTCCTTTAATTTTTGCATTGACGAGATATCCATACTATCATCATTTATACATTGAGTAGGTTGCCAACAACTACACAATTATATAAAGTTCATTCATAATACTAATGGTACAAATTAGAGCTTTAAGCCATCATTCATCAACTCTTCATCCACAAAGTGGGCATGCATATTGCACAATAATGAAAGTCCATTAAGCTAGTGATGGATGCATAAATGATTAATATTTAATAATGAGCTAAATAACTTAGGGAGAAGTTTACGTAGATGATGCTTCATTCATTCTACGTGAGCTAGCTTTCCATGCAGGATATAAATTTATTATTCGTCAAGAAAGTTATTATAAGTAATAAATAATTGAAGATAGCATGTATCTATCTATTATTTTTATTATTTGAAAGAATCTTAACAAGATATATAACAATGTCATCAAAAGAGTACACTATAAAAGCATAAACAACAAGAAAAACACATTTGGGAAGGGAATCGTTGGAAGCTAAAAACAAGTTGTTTTGAGCACATGTATGGAAGGCATTGACAAATATGTAGTGCCATGGATAATAACTTCTATAAGGAAGTTTGGGACCATTCGCTTTTTCTCCTAGTTAATAATTTTGTAGGCAGTGAAGTTAGAATTAGCCATATTTATTATTTAGGCGATGCTTAGTATTTATTTCAACTACTTTAAATGATAATAAGCTGAAATAGTTAATGTAAGACATAATTAGAATCATTGTTTGCGTATACTAGCTATAACAACTTTGAAGGGTTTAATAGGACTTAAATGAACACTTTCTTGAAATGGTGTTCACAAAAATCCGATCCGATTGATCCGAAATATAGTGTTTCGGATAATTCGGATCGGATTCGGATCACCCTTTTGGCTTTTTCGGATATTCGAAAAATCCGAATTATCCGAAAAATGTTAAAAAACAGATATTTTTCGGATAATTATCCGATCCAATCCGGAAATTTTCCATTAAATAAATTCGTTTTTTAAATTTTTTTCCCCAAAAAAACGGATCGGATAATCCGGGTATCCGATCCGAAATTTCCGGATCGGATTCGGATCGCACTTCTCCCGATCCGAAAACTTCGGATCGGATCAGATAATCCGAAATGAACACCCCTAATTAGAATCATTGTTTGCGTATACTAGCTATAACAACTTGAAGGGTTTAAAAGGACTTAAATGAACACTTTCTTGAAATGGTGTTGAAAGAGGAAATAATTCTCATATTGGTGTTTAGGAGGTCAAAATAGTTATATTTTATGGTGTCAAACTAGGTTCGGGGGTGGCAGAGTGGGTTAGAAAAAAAGTCTCATAATAGTGCTCAATTTAATATAATTTTCGTTTTATGGTGTTCAATTAGGCTTATCAATAGGTGCTATAAATTTGAATTGTACCAATCTTTTCTCATTTCATATCATTTTTCTTTAATTCTCGTATAAGTTGTTTACAAATTTTTAGCTAATTAACTGTTCTACCAAACAACTCATGAAATCCATTATATCGTATCAATTTCAACAACTTACTACATGTTAGCTTCAACTTATTTTACCGAAATAAACTTATCTATACTGAATTGAACTTTTTTCAGAATCAGACTTATTTACATTAAACTGAACTAATTATTACTGAACTAAACTTATTTTTATCAGTTATGTGTCCTGAATTTGAATTTGTCCTTATTGAATTGAAGTTAGTTCCACTGACTACTATATTTTTTTAGGTGAACTGAATAGAGCCTTATTAGTTTTAGTTGTCACATTTTCAGTTTCAGCAAGCAACTTATTAGTTTTAGTTGTCACCTTTCGATTTTAGCTAACTTAACGATTTTAGTCGCATTTTAGCTAAATTAATTATAAATAATCGTTTTAAATTAAAAAATACTGTATACTTTGAAACTAGGTTTATAGTTATCTTAAGGATAGAAAATATAAACCAAAATCAATACAAAATAAAACCTCCCAATTGCCATTTAGGCCTTGTTCAGTTCACCTTAAAATAAGTTCAGTTTAGTAAAAATAAGTTCAGTTTAGTATAAGTAAGTTCAGTTCAGCAAAATAAGTTCAGTTCAGTAAAAATAAGTTCCGTTCAGTAAAAATAAGTTTTGTTCAGTAAAAATAAGTTCAGTTCAGTACAAATCAGTAGTGCAAAGAAGAAAAAACAATATAAATCAGTAAAAATAAATTCAGTTCAGCAAAAATAATTTGAACTGAACGAGGCCTTATTGCTATTTATGCTAATGGAAATTAGGGAGTTGATGTTAAAGAATTAAGGAAGTAAAAGGGAAAGGAGAAGCGAATGAGGAGACATGACACACATGGGGGCATTAAATTAGAGCACAATAACGGCATAACAGTCAGGGTAAGTGAAGGGATTGAATGCAATTGCCACTCCCTTAATGTTAGCATTACTAGCTTTTTTAGACCCGTGCAAAAATGCACGGGAAAGTTTTTTTTAAATAGATTTTGAGTTACTATTTAAGAGATCATAAGACTACAAACTAAGTTGAAGATGAATAACGTAAATTGATCTATTAAGAAAAATAACCAAGTAAAGAATATAAATAGACACAAACAATAATTGGTTCATTATATATAACCTTTTCACAATATATAAGATAAGGTCGAGTAAGGATTAATTAAATTCAATCGGTTTTTAAAATTATCTTCAATACAGTGTCAATAAATTATAATAATACCTCTTCTCTCTTCGGGAGTTTTATTAACCAACTCACGAACTACCTTGTCATACAAAATAAAACACTCATTCTTTGTTCCGTGAGATACAATAATCTTCAACCTAGATCTTTTGTGATAAAAAAAATATCTAAAGTTATAAGGAGTATTTTGTACATCCAAAATTTCAAAAAATTAATGCAAATAAATAGTTACTAAAATTGGGTCTCTTAACAATGTATCTATCTTTTAGACAAAAAAAAGCTTTCACCCTCTTTAATAACTTTATGAGCACATCTTATGCAAGCTTGATACCACCACCCAAAATCAAAAATCAATGGCCACTATAGTTGCCAAACAATTAACTTTCCCAATTGATTTTTTATTTTTTTTGTAATGTTAAAATCATAAATTTAACTAATATCTTTGAATTTCATGTATTTCGCTAAAGCAAATAATTTCGGGATCATCTCGTCTATAAAATTTTGAATGCCAACTGGACAGGGTATAAAATCATTTCTTACCTATTGGCTATAAAACACCCTCGTTTCACAAACAATAAACAAACGCGCGACAAATCTCATATTTCTCACGTATATATCACCAATCAAAGCAAAGGATAACTATTATTGTTTTTAAACAAAACGATAGTATATTCAAATAGAATATTACACACATTAGATGGACAATATCATTTTATGGCAAAAGGATAGGTTATTTGATTGTACGTTTTGTTAACTCGTCATTAATACTTCCCACTTCAGTGTGAGTGAGATAGTCATTCATTTCCCATACACGTATTATTCGAACCCTTATGGTGTAAAATTTCTTTCCTTTGCTTATTTCATCTATACTGATTAGTTGACATAGACGATCCATTGTAGTTTTATTTTGAAAGAACTTAAATATGATTCTTGTAAAGTTGGAAAAATGTACAACAAAATTTTTAAAACTATTATCATATTTATACTTAATATTAAGTAGATAGTGACTTAATTAAAGGAAAATACTTTAAATAAGGAAATCCAAAAAAATTCGAAAAATTTGTAAAAGTAAAATAACAAAAAGGTTAGCATGTTCATATAATATTTCGAAAAATAATATGGATATTATGTTCTTCTAGAAAAGTCAGATTACCTTAATTGCATTTAGTAATCTTAATCTATTAAACACTCCTAAAATCTTTCTTAATTAATGGAAAAACCTTTAAATAAGGGAATCCTAAAAGGGGACATGTGATATTGATAAATATGGTGATTTTTAGTAGGAGAATCGTTAAATATGGATATTAAGTAGTGAAAAGTCAGACTATCTTAATTGTATTTAATAGTCCTAATCTATTGGATACTCCTAAAATTTTCAATAAGTAAAGGAAAAAACTTGAAATAAGGAAATTCTAAAAACGTATAATAATAAATTGACAGATATGGTGTTTTTGAGTATTTTTTGTATGTGAACTTTTATTTATGTTTTTAGAATCATTATTTATGGTGGTTTTTAAATTAAAAATCTTATTACTAAATAATTTATGAGAATCTTTATTTATGGTGATTTTTTATTAAAATCGTAACTTATTTATAGTTAAAACTATAATCTGTATTGCATTTTTTATACTAAAACCTTATCTTCATGGTGCAATATTGTTAAAAAACTTGGAGATACGATATTTCATATCTTATTTATGCTGATTTTATAATTTTGTTCCATCATCTATCCCGTTTTTACAGCATTTATACTATTTTACAAATATTCAAGCAATACTCACGTTCTGATCTTATAATGTGAATGTTATATTATGAAATTAACATTAAAATGGCAAGATACATAAATTGATTGTGATTGAGAATATTTTCATAAGAATGTTAAGAACCTTCTAAATTTATATATACTGTTGCTAAGAACCTTGCAAATTTAAATTATCAATATCATAATAAATTAATAATGTTATATGAGATCTTAGCAGATAAATTAATCTATTTTTTTGTTTTCATATTAAAAGTGATTTGCATTCACTTGATTTTAGTTTATTATTTTTTTCTTAAAGTATATGATTTTTATTGATTTTAGTACCAATGATGGTTTATTAGCGCCTTGTTAAAAAAATATACCTAGATTTAATGGGGTTATTGAAAAATTATGCAAATTTAGAGCATAAAATAGTTACCTTAAAAACCCTTATTTATGATAATCGAATTCTTTTCAATTGCTCGCCTTTTTATTAGAAAATCATTTTAAAAAATTATGTTTAATATTATTCTTATAAATGTAATGTAAAAGGTAGGTTTTGCAAATAAATAAATTTACTTAATTTAGTTATCATTTCTTGCACATGTTAAACGCATTAAATATATTTAGAAAAAATATATAACCCCTAAATTAGCTCTATATGCTCTATATGGCATATATCCCAAGTGATTTTGGCCCTTGAGTTTAGGTGGATTTCTTTTAGGTTATTTATTTTGTGTCTATTGCATGGTAATGTTTATGCTAGTAATTTAAGAAAATACTTAATGAGTATCATACAATTGCTTTAATTTTTCCTTTCAGTGTAAAAATATTTTTTTATTCTTTGGTAATAACATTTGAACAACTGATATCACGTATTTATATAGAGTTTTCTCCCTTATTTACAAGCTAATTTGTGCGTCATTGGAGCTCTTGGGAGCTATTTTGTGCTAACTATCGTATGTAGTTGTGGTTTCGTGTTTTAGTATTGAATTGCAGGTTTTATGGAGTTTTCTCCTTATTTCCGAGCCTTTCGAAAGCAACCACGACTTTACGAGATGTTACGAGGCACGTAGGATGGCTCACGAGCTTTATGGATAGTTTAGGAGGTCCCAAGACCCCTAAACGTGAAGATTAGAGAGCCAAAGAGTCAAATGAAGTTTCCGTGCACTGATCGGGCAGAAATGGCCCGATCGGGCGACATATTTATGATCGGGTATGAAAGTTGTGGACCCGATCGGGCAAGGCGTGCCCGATCAGATCGGGCGAGAACACATGTGCTCAGACCCGATCGGGCATCCACCGCCCGACCCTATCGGGTCTAGTGCTGCTAGGTCTTATTGGGACGCTGCGGAGGAGGCGAGCTTGCTGGCACTTTTTGTCGCATGACCCGATCGGGTGGATGCCCACGGCCCGATCGGGTGGGCCGTAACATTTGGCCTATGTGCTGCGCTGTTGCTGCCAGGACCACGAGAAGCAAAAATGTGGCTTTTGGTATTTGACCCGATCGGGTGGGTGCCTCGGGCCCGATCGGGTCTGGCACTATTTATCGCGTTTTTCGACTTTTGCTTCCTATTTTTTATGAGACTTGAGGGGTATTATAAATACCTTTTCCTCATTATTTAGAGACATCTTCATTTTCATCTTTCATTAGGTTTTAGATTAGTTTTATTCTTCATTGTTCTTAGTTTAATTCAAACACTTTAGATTAATTTAGAGATGATCAAACCTATTTCGATTTCAATAAAAGTTCCTGCTTTCCGTCAATTGGTACTCTTCTCTACTCTTTATCTCTTTAATTACTTTGATTGCTTAGTTTATTTATTTAATCGTTCAGGATGCAATTGTTAGGGTTTCATATTAGTTTTATCGTTATTAATTCGATCATGTCTGAGTAGTCTCTTTCTAGGGTGTTAGATAGGAAAGCCATGTTTATACCATGATTGCGATTTAGATTTCTATCAATTTCTAGGGCTTGATTAGGGTGATTGTGATGTGGTTTGTTCTTTATTGAGTAATTAACGTTATTGCGCAGTTTCGTTGGTTGCTTGTGGTTAATAGTTGTTTGCACAGATCCGTCTTACGACTAGAGGCCTAGGACACGTCAGTAGTTCTGATTACGTTAGTGAATATGCGGCGTATGTTGAACTATGAGCGTTGAGTCTTAACCATAGCTCAACATAGGCTCTAATCTCCCGACTCTTGACTTAGGTTTTGGTAGTAGTTGACTCTATTTGATTGGTATAAGCATGGTGGACCGACCTAATACCCTAGGTTTTTATTCCATAGTTAAATCCTCAATTTATTCCGTCTTCAGTAGTCTATTCTTTAGTTTAATTATTTCTTCCCTGATTTCATCTGGAGTAGCTGAATCGGTTGAATATTAATTTAGAAACTCTGTCTCCCTGTGGATTCGATCCTGCTTCCACTGACTACCTAGTTAGAGGTCCGTAGGTTTATTTTTGATTAGGCGATACGACTAAAACCTATCAACAACACTTGATAATAACATTTTTTTATTCTTTATGTATCAAATGTTGTTATCAAAAATAAAAAAATATGTTATTATCAATGTTAACCTAAATAAAATTACAACGTCCATAATTAACTAAGTAAAATCAAGATACTTGAAAAAATTATATTAGTAGATAGATTATGGTTAATTAACCTAATAAAAAGATTATGGGCTTGAATATCAAAAGGTAACGGGTAAATAATATTATTAATAAGTTACGACTTCATATTTGATTATACTATTATATATTATATGGTTGTATTGTATGATATAATTTGAAACAATATAATGAGATTTGATTACTATATATAGTAAAAAAAATTACATACTAAATAGGTGATTAGGAAACTTATTAATCTTATGGTAATCAATCACGTTTTTAATGACAACTTTATACATACTACCTCTGTTTTGCCATAGGGAAGTTTTCTTTTTCACGCAGATCAAGAAATAAGTGCAAAAGTAAGAGAGAAGAATGATAAAAGTAAGGAAAAAGTGAAAAAGGTAGAGAGAATGAGAGAAATGTAATATTTAAGTGAACCAACCTACCATTTATGGTAAAAGGTAGAAATGTATCAATTGAATAAAAACTCCTCTAAATGAAAAAATGTCCCTATTAAAAAAACGAAGGTAGTATTATATAATCAATCGATATAGACCAGATAGTTGCTAATCAATCTATATATATAAGTGGATAGATTATGGTTAATTGGCCTTATAAAAAGATTGTGGGCTTGAATATCAAAATAGGAATATTAGTTATTTAATGGATTGCTAATTACCATCTATAAAAATATATTATTTCTTTTAAATTAAAGTATAAGAACGTGATTGATATAAAATTGAAAGTTTAGTTTGATTGGTAATTACCGTTTAAAAAGTTGATAATTTCATTTAAATTAAACTCTAAGGATCGTCTATAAATGGTACAGATAAGTATAATATATGATTAATAGATGGCAAATTATAAGAACTTAAGTTTAGGCTTGAATATAAAATTTGAATTTAAAATTTTTCCTCAAGTATCTTGATTTTATTTACTTTAATTATGGATGTTATAATTTCATTTAAATTAAACTCTAAAGATCGTTTATAAATGACCAAGATAAGTATAACATGTGACATAACTATGGAAAATTGTAAGTGCTTAGGTTTAGGCTTGAATATAAAATTTGAATTTAAGTGGATAAAAACGAACTTCAACATTATATAAGTAGATAGATTATGGCTAATTGACCTAATAAAAAGATTATGGGTATGAATATCACAAGATAACGACTAAATATTATATATCTAAATTATATTATTATTAATAAGTTACGATTTTATAATTGGGTATACTATAATGTATTATATGATTATATTATATGATCTAATTTAAATCAATATAATGAGATATCATCACTATATTTACTTAAAAAAATATACATAATAAATGAGTGATTAGTCAACTTATTAATCCATTGGCAGTCAATCACGCTCTTAATGGCAACTTTATACATGTTTTAAAAAACAAATTTAAATAGTTGATAGTTGATTTATTGCTATTATAATTACAATATTTAAAATGTTATAATCGTTCTTTATAATAGGAGTAGGATTACTATTGTTGATTGATTGATTATGTGATAATCTGATTGAATTATGGAATATTTAGTTGATTTAATTGATTAGTTGATTCATCTTAATCAATCAATATCCTATCAAATTGAAACTGTGATTGATTTCTTGATAGGAGGTTTAGTTGTTTATTTGAATGATAATTACCATTTATAATACTTGATTGATTGATTCCGTCATTGATCTAATTTGATAAGATATTGATTGATTGGGATAAGCTAAATGATTGATTGATATCATATTTTAAAACGTGATTGATATAAAAAGAGGCAATTTAGTGTTTTATCTTCTCAAAAATTACGATTTATTTATAATTTCATTTATTTTAAAATATTAAAACGTTATTTGATATCAGAATAGGAAGTTTAGTTGTTTAGTTGATTAATAATTACCATTTATAAAACTAAATTAATTTCCTATAAATTAAATTATAAAGATCGTTTATAAATGATAAAGATAAGTATAATATCGTTTGTAAATGGCAAAGATCGTTCATTTAAATTTATGGGTTAGTCAAATTTGAATACATGAAATCAGTTTAGAAAAATATTATCTAATTAACTTGGGAAATATTTGTTAATATATTTTGCTATAAAATAGAAAATTACAAAGTTAGTCAAATTTGAATAAATGTAATCAGTTAAGGAAAATTATATCTAATTAATTTATGAGATTTTTGACAAAAATAAGCGTTATTGAATGGTTTACCAAAGAAAACACATCCTACAAAGATTTGTCGTAATTTTTTTGTTAGAGATTTTAATCTACTTTAGATAATCGAATTTCAAAAGATCTTAAATACAAAAACGGAAAAGTTACAAATTCTGAGAAGAAAGATGTTAGTCAAATTTGACTACTCTGACAATAAAAAAAGGAATTTATGGGTTAGTCAAATTTGAGTACATGAAATAAGTTAAGGAAAATAATATATAGTTAACTTATTGGGAAATATTTGTTAAGATATTTTGCTATAAAACGGAAAAATAGAAATTTCGTCAAATTTGAATAAATGTAATCAGTTAAGGAAAATGATATCTAATTAATTTAGGAGATTTTTGACAAAATAGGCGTCATTGAATGGTTTACCCAAAAAAAAATCCCAGAAAGATATCGTAATCTTTTGTTAGAGATTTTAATCTACTGATTTATTTACATAACCAAATTTAATAATATTTTAAACACAAAACGAAAAAATACAAATTTGGAGAAGAAAAGATGTTAGTCAAATTTAACTACTTTTACAATAAAAAAGAAAATTTATGGGTTAGTCAAATTTGAATACATAAAATAAGTTAAGGAAAATATTATCTAATTAACTTGGGAAATATTTGTTAAGACATTTGGTAAAGAATTTATTCTACTGATTTCAATGTATAACCAAATTTAGAAAGATTTGAAAAATCGGAAAAGACAAAAAAATGGTAGAAAAAAATTGTCATCGGATAAATGAATTTATTTAACAGAAAATGATTATAATTTTTGAATGTATATTCAAATTACAAATGCGCAATCAATTAAAATGAAAAATATAAAATATAAATTACGAAAAGTACTGTGAGCATTTTCATAAATTTTTAAGTTATTACTTGGTTTAATGTAAACTGCAAAGTAATATATGCTAATGATTTAATAAATCGGTTGGCTACATCAAGATATTTTATTTAACAAATGCAAAGAAAAATAAAAATTACTACAACAAAACACTACAATTTACTAATACTCAAAAAATAATTAGGTAAAAATCTAGAATAACTTTAAGATTGCATAAAGAACAAACAAAATGTATATTCGAATAATCAAATTTGAATATAAATATGACAAAAGAATAAAAAGAAATGATTTTATTATTATTCAATAGGGATAAGGATTACATTTGATGAATTAACAAACAATAGAAAACATAAAGAAATGACAACACAAAAAAAAACAATTAGATCGATGATACTTTCATCAAAATATTCAAAACCTCCATTGTGATGTTGTGATGATGATTATTAAACTTTCAACAATCGCATTTGGAGAATTCATCCAATATTCTTCGAATTAGGAGAAATAAAATAATGTAACAATCTTCCTTCAATTGAAATTTGTAAAACCATTCCAATATTCTTGAATGATTTTATTGAATGGAGTCATGTTTTCATTTTGAGAGAGAAACATTCAGAATGAGAAAGGCTTGATTTGATTTTAGGGTTAGATGTGAATGAAAGGAGATAGGGAGATGATTTATTTATAGTTGTAGTTAATGTCTGGCTTGATATCATTAATAATATCAATCAATTAAAATCAATGTTAAAAAAAAATAAAACGTCAAAAATTGAATTAGCGTATAACTTGTTCCTTAATTTAAGATTGCTTTTGTGTAATTTTTAGCAAGAATATAATTTGTTCCATACGTGGCTTGCAACAAATTAGGAAGAAGATTTGCCAATTAATAATTGAAAAGGTTTGTTTCCTAAAGTCAAGGAATATTTTCGGCTATCTTTTCAATATGGCAATTATTTTGATATGACAAATAATAATCCCAATCTATATGCTATTATTATCATAGTATGTCCGAAAATAATATAGGAATATTAATTTTGGCAAGTAATATTAATTGATATTATAAGCATCTTGAATAATAAATGAAGTCTATATAATTTAAATATTATGAATGAAATAAGGTTTACAAATTTAGATTAAGGGAGAAGGAATATTAAAAGTGATCAAGTGTCTTAAATTAATGCAATCCGTTTTTTTAATAATGCACAGGGATATTGGATTTGATTTTTAGGAAGATAATGAAAAAACAAATCTATTCCTTAATTAAAGCAATAAGCCCATACGTGGTTTTGAATAGTCCACTAATTTAGGAATAGATTAAGGATTTGATTCTTATTTTTTTGAGGAGCCTTTAATTAAGGAATCAACTGAATTAAATGGGTAATTCTTGCTGACAATAAGCCACACTTAATTAGCTAATATTTAGGAAGATAATAAGAGTCAAACGCTAATTTAGGAATAGATAAAGGGCATTATTTTTAGAATATTTTATTCCTTTAATTAAGGAATCAAAGGCTAATTACACGGAAATATATTTAAAAAAATGCAAAACAACACTAATTTGACACGTATGTATTTTAATTGGTATAATGCATTTTAAAAAAGCAAAAAAATCTGTTGCTGACACGTGGCTTCTATAAACGCTAGGATGCTTGAGGGATCAAGGTTTGCTTTAGATTAATCTAGTGACGACACGTGGCGAAAACCATTTTGCTTTAATGTTATATATAAATATAGATTAATCTGCTTATGACACGTGGAAAAACCTATTTTGCTTAAATATAATATATACATATAGATTTCGGTAAGTAATATTAAATGATATTATAATCATATGGAATAATAATTGAAATCTATATATGATAAAAATTATGAATGCAAACAACCCGTTAATTATTTTGAAAAGTCCACTAATTTAGGAATAGATTAAGTGGGTAATTCATATAGCAAGCACCCGATTTTATTTAGGAATATGATGCTCTTATGGCGCTTTTATTTAGGAAGATAATGAAAAACAAATCTTTTCCTTAATTAAAGCAAGTAAAATATACGTGGTTTTGGTAAACCACTAATTTAGGAATAGATTAAGGATTTGAATTTTATTTTATTGAGTACCATTTAATTTAAGCAATCAACCGAATTAAATTTTCATTCTTACTGAAAATAAGACACACTTAATTAGCTAATATTTAAGAAGATATTAAGAGTCAAACACTAGTTTAGGCATGGATAAAGGGCATTATTTTCGGAAATTTGTATTCCTTTAATTAAGGGAAATCAAAGGCTAATTACACGGAATACAATAAAAAAAATGCAAAATAACACCAATTTGACACGTATATTTTTTAACTGGTTTAATGCATTTAAAAAAAAAGGTAAAACATCTTTGGCTGACACGTGGCGACTTAAACGCAAGATTGCATGAGAGATCAAGGTTTGCTTTGGATTAATCTAGTGACGACACGTGGCGAAAACATTTTGCTTTAATGTTATATATAGACTCTTTAAGGTGGTTCATCTATTCATTATTACTCCGTATTATTATTGCCTTATTGGTCTCGAATATTATAGTCCCCGTCGTCCCCCCGATTTGATGCACTACAAACTTTGGCATGTCGAAACTCGAAATAATATATCTTCCAATTCATCGAATGGACCGTTTGGCTCTATTTAGCTTACTTTTACATATTTTGTAAAAATTAGTTTAGTTTAATAAATAAATAAGTTTATTTTATCAAAATTAGTTCGATTTAGTAAAAATAATTCAAGTTCAACAAAGATAAGTTTGCTTTAACAAAAATCAGTAGCTGCAAAGATTATAAAAAAGAACATAACCGGAATAAGTAAAAATAAGTGAAGTTTAGTACAAAATATTTATATTTATATTCAAATTATAATATTTATTTGTTAAAATAGAAGTTTTTATATACTTCTTCCGTTTCTTTTAATTGCAACAAACTCAAGTGGGTGGACTCCTAGGCAAAACTTGGATGTGAGTGTGAAAAGGATGGAGAGAGAAAGTGGGGCATATGATAAAGAGATATGAAAAAATGACTTGAAAAAGGAAAGAAAACATTTGTTGCAATTAATTTGATATTTTCATTTTTTTCAATTGTTGCAATTAAAAAGAAACGAAGGAAGTAGTACACATCTTTATAGGACTTCACCCACCAGCCCAAATGGTTGCTTCTCCTTCTCCGAGTCGCCCACCCACTAATTGTAGGTCATTTTTAGGGCCTGTTCATTTCAGCTTAATTTCAGTTCAGTTCAGATCCAATTAGTTCAGTTCAGTTCAGCTTAATTCTTTTATAACCATTTTGTTAAATATTATTATATTGGTCTAATTTATTTTACTAATTGCTCTTATTATTATTATTATTATTTATTTTTATATCATTATTATTAAGTATTATTATTATTATCTGTATATTATTTTGTTTATTATAGATCTATTCATCATTATTACTATTATCATTAGGGAGGAACATGGTTTAGGTTAAAAGCACAAATAAACCCGCGTTTTCAGCCCATAATCCAATCAAATCACGTCAAAATGGTTTATGATGTAATTTTGTACGGTCCGCCTAATCATTATTTTATTACTAAATATTAATATATAATTAAATCTAATTATTAAAATAGTAATATTAATTTAATTCTTAGATATTATTGTTATTATATAATCATCATCAAGTATTAATATATTAAAACAAAGACTATAAAATAATTATTATTAATTATCATTATAATCATTAATCATTATTATTATTAATTTATAATTATTAATATTATTTATTTATAATTATCATTTAAAAATATCCAAAATATAATTATTATTATTCATTAATATTAGTTATCATTATAATTATTATTTAATATTCATATTATTATTGTTTAAATATTATTTATATATTTATTAAATTCAATTCAATTCAATGCAATGCAATTCAGTTTAGTTTAGTTTAGTTCATTTTAGTTCAGTTCAGCTCCAATCAGTTCAGTTCTGTTCAATTCAGTTGTTTTCAGTAAATCTAAACAGGCCCTTAGTGTCCTTGCATATAGTTTAGAGCATTTAAGCCTAGCATTGCATGGTTTTTGTCACCTTTGAGTTATACTGTCGCTTCATTATCTGTTTAGTTGTTTTTGGATGATTTCCAGGCTAACTAGCAGGTTTTTGAAGTCATTTGATCATTGGAAGACTAGTTGTAAACTTTTGAACTTTAAATGGACATAACTTTTGATCCATAATTCGGATTAAGGTAATTCCAGCGGGAGGTGTTAGCTCGTGTCGATAGCTTTCCAACGATTGGTTATAAGCCCAATTCCGATAAGAAGCGAGAGAGGTATGATCGTTTGAAGTTGAGCTGTCCGCTGACCAAAAGTCGACACGCCAGTGTTGGTCTTTTTCCACGAAGACAATCCTGTTCTGCTTACCCACTGATTTGAGAAGTCCAGGCCAACACACTCCTGTCCATTTTGACACGCCCGTGTTGGCTAAATTATACGAGGCAGTAACTTTTGCGGAGAATGGCTAAAGACATGAGATTTCAGAGTAGCAGGTCTACACGGCCGTGTCGTTTTCGACACGGTCGTGTAGACCTGTATTTGATTTTTTTCCGGTTTTTCGTCTTCATTTATGGGATATCATACATAGTTTTTTGCGTTTTTGCCTTGATGAACTCGACACTTAGCATTCTAATTACTTAGTTTTTCTCTCTAAACACACTCAAACTCTTAGTTTTTCATATTGACACTCTTATTGAAGATTCAATTGCTCAATTAATCCAAGTATATTTCTTTCAATCTCTTTGCTCTATTTTCATTGCTTTGTTAATCATGTTTAATTTTATTAATCTCTTTTGCTTTGAATCCATGATTAGTGAGTAGTTCATTATCTAGGGTTTGGGCGAAAATATGAATTAAGGGCTCAATTAAGATGTTCATGTAATTGAGTTTTCTATTGATTATTATCCGTTGATCTTGGTGTTTTGACACCTGATATCACGTATTTATATAGAGTTTTCTCCCTTATTTACAAGCTAATTTGTGCGTCATTGGAGCTCTTGGGAGCTATTTTGTGCTAACCATCGTATGTAGTTGTGGTTTCGTGTTTTGGTATTGAATTGCAGGTTTTATGGAGTTTTCTCCTTATTCCCGAGCCTTTTGGAAGCAACCACGGCTTTACGAGATGTTACGAGGCACGTAGGATGGCTCGCGAGCTTTACGGATAGTTTAGGAGGTCCCAAGACCCCTAAACATGAAGATTAGAGAGCCAAAGACTGAAGAAGGAGGTTTCCGTGCACTGATCGGGCAGAAATGGCCCGATCGGGCGAATAAATATTGATCGGGTATGAAAGTTGCGGGCCCGATCGGGCGAGGAAGCATGTCCCCAGACCCGATCAGGTGACTGCCGCCCGACCCGATCGGGTGGAGTGCTGCTTGGTCTCGTTGCGGTGCTACAGGCGAGGGGAACACGCTGGCCCAAGTTGTAGCCAGGCCCGATCGGGTGGCAGCCTCGGGCCCGATCGGGTGGGCCGCTTTTCTCGCCTTATTGCTGCACTGCTGCTGCCAGAGCCCAGGAGTGAAGATTGGGGGAACTTGTATGTGGACCCGATCGGGTACTGTGCTCGGGCCCGATCGGGTCTGGTGCTTTAATCGCGCTTTTTCACTTTTTGTTTCCGTTTTTAGTGAACTTGAGGGGGTATTATAAATACCTTTTCCTCATTATTTTAGAGGGATCTTCTATTTCATCTTTCATTAGGTTTAGACTAGTTTTATTCTTCATTGTTCTTAGTTTAATTCAAACACTTTAGATTAATTCAGAGGTGATCAAACCTATTTCGATTTCAATAAAAGTTTCTGCTTTCCGTCAATTGGTACTCTTCTCTACTCTTTATCTCTTTAATTACTTTGATTGCTTAGTTTATTTATTTAATCGTTCATGATGCAATTGTTAAGGTTTCATATTAGTTTTATTATTGTTAGTTCGATCATGAGTGAGTAGTCTCTTTCTAGGGTGTTAGATAGGAAAGCCATGTTTATACCATGATTGTGATTTAGACTCTTATTGATTTCTAGGGCTTGATTAGGGTGATTGTGATGTGATTTGTTCTTTATTGAGTAATTAACGTTATTGCGCAGTTTCGTTGGTTGCTTGTGGTTAATAGTTGTTTGCACAGATCCGTCTTACGACTAGAGGCCTAGGACACGTCAGTAGTTCTAATTACGTTAGTGAACATGCGGCGTATGTTGAACTACGAGCGTTGAGTCTTAACCATAGCTCAACATAGGCTCTAATCCTCCGACTCTTGACTTAGGTTTTGGTAGTAGTTGACCCTATTTGATTGGTATAAGCATGGTGGACAGACCTAATACCCTAGACTTTTATTCCATAGTTTAATCCTCGATTTATTCCGTCTTCAGTAGTCTATTCTTTAGTTTAATTAATTCCTTCCTGATTTCATCTGGAGTAGCTGAATTGGTTGAATATTGATTGAGAAACTCTGTCTCCCTGTGGATTCGACCCTGCTTCCACTGACTACCTAGTTAGAAGTCCGTAGGTTTATTTTTGATTAGGCGATACGACTAAAACCTATCAACACCCTAGGGTAGATCTTGATCACGTTTATGCTAGGGCTTTTAGATTTCAATTCCTCTTAATTGATTATAGAATTCTTTGTCATTCCCTTGAATCAAGTTAATCTCTAGACCAAGAGATTGGGTAGAAATCAAGAAGATCCTTGTATTAGGGGTTTTCCACGCTTATTGAATCCATTAATCAATTGACTAGAGACCATTCGAGAGAGGATCTAGTTGATTGATTAATTGATTACTCTTGAGGGTCATTCTAGAGAGGATTTGAGTATTGTAGAGGAGAACTTAACTTTGCATGATATTCGCCTGTGAACTTTAGTTGCATTCGTAGTTGTTGCCTAGCCGCGATTCATACGAGTAGCCCGTGCTCTAGTGTTTTTCTTATTATATTTATTTCTCTTACTTGTTTATCAGTTGTTATTCCTTAGCTAGTTGTTAGTTAATCAATCCTTCACACCGCCCAAATACCCTTCACTTAGGTAGTTTTAGACTTAATATATAGACCTTAGTCAATCCTTTTTCCTTGTGGTTCGACCCTTGACTTGCCATTGCTACGTTCATAGTAGTTGCTCGTTAGGATTATAAATTTTGTTTGTTAAGTGGTTGTTAGTGCCTTAACGACACACTAAAACCTCTTATCACCCACCGCTGTTGTCGTAGGCCCATTACCACCCTACGGCCCACAATTCGCTATTTTTTGCCACCGGCCACCCCCATCAAAGCCGGTAAGCTATGTAATTCACCAATTCAATTTTGGTGATGTTGTGGGATTTTAATTTTAGATTTTAATTTCAGATTTCAACTTTTAATATTTTGAGTTTTGGACTTTAAATTTTGTATTTGTAATCTTTTGAGTTTTTAATTTTAATTGTCATGTTATAAGCTTTTGGTGATTTTGAATTTTGTACCTGTTTGGCTGCTTCGCCACTTCTTGCTTGAGTTTCTTCCTGTCACAATTGGCGATGTCCAATTTACATAATATGTTCGTTAATATGTCAACTAACTAAAGGAAAAGATTAATTATTGGTTAGGCATGTAAGTATATATCTTTTAGAGTTATTACTTAGGCATATAAGTTTATATCTTTCATTTAATTGCATAGGCACATAAGTTTATATCTTTCAATTAATACATAATATGAGTAAAATGCAAAAAAGTACCGCATTTACAGCCAAATTTTTGAAATTGATGTCGTTTTAGATGTGTATACGTACGTATCCGTATTATAGAATTGGCGTCTTTTTTGTCGAATATTTGACCCTTTTTTCAAATTTTAGTCGTATTAAACTTCGTTTTGATTCCCGTCCTGTTTTTAACTAACTAAGCTCCTTACTTTTCAGATGACTCGTTCATAGTGGATCTGCTAGTATCTTGTATTGCCAACCTTCTTTGATCCATTAACAACGTGAATGACGGACCTTCAATTTTAGCATCAAGTTGTCATCTATAGGTTTTGGGATTGGTAATTTAGGGTTTGCAAATCAAAAAATCAAATTAATATCTTGTTTGTTAGTAGTCAAATAGAGAAAAAAAATTAATGTGTGTTGTTGACTTATATACCCTTGGCCTTAATGCAGGTCCTGCACTGACAAGGTAACCTACTAAAAAACTGAGGAAATACCAACACGTCCAATAACAAACTCTACTTGTAATTTTTAAATAATGTTGAGAATAATTATGTCCTCCTTTTTATTTTTATTGCATCATGTGAGTTAGGCATAATTCTTAAGAACTAAAGAAAATATAGGAGTTTGGATACTAAAACTGCGGGAAGGTTATTCAATGGTTACAATTTTATTGTAGCCATTACAATAGTTTCAATCTCAACTCTTAATTTTTGTAGATTTCATATTGTCCATTAAATATAATTAAAATCTAAAAAATTTGATTTTTTTTATTAAATCATTTAGATTAATGGTCAAGATGAGTTTATAACTAATGAAGGGTTCAGATTTAACTAGCTATAGTGGCTACGATAATTGATGCAATTGTTAAAAAAAAGACGAAAGAAGTCTACATATTATTTGGTTAAGGGTCATTTCTAAGGTACTCAATCAAAATCCCATTGTTACCAAGAGTCAAAATTTTACTAATTAAACATGTTGATAATTTGATTTCCACCAAAAAGTCATAATGATTTTCCTGAATAATGATAAAGCAATAGTCATCGTGGCGAAAGTCATAATTCATAAGCCAAGTCTATTGTATTACGGGTCTTATAAGCACCACAAATTGGCCAAGGGATTCCACCTAAAGCCGCCAAAATCCTTCTTATTAGCTAACAGCCAACTCACATTTATATAAATGCAAGTATCTTCCTAATTTATGGTGGTGAAAGTTCTGATAGTTGAGTTTCATATAATGCGAAATATTTATTGCATTTGTTTTTTAAACGGAATATGAAAATAAGTTAAAGGTAGGCAAGAAAAAAAGATGGGTGGGTGGGAATCTATAGTTTGGAGAAAAAAAACCAATATTTTAGGGGAAAATATTTATTGGATATGAAAGAAAGAAAAATATTAAACCGATGGTTGATAGGAAAATGAGACATATTTTCGGAAGAAAATTGTATAAAGAAGTTTTTTAAAATACATTTGGCTCCAACTCAAAGTCTTATCTCAAGGAGGGGGACTTAAAGGTATATGTAGAGAATGATATAATCGAGAATAGTTTGACCCCATATGAGCTTAATGAAAGTTTTAAACGTTTAATATGAGCAATCCACTGGCTAGTATATATCATAATTGAATGTATGTCAATTGGTCATGTTGTCTCATCTTCTTTACGAATGTATGCGAACTACTTTCAGCTTATTACACATATGACTCCTCATACTGTCATACACCTATTTTATGATAGGATTTCCCCTTCTTTCTTAAGGCGTATGGTTCATTTACACTCGTAAATACCTTGACATAAGGGTGTAGTAACAATTAATTCACCCTTTTAACAAAAAGTTATACCTATAGATAGCTACATAGAAATTCACCCCACATGCAATCTCAAGCTTGATGGAGATTGAAATTTCATTGGAAGTGGTGGAAGTAGTGAAGATCCCAAAGGCAAAGGCATTATCCTCGAGGTAGGCAAAGAATGTAAAAAATGTACTCAACTTTTGACAAGAGGTGACCAACGCTACTCTTGTTTTTGCATGGATTAATGGCAAGTTGATGGCTTCTACTATAAAAGTATATATCCAAAAACAAGTACTTCATACTATCTCATATTTTAGTAGCAGTTTATCGTTGAACTATAAAAGGAGCAACATTTCACGTGTTCTCCTATATCACAGTTAAAATCAGAGACTTTCTTACCATTAAATTACTATTATAGCCAGCATATGTACATTGTCTCTCAAGTTCATGCAATGATGGACCTATGTTGTCCTGAATCCTAACAAAGTACAATAATAATGATGCATGTATATGTGTGATGTGCTGGCTTTGGGGCTTCATTTCCACAAGTATATTTTGTTAGTTTATGTACAATCTAAGGTACACACTAGACACTACACTATTATTTCGGTTTGAATATTAAAGCCATAGGGTAGGTAAGAAAAGTTCCCGATCAAAGTTAACTACAATGTTAAAAGAAAATTATGACATCATTCGAGTTTGTTTTAATTTAAAGGTTTGAATCTTCATTAAACGAATCTTCACTTTAAAATAACCCACAAAATCTGTTGAATATGACAAGTGATACTCTTTCATATATAATGCTTTAATTCAAATGACTTAAACTTGTACTCCCTCCGTAACAAAAAGTTGCAACAATTTCCTAAAATGGGTAGTGTAACATATTATTTGCAATAATTTTTCATCTATCTTAATTTGCTAAAAAATTTCATATAGTGATTTTTGTTGTTTTCTTTCTTCCCCTCCTTTTCTCTCCTCAATCCATGTGATTTCTTTCTCCTACTTTTATTAATCACTCTCCCTTATCCATACTTAACAAATTTTGCCTAGAAATTCCCCCTAGTCCAAATGTTGCAACTAAGAAGAGTTTCATGTGTCATGGTATTTAGCAAGTTAGCTAAGGTGAAAGACTGTTATGAAAAGAGACCTCTGTTGGGAGCGCTCTAAGATATTCAAAGTTGAGACCTTTACGGGGGTATAGGCATACTCTACCAATCTCTCAAACATACTTTTTAAAATTAGCTACCGCTAATGTCACATATTCATATAAAAGGGGTAGAAAAAAAAGGTGCTCGATAATTATTGACAGCATCCGCAAAATTTCTGTCCGATCTAGAGCTGTCAAAGTTTCCGTCCAATTTAGAGTGAAAATAGACCCAAATAATAATTTTTAGCCTAACTATGACAATAAGGTGTGTAATTAGATAAATAATGACACATAAATAAATTTTTAAAAGGTTTTTTTCACAAAACTTAAAATGAATAAGGTGTTTTTTAACAAAATTTTTCCTTTAAGACACCCCAAAATTTCTGCCTTTAAATTTTATATATTGTCCAAAAGGAAAAACCCACTTTGTGCAGAGAGTAATTTGATTCTCATAAAGACAATATACAGAAGCATCTCTCACTCTTTCTCACTTTCTGAGCACGAGATCCCGTTGACATTCACACATGCACAAACCATATTCAACAATCATTTGTGATTTGTGACATGTTGTGGATACTACTCCTCCGTCCCACAATTATCTTCCCACTTCTTGAATATATGTGAGGAATAAAATAATAAAGTGGGAAGATAATTGTGGGACGGAGGGAGTAGTATATACTTGTGTGTGCAGTTGTATGGAAGTGCGGGCATTCAAGTCTCTTCTTTTTTCTTTTGCAAATTTATTTCTTAAAAATATACTTTATCCGTAACAGATTACTTGTAACGGTCAAACATTTTTACTCATACTTTATATCAAATCATTGCAAGTAATGTTCAAAAGGAGTACATTATTATATACGTGGGGTAGATGAATTGTACGTATATATAAAACTTTCTTTTTCTTATTCGCTCATTTAGAGCTTTAGAGCTCTCTATCATGCAAGTTTTGCTCATGTTAAATATCTTACATGAATAATTGAACAATGAAATAACTTTGTGCATTTCATACTCAAAATTTTCAAATATATGATAAATTTGACTTATTGTCAGTGAAATTTAAAATAGTAAACAACTGCATAAAGGCTAAGTAGGTAAGCCCCTATTCAAACAATGAGAATGTTTGGCAGTTGGCTGGTGCATGTTATCTTGAGATTTTTGTGATGGTTGATTGACTGACTGTGTTTGTCAACTTGTTTGACTGATTAAGTAATTATTGGTTGTTATCAAAATGTTTGGTAAAATTGATTGTTTAAGTAGAAGGTAAAGTCAACACCAAAAGCTAGCTAAAGCAGTTTTAGGCTGAAATGTCAACTTTTCAGCTACTGCAAAAATCATTTACCAAACACTTTTGTTGGTTGTTTGACCAAATAAAGAAGGCAAAAGCCAATGAAAAAGTCACCAAAAGTAATTTGCTAAATACCCACAAAAGAAAGTTAGCCCGAGATCGATCAACATGCACCTAACTGGCACATAACTGGCACAAGGGTTACCAAACACTCCCTCTAGTCTTTTTCAATTGTAGCATTTTGACTTTAACACTTTTTATACACTCAATTTTGACCATTATTGTTTGTATATGTAAGCAAGAGAAAATATAGTCATGTACATTCCTGTTTGGTTCATCTCAATATCTATCTTCGATATATCAACTTTTATATAATTTATACTTGTCGTTATAGCGATATTAAATTTCAAAGTATTACATTGACAAATCGCGAATAACAAAGGATTGCAATCAATAAAGAACAAAAGGAGTGGCATATAAGTAGCCCAGACTGTGCCATCAAGGTCATTAAACTTTAGGTTTTACATTGAATTGTAAACGGCCCTTAGAATTAAATTATGGAATCGTAAGATTACATAAACTTGAATAGTTAAAATATTATTATCAAATTCATTAGATCGTCTTCATAGTAAGTTTAAAAAGATAATAATGAAGAAAGTCGTTGTTTACATTATATAGGCGATAATTGCCATTATATATCTAGTCATAACTTTGTTTGTGCATTGATTAAATTTGTAAAGTTTGCAATAGCAATTCCTACAATCGTATACATCATATGACCATATCAAAAATGTAAAATCGTTCAATTTTATGAGTTGATTCATGATTCTAACAGCTATGTATGAGATGATATTAATGATTAAAAAAAATAGGGATCATATTAGAAAGAGTGAAATAGAGAATGTGCCATCTAAACGAGATACTTTTGCAATTATTTTGAAATTTTCTAGATAAGCAATGGTAGAATTATTATGAAAAGGTGAATTATATTGAATAAACAAAGATTGTGATGTAGCATGTTATTGAATTTGTCTCATTGTAAATTATTATAGGAATTCATGTGTGTGTGACAGTGTGAGTATGTCCGCGCGGAAGAAAGATACATGGATAGGGATGTCAGTGGGGTGGGTTTTTTGGAGACCCGCCCCGCACCCGCCCCAGTTAGGTGGGGATGGGGGAAGGTTTCGCGGGGGATGGGGCGGGGATGGGGATGAAAATCATCCACACCATGGGTAATGGGGCGGGGGTGAATTATAGTCTATACCCGCCCCATCCCCGCCCGCCCCGTCTGAGCCCAGCTATAATTATTCTCCAAAGACCTAAAATCCAAAATGTTATTAGTTGTTTACTGCTTTCATTTGATATTTTTATTTTCCAAAGGCTAAAATCCAAAATTACTTTTAAACTTTTGTTTTCCCTCTCCCTTAACCCTAATAGATTGAGGCGGGGATGGGGTGGGTGCAGGGATTCTCGCGGGGATGGGGCGGGGATAGGGCGGGTGCAGGGATTCGGGCGGGGATGGATTTTATCTTGTCCCCATTGGGGCGGGGATGGGGACAAGATTTTCCCCCGCCATGGGTGATGGGGCGGGGATGGGGATAGTAATGCCAACACCCGCCCCGCCCCGCCCCGCCCCATTGACATCCCTATACATGGAGGATTAATGACATATAAAGTCTAGTAATTAAGGTTACTCCACCTGCCGTTAATTAATTTAACTCAAAAAAGTACTATATTCATTACCCTTAAAAAAAGGAAGGATATTCATTAGACTTGTATTTGGTTCAACCGCCGTCCAAACTATTGAGGCCCCATTCAGTTCACCTTATTTTTACTGAACTGAACTTAGGGCCTGTCTAGATTTGCTGAAAACAGCTGAACTGAACTGAACTGATTGGAACTGAACTGAACTGAACTGATTGGCGCTGAACTAAACTAAACTGAACTGAACTGAATTGAATTGAATTGAATTGAATTAAATTAAATTAAATATAATAAATATATAAATAATATTTAAACAATAATAATATGAATATTAAATAATAATTATGATGATAGGTAATAATAATGAATAATTATTAATGAATAATAATAATTGTATTTTGGATATTTTTAAATGATAATTATAAATAAATAATATTAATAATAATAAATTAATAATAAATATAATTAATGATTATAATGATAATTAATAACAATTATTTTATAGTCTTTGTATTAATATATTAATACCTGATGATGATTATATAATAACAATAATATCTAAGAATTAAATTAATATTAATATTTTAATAATTAGATTTAATTATACATTAATATTTAGTAATAAAATAATAATTGGGTCGGACCGTGCGAAATTACATCATAAATCGTTTGACGTGATTTGATTGGATTATGGGCTGAAAACGTGGGTTTATTTGTGCCTTTAACCTAAACCATGTTCCTCCCTAATGATAATAATAATAATAATGAATAAAGTTGTAATAAACAATAATATACAAATAATAATAATAATACTTAATAATAATGATATAAAAATAAATAAATAATAATATAATAATAACCATAATAATAATAAGAGCAATTAGTAAAATAATTAAACCAACATAATAATATTTAACAAAATGGTTATAAAAAAAATGGAGCTGAACTGAACTGAACTGAACTGATTGGAGCTGAACTGAACTGAACTGAACTGAACTGAACTGAAATTAAGCTGAAATGAACAGGCCCTGAACTGAACTTATTTTTACTGAACTGACTTATTTTTGCTGAACTGAACTTTTTTTTACTGAACTGAACTTTTTTTTACTGAACTGAACTTATTTTTACTGAATATTATTATTTTAAGGTGAACTGAACAGGGCCTGAATCGAAACATGATTAGTGTCATGCTATAATAAATTCACTTATTGGTCGCATTGTCCTAGCTCTGAGAATTTTGACGCCAACGTGAATTCACATAGTTTTATTCGTTTACCAAAGCATTAAAAGAAGTTATTTGTAATTCTGCTAGTAACCAATGTATCACAAACCAACGAATCAGATATAATAGAGAAGAAAATTTATAAAATGGTAGCATTTAAAAGCGCAGCCAAAACATTGCAATCCGCCACGCATCACCATCCCTTTTTCAATGACGTTTTATCTACTTCATTCTCATATATTAGAAAAATGTCAACTTCAAGATTCGAACCCCTAACCTTGAGTATGAAATAAAAAGTTTCAAACACCACTTTAACATGTTATTAGTACTTCTTCTATGAAAATCAATAATGACGTATGAATGGAAATCAAGAGTTAAATTGTAACTTTTCAAAATCCATATTCTAAATGAGATGATTTTTTAAAATTATTTTTCACAATGACATCAATTATTTTTAACTATAATTAAATTATAGTACACAAAGGGTCTGTTCTCTTCGGCTAATTCTAGCTGAACTGAAATGAACTGAACTTATTGGAGCTGAACTGAACTGAACTGAACTTATTAGAGCTGAACTGAACTGAACTGAACTTATTAGGCCCCGTTTAGTTCAACTTATTTTTACTGAACTGAATTTATTTTTACTGAACTGAATTTATTTCTACTTAACTGAACTTATTTTTACTGAACTGAACTTATTTTTACTGAACTGAATTTATTTTTAATGATTCATGTTGTTTTTCTTCTTTGCACTACTTATTTTTACTGAACTGAACTTATTTTTAATGATTCATGTTGTTTTTTCTTCTTTGCACTACTTATTTTTACTGAACTGAACTTATTTTTACTGAACTGAACTTATTTTTGCTGAACTGAACTTATTTTTACTGAACTGAACTTATTTTTTACTGAACTGAACTTATTATTTTAAGTTGAACTGAACAGGGCCTTAGAGCTGAACTGAACTGAACTGAATTTATTAGAGCTGAACTGAACTGAACTTATTAGAGCTGAACTGAACTGAACTTATTGGAGCCGAACTAAACTGAACTGAACTAAATTGTTGAATTAAATTGTAACAAATATATAAATAATAAGTAAATAATAATTATTATGAATATTCAATAAGAAGTAATAATAATTCTAAGTAGTAATAGTTAAACTAATAATTTAGAATAATATCAAATGAATAATGATAGTATTATTTTGTATGTTATTAAATGATATCATAAATAAATAAATAATAATAATGATAAATTAATTTTATAAATAATAACTACTGATAATAATAATAATTAATAATGAGTAATTACTATTATTAGTATTAATATATTAATACTTGATGATGATGATGATGATATAATAACAATAATGTCTAAGAAGTAAATTACTATTACCATTACCATGCAACGTAACGACAATGTTGTACCATAAATAGTACTGCAGTATTATTAGCAGCTTTGCAATTTTTTCATATCTTCTAATTTTTTGTAGTTTACTTGTATAATGTAATAGTGAATATTTAGTCGGTAAAATAAAACAGCAATTGCAAATTAGAATACTCATATTGATATGAAATTTGGTTAAACCGCGCACCTACCCAAACCTTGTTCAGCCATAATAATAATAGTAATAATAATGAGTAAAGATATAATAACAAAAATAATATATATAAATAATAATAATATATATAGATAATAATAATAATAATAATAATAACAATAATAATAAAATAAACAATAATAATAAGTAAAATAAATCAGACCAATAATAATATATTAAACAAAATGGTTAAATAATGAACTTAGTTGAACTGAACTTATTGGAGCTGAACTGAACTGAACTGAACTTATTGGAGCTGAACTGAACTGAACTGAACTTATTGGAGCTGAACTGAACTGAACAGAACTTATTAGAGCTGAACAGAACTTATTAGAGCTGAACTGAACTGAACTGAACTTATTAGAGCTGAACTGAACTGAACTTATTAGAGCTGAACTGAAAATAAGATGAACAGAACAGGCCCAAAATCCCGGAGCATCGTCAAGGCCTAAACACTAGTTTAATCTTAAACCGATGCGGTTGGTGTAAAACTTTTCATTAAGTTAATAAATAATTTGTACTATATGCTAATTTTCTACAATAGAAAGTGTTTTATTTAAAGCTTCTACATATCTATACGATCTATCTCTCTAATTAACGATGAAACATGTTATTCACTCATTTTAAAAAATTCTAGTCAAAAACATTTCTTTCTCTTCTTTTTTTTCTTTTTAAATTTTATAAAGGTTTGTGACCATAGCTATAAAATACTGACTGATATAAAATTTTCAAAGATATGATTGATTAAAAACTATTTGGAAAAAAACCAAAGTTTTAAAAAATACTTTTTATCTTTTTACCACTACAAAGTACAAACCTATATGTTATACATTCAGAATTATTTCGAGTATGAACTAGTACTATCAGTAGTTGTTTTTTCAACCGTATTATTCCGGGAATGACTAGACAAAAAACTGATGAATAAAAAAGACTTATGCACTAACAACCAAATACTCATTTTGACTCGATGCGCTGTACGCCTGTACTATGACTACTATCTAACTATTGAAAGAACATGTTCCAAATAGAGCCAAGAGAAACAATGCAATTGGACCATCAACATTGTCCAACCATTATAAGTTTATAACAGGTCAAACTTTTTATTTTATTGTTTTATTAAACCAATCATGTTAACAACAGAATAGAAATTTCACTGATGGTCTTTCATTTCATTTATTTTTTGTATTTTCTCGTACACCCTGCACATGGTAAGATTTAAATTACTAAAGAATTACTTTTTTCCTTAGGGTAAAACTAGTGTTAAATGTACGCGATGTGTGCAAAAATAGTTGAAAATTTATTCGTAAAACGTCTAATTGATATTAATATTCATTTTTTTTGTTTTTTCTTTTTTAACGTTCATTCCTCTTCCTTTACATGATAGAGATTTTGTGTACTATAATTTAATTATAGTTAAAAATAATTGATGTCATTGTGAAAAATAATTTTAAAAAATCATCTCTTAGAATATGGTTTTTTTTTGTTTTTTGTTTTTTATTTTTAATTTATCTATTTGGAGATTATGACTTAGGTTATTAATACAGCATAGTGAAACTTATTTGTTTGAACTCAACATTCTTAAGCAATCCCATAGCAGAGATGATAGCTCATAGTATTCAACATTGCTGCAAGCTATGTAGAGGGTTTCCTTAATTTAATAAAACTAGTTTGAATTAATTGAAAGAAATTTTGTCAAAAAGATCTTAGCATTTAAATATTTTGTGAAAAAACACCTTATATCAATGATTAAGACTTCAAGGTGCATTTAGTATTCACCTTTCTTTTATAAGGTGAACCTTTTGTTTCCAAAATTTTGATTCACCATAACTTTAGTTGTTTCTTTAATTTAATCTATTTTTCAAGGAAAAAACTTAACTAAAAGTCTAAACTGATGGTTGAAGACCCATGAATAGTTTATGCTCTATTGCCCCCCTCACACAAAAGTCCTTCGGGTTTGAGGTGTGGACGCAACACAAGTTTCCCTCATATATGTGCGCTAAATATTCCACTTAGATAGAAGGAGTAGATGAGATCCAAACCCGTGAGTTTCATCACATTAACTCTTTATACCATGTCAAGAAACTAACTCGATTAAAAGCATAAACATATGATTGAAGTCTGTGAATAGTTTGGTATGATTTGTTTTTTTTAATCAATTCATCTTATTTGTTACCTTTTGCTTAAGTACATTATTCAATAAGCCTTGCATATATGTATGTCTTCAACGAAAAGGTTGGAATATGTTACAAGGGCTTATTTGGCTTGGTAATCATGTATAAAGGGGATAAGAAGGGAAGATAAAGACAATAAAAACGTGTGGATGTTGTAATTTTGCATAAGAAGGGAATGACTACCCTCATTTTGGAGATTAGAGCTATCCCCCACCCCCATATAATAACGAATCTATATGTAAATTAAAAAGCGTAGTCAGGCATTGCAATCCGCTACGTATCACTATTCATCTTTCTTTGAACTTACGACCTTCAACATGCAAGAAAATAGCTCCAACCACTACGCCAACAAACTATTGTTGTTTCTTTTATCAAAATCAATAATGATATAGAAGTGAAAATTAAGAGTTATAAGTTGTAACTTTCAAAATCCATATTTTAAATGAGACAATTTTTTATTTATTTTATGATAAGTTTTTCATGTTAAATGACATTAATTATTTTCAACTATTAGTAAAATGTAATGCATGAAAATTTCGGGGCATCGCCCGGGTCTAAAACTAGTTACCCTCAAAATGAGGTTGATAATCCCCCTAATTTCTATTTTTTTGAGTAATGCCAAGTCTCTAACCGATAGATGGGAATAGTGCATATTCACTACATGATAATTTTTGGTGGTACATATATTCAAAAAAGAAGGTAGTGTATTTGTTTCACACCGTAGTATACATATGAAGCAAAGTAGTATATAGTAATCGATAATTTCACATGCATACAACTAGATTAAAGCATGATAGTTTTGTATTTAATATTTTAATATATATTTTATAGAATTTAGTATACTACTTTTCTTGATAAATATACTACTTTGTATATGTAATATACTACTTCGTTTGATGAATATACAATTAAAAAAGATTATGCCACATATATATGCACTATTCACATATGTCGGTTAGATAATTGATATTACTCAAGTTTTCTGTCCGTGCATCATTTACAGTAATTTCTTCTACCGTTCTACCATTACTCAATTTCTTAGGAAAAAGACATATTCCGTTGGTTTTTCTAATGGTTCCGCTCTTTCAAACTTTTATCTTATATTCGGATATAGATCTCATCCTGTATGCAAATCTATTTTCTTGCTTGCTCATTTGAATATGTAACTACAAATAAACAAAATTCACATTGTAAGAAGAGTTTCAAATGAGCATATATTGGATTTAATTGTGGAAAGCTCTCCACTTTTCTTCCCGATTATTTGAGAACAGGTTTTTCACTTCTCTTTATAGCAACTTTTGGCCTTTTTTATTTTAGGAACAACCACTTTCCTCTCTTACTTTCTAGGAACATGCAGTGGTGAAGCTATGTTCAACTCTACGTGGTCAATTGAACTCCCTAGATCAATATAAATTCCTTATCACCCTCTTCATTTGGGGGGCAAAGATAGAGGAATAAGTGAGAATATTATGCAAATGAACCCACTTATGATGATTCTAGGTTCGTTGCTAGAAATATGTATCAATGCATTTAAGTGATCGAGTCTTTTCTCTCGGTTACATCTCAAATGAAAAATCCATATAATAATTACATAGTCACTCGTAATACTATGCAAAATAGAAATGAAACAGAGAAAAACAAAGGGATTAGTAAAGAAAGCAATAAACTAAGTCTTGTTCTTTTGGACTGAATTAATAAACATTTCAATCTGTCCAGTTTAATTTCTTTGTTTCAAAATTTCAATCCAGACCAATTTAGTTCTATTTAGTCAAAAAGAACATAATCCGAATATACAAGTACGATAGCAAAAGTAAATTAATGAGCTCCAACCAAAATGAATTAAGGATTGGGTTAAATTTTCCAATCATAGCCAAAAGATGAAAAAGAGAGGTAAATATTCCAATCCGAGGTGAAGTGAGATTATATATAAAACCAAAGCAAAGAAAAACAAGGTCACATGGGGAGTACCTTAGAATTTAGATAGTGTCCCAATGCTTGTGTTGTCGCCTTGTGGGCTACTTAAGCTCAGAAAACTAGATAGAGATCTCATAACACTAAACAATAGTAGTATAGTACAAGTATGGTGTCAACAACTGCCCTAAAACACTAGCCATTTAACTTTATGTCCAAAATTTGCTTTTTTTTCCCCTGCTTTTTATAAACTTGGACTTTTTTTCTTTCTTTTTTCTGTTTCTTTCTTTTTTCCCTTCTTTTCTGCATCCTTTTTCTCTTTTTCCCTTATGTCAATTTTGATCTCTATATGATTACAAAAAAGTTTTGTTTACATTATTAGATGTGGCCTACACAAAAAAGATATACCATAAGAATATAAGATCCCTATTTATTCATGATTATGTCCTCATTTGATTCTTTTCAAGCATAAATGTGCGTGACTATATCAATTTCCTAAGGGTTCAATCATTTCTTCTCTAGGACATCATTAGCTCCCAATTTTTCTAGCTTTAGGAAGAACATTGTTAGGTTAAATGACCCCTTCTATATAGACATGTAAATAAATTGATTAATCCAGGTGAGTTGAAATTCACTATCTATCTTATCTATTAGTAGTGGGTTACTTACCACCATATCAAGATTATCAACTAAGTTTTCTCTATTTGAAATCTTTATTATGTAAGGGAAAAGCCGGATGAACAACAAAAAAGAAAAAAGAAAAGTGAAAAAAAGAAAAAAGCTATACTAATTCGACAAATGATTATTTCACGAATTAAATCTTTAGCCAATTTCGCAGGCATCGCGTGCATTTGGCAATAGTGTGAATACTACTAAGGTTTATAATTATTCTATATTAATAAATAGAGTTGAGCTAAATTTATTTGAATTGAACTATTTTACTAAAATTACGAGAGCAACTTAACTAAAAACTTAACTCAATTAAACACATTTTTGGACTTAACAATATATATAGAGAGAGTCGGGTCTGCTAAAAACCTATACTTTGCTGAAAACTGAAAACTAACAGTCCTGATTGGAAAAAGGGGTACATATAAGATTCAGAAGGGTACATATTATGATTAGTTCTTCTAACATCAAAGTTGTCAGTATTTACAAAAATGTCATTAATGAATGCACATGTACCCCTTTATGTTAATATGTACCCCATTTACTTGGTTTTCATGGTGAAAATAGTTTTCACTTGAGAATTAACAAAAATGGGCAATCCTGAGCCAACTCCTTTTTTTCAAAAGCAAAAAACATAAGGATTTAGAAAATAAAGTTCCTTAGAAAGAGTTGTCTCGCGCCCCTAGGTATTCTCTACCTACCTGCGTCAGTTTTGGTACATGTACCTATATATATAAAAGTGTAGGCAATAGTTGCAATCCTCCACGTGTCATCATCCCTCTTTCAATAGTAATATAATGTCAAGATTTGAACCTACAACCTCAAGTTATGAGAGAAAGAGCTCCAACCATTCCTCCACCACAATATTATTGTTACTTTTATCAGAATCAATAATGATATATGGATGAAAACCAAGAATTATGTGAGTTTTGTTGTAACTTACAACTTTTGATATTCATATTTATAAGTGATTATTTTCTAATTCTATTTTTTATATTTGTTATTTTTAATAACTAATGAATTGTAAAGCACGAAAACTGCAGGACATTGTTGATGCCTAAGACTAGTTATTTTCCAAAACTTAAGTAGAAAAGAATGGTCAAAAACTATGAAGGAGGGCCAAACTTAGAATGTTTGTTTTTTAGGCACAATGGGCGCATTTATATATGGACAATTGGACATACGTGCTCCATTCCACATAATAGACTTCCTCTTCTACTAATATTAACTACAGTCTACAGAACTACTATGAGATAACAATTCTTCGTATGTGTGATCATACTCATACTGTCATACATAGTTGTAACGCCTACAAATAACTTGACAATAAGTAACTCTTTTAAGAGGTGAGTTAAGAATTATTTATTATGAGATCAAGTTGATTTTGTACATAAAAAAATGTAACACTTTACTTTTGTTTTAGTGTATTAGTATTTGCTTGTGCTAATGCACAGAGTATCTGTAATCTCAAAAAACCATAAAAATAAAATGATGTTCAAATGATTTATTGGTAACTACAACTATTATAAGGTAATATAAGTAATAGATAGTTGTAATTATTTTAATATCGTGAATTATTTAATCAATAGAGGAAGATAGAAAAGAGAAGACAGGTTAGATAAAGAACAATCTAATAGAAATAAGAAGTTAACTATATATTAATAACAGAGTGAGGGACATATATAAGTTACGAGAAAGATAAGAAGTTATTGGTATTGGTGGGCTCAATGAGAAGAGAGCAAAATGTAAATAGAGCGATTCTAGTCCCCAAATAATTTGCTTTAAGCCTATTAGATTAGATTAGATGACATATGACTAAATGTCTCACAACAAGTTAATAGAAGTATACCAAGTAGTACTTGGTCTAGTGAAAAGGAGTGTACCCTTCCAATCTCAAGGTTGGGGGTTCACTTAGGGGATGTTTGGTTGGAAGGTTTTGGACTGAAATGAAATGGATGTGATACTATTAATTTTTTTAGGAAAAATTTAATAATCCAACCTTTGTTTGTTCCACTTCTAACAATCCCAACGTTAAGTAATTCAAAAACAATCCAAAATTTTACATGCCATCTATTTTTAATAGGCAAAATCACCTTCAACCCATAGAACAAGTAACTTTGCCTTTTACCTTTATTTTTTTGTAATTGAAAAAATAGAAAAAAAACTTTTAAAAGTTATAGAAAATAAAAAACATAAGACCCCAAACAACCTCATCCTGGCAGCCACCAGTCCCCCTAGCTGCCGGCACCACGCCAACAACCTCTGAAAACTCCCTACACGGCCGGCCTTGAACCCCCCACCCTGTTCATCCCCTCCCCTTAGCCAGAAAACGGGATTTGTTCATCCAAAAACTACCCTCAACCCCACGAAAACCACCCATGCTCCCCCCCAAAAAACCCTACCCTCGAAAACTCCCTCCACCCACCGTAAAACCACCCAAATCTGGTTTTAGAATTAGTCTAACTTTATTGTTTAGTTTTTATGAAATATTAAATTATTTTTAGTACTGCACATCCACAGAATATGACAATTTTCATTGATAAATTACGCTTGCACGTCTAATTAGCCTAAGTAATGCATAAAATATATTTTTCATTAGTAATTCAAGATTTATAATCACTTTACTGAACAAAATTCGGCTAAAATTATATGGCATGTTTAATGGAAATAATTGCTTAGTTATCCTATATTTTATGGATACTAAAAGATCACATATCCTAACCATCATGCCTTAGTAATTCAAAAATTATAATCACTTAAAAAAGTTCCCTTATTGCGTTTTATTGGGTGCATATAATTACCATAATTAATCGATGATCCTAATTGCCATAATTATCTATTAAGATAAACTCCAAGTTTAAATTTATAAAGGCATGTAGACTTTCGAAAATTTTGGTCTAACTTATAAGGCATATAGAATAATAATAATTGGTTAATAAAATAGTTACCCTAATCTATCTATCTATATTCTATATATTATAATAAAGCAAAATAAAAAGTACACATGTCACCTGATTAAGCAATGTCTAATGAAAATATATATGTGGCATTAAATGAGCGCAAATGCTATGCTCACGTGTCATCATTCTAATGCTTCAAAAATATTAGAAAATATTTTAAATAGCGGTTTTAGTTAAATAAGGAAAAAAATCACAAAAATTATCTTACTTAATTAATTAAAATAACTTTAAGGAAATCTAAAGAATAATATCAGACATTTTTGTTTTAATCAAGGCAAGGGAATCACAAAAATTCCTCTAATCAAATGTTACTTCACGTGAAATGCTATTGTTGGACTTGGACAAGATCAAAGTATTGCATCCTCTTGGTCAATTTTTCAAAGATTAGTATTAGGCAAGATAAAATGATAATATCCTCAAGGTTAGATTTTCCGAAGATCAGTAAGATAAAAGTATTATCTCTGATGAGTTAAATTAGGCAAGATTAAATTAGGATAATATTTCAATTAAATTAGGATAAAATACACATATGCTTTATTATTCTGAAATTAAAAATCTTAACATATTGATTATTTTTCGAAGATCAGTGTTAGGCATGATGCATGTTTATTGGTATAATCTCAATGCAAGAAATATATTACAGTTGTGCAAAATCTGCTATAGAATATTTCATAAAGATTACAATAAAATCTAATACCATAAAAATCTAGGTTTAACTTAAACAAAAAACGTGATACAATTAGAAATATATTACAAAGTACTATAAATTTTTCCACAGTCGTAAGTTGAATTTGCATTAGTTTAGTACATCTAAAGATGGAAGAAAAAATGCCTCCTCTGAAGCTAGCCGAAATAAACAAGCAAATAATGTTTTCAATGTATTATTAAGTGGTTGTTTGATTTTACGTGGGAATTCAAAATTCCAATGAAATTTCAATCCACATGAAATAAATTCTTAATCAAATTCATGAGATTTGATTAAACTGTCTGGTTGACAATGAGGAAATTAAATTTCCATAGGAATTTTTATTTGCCTAGGGGACATAGGTAATTAAATTTCTCCATTTTGCGGGAAATCAAAATTCCTAGGAGTTTCTAATTCCTCCATTTTGTTATTTTGTTGTCAACCAAACAACTCACATGTTTTGCAATTCTTAAGAATTTCTTCTCATATTTTCTCACGTCAACCAAACAACCACTAAGTACATAGCCAAATTAATCAAATTACACAGCATTCGAAAGTATACCAAATCATTCAAAATTAGAAAAAAAAACCATCATAATCATACACATAAACACAAGCGGGCACAAAACTATACTCCCTCCGTTTTCTTTTAATTGGTACATAAGTCTTTGCACTAGGACCAAGGAGATTCCTAAAAGTAAGAAAGAGAAATTGAAAAAAGTAAGAAAGAGCCCCACTTTTGGGAAAATCAAGAGATTGTCATCTTAATATGAAACACGGTTTACGTTTTCGAGCCCATAAGAAAAAATCAAGCCACATAGTTCAGTCAAATTATTGGTATATTTAGGTTGTTCAATCATAGATTGTTTGATAAACGGGTCATAAGTGGGGTTTGATTTATGGGTGGTAAATGATCTTTTGATGGGGTTAGAGATGGATAATGGTCGATCTCTAGAGGTACGTGTGATGGTGGTGAAGTAGAGAAGTTTCAGGAGTCGAAATAGAGACCCGGAAGAACATGATGGGTGAGAGGACGAGTGAAGATTGCGAAGGAGCTGTGAACTAGGTGGGTGAGTGAGTGACTAGCAAGATAAAGATGCGAGAAAGATTTTATGGGTAAGTCTTCAGATCTAGAAATGAAAAGCGAAATATTGAACTTTTGTAAAGACCGTAGAAAAGAGGAGTTAGAAGAACCGATTTTTGATAATATATTAAAATCACCCAATTTTTTGATTTAACAGTATTAAGAGAAGAGGGATTAGATAAATTATCCAATTTGCACGGGTCTAATACATAGTATTAGATATTTGTTGTTTTTGATTTGTAAAAATTAATTATTGAATTACCATGTTATTTTGGTAGTGTTCAACTATTCAGGTAACTATGAGAATTAACATAATATTATTATATTTAGTCAAGTTTTTATCATGTGCACTCTAATGTATAAATGTTTTATAATTAGCATTTTTGACAAAAATATTCCGTGCTTTTGCACGGGTTTAAAACTAGTGCAATTATATATCCGCATTTTTTATATTCCTTGTTTGTTTAGAAGCGTTTAGTATGTAGGAATGGGGGTTTGGGATTAAGGGATGGGATGGGAAGTGGGAATATATAAGTGAGAATTCATGAAAATATTCTCATTATCTTGTTTGGCAAGTGGTAGGATTAGAGGGAGGAATAAATTTCAAATTACTTAAGAATCCTTACTCATCTCCATCTACTTACTTATCCCTTCCTCTTCATTAATGGCAAAAATGTCTTTTTGTCCCTTATTTTTATTCCCACCCATAAGACATACCCTCTTCCATGTCTTATTTGAGTGGGAATAGACCCCATTTAATCCCGCTCTCATTCCCCTTCAAACCTCCCACTCCCCCTTAACAAACAAGGGATATATAAGAATGGGGATAATATATAATCCCCTTCCCACCCTTTATTCCCACTAAACAAGCACCCTCTAAAGGTATATAACATCATTTTTATTTAAGTTATGAGACAAAATAATAGCACGTGGAAAATAAGTTTTGGAGGAGGATTATCTACTACGGAGCACGTGGAAAATAAGTTTAAAAATTATTTTATTTAAGTTATGAGACAAAATAATAGCAGATGGGACACCAAATGTGACACCAAATGTGACACCATCTGGAACGGATGATCTCGACTCATGGGGTAGGATTAAATGGGGGTTGTATCCCATCAAAATAAGACATGGAATGTGGCATGTCTTATGGGTGGGGATAAAATTAGGGGTTGAAAAGACTTATTTGCCATTAATCAAGAGGAAGGGAAGAGCAAATAGAAGGAGATAGGTAAAGACTTTGAAGTAATTTCAAAATTTATTCCTCCTTCTATTCCTACCACTTACCAACACAAAGGTAATGAGAATATTTTCATAAATTTCCACTCATAATCATATATACCCACTCCCCATCCCATCCCATCTCCTAAACTCCAAAACTCCCATTCCCACGTACCAATTACCAAATGCCTCGTAAGAGTTTACATGTCATTTCCTCCCAATTTCTTATTGGACATCTAAACTCATGTATCAGTTGGTGGATTGGGGGGGGGTTCCTACAAACACAAATAATATGAGATTGCTTTCTATAGCTATTTTGCTCTTTTTAGGGCTTCTTTTTTTTTTGGAATGCAAGGAACTAAACTAATTAACTAAAATAACTTAAAATTAGTGAATCTGAACTGAATTGAACTTAAATGTATCGAAATCTCTGACTTAACATGACTTAATTGAACTGAAATTATAAAGGTAAATTGAACTGAACTGAGATTAATTTACATTAATCCAATCCAAAATAACAGCCCTTAGACCCTATTATTTTGGACGGGATAGAGATGAACTGTACTGAACAAAACTAAAATAAACTAAAATTGGAGGAGTTAAATTGAACTGAATTTAATTCAACTTATATTTTTCAAATTGAATAATCTTAATAATAATAATTAGAAAATTATAACCAATGCTAATAATACTAATACTAATAATAATAATACTCCATTCGTTTCTTTTTGTTCGTCCCAGTTTGACCAATTATGTGAGATTTTTTTTGCTCAAAGTAGGATAAGCAAACGAAAATAGAGGGAATACAATAAAAATAATAATTACAATAAAAATAATAATTACAATAATAATAAGGATAAATGTGTGACAATTGGATATGGTTTCTTACCTTTCGCCTTCTCTTCTTTACGAGAATTAGAGAAGGATGTTGTTACTTTGCTGAAACGGATACAGAGATTCTCCATGGCTCAAGATATTGGGGTGCGGGCTGCTGCCCACATCTTCACTAGGATCAGTTTTGCTATTGCTAAAGGAGTGGGGGGCCAGATAATATCTCGGCTTCCCACTAATTTTTTGTAAATATTTTGAATTTGTTTGATAATAATAATAATAATAATAATAGTAATTATACTGAATATGATAATGTATAATAAGTAAAACGATAATAAATAAAAATATCTATAATAATATCTAAAAACTTAAATAAATATTAAAAGTGATTATGATAATATGTAACGTGATGATATCAGAAAAATCGATAATAATATTAAAGAACTTAAAGTAAATACTATTAAACATTAAAATTTATAAATCAAATATTAAATATCAATAAAATAATAATTAGCATAATAATAAATTAAGAATAGTGATAAAATAATAACTAAAGTGTTGTTATTAATGAACTGAATTAGAATCGAAATTAGTACAGTTGAACTGATCTAAAGTAAAGTTAATGGAGTTATAATGAACTAAACTGAACGGAAGTGTTAGATACTCTCTTTCAATAGGTTTCTATTAGTTTTATATGCATGCGATGCGTGCCTTGTGTGAAAGAGTAATATGTAAGGATTTGGAAAGTAAATTAAGTGTGTACATATATAGTTTTCATACTATTAGAAATAATTATTAAGTTTTAGTTATTTTGTTTTTTTAGATGGTATAATTGTAATCTCAAAAGAGTTTAAATAGTGAAATATTTAAATACATAAAAAAATATAATATATATTAGAGAGTAGATTAGCAATAGTAATTTAAAAAACAAAACGCCCAAAAAGACAATAATCTTACAAAATATTAATGGAAGATGTCATTAGCATTATCACTCATGAGTTAAAAAAAATACATCATCCCTCTCCTTCTACCACTTTTTTAATCATCCTAAAATACTTTATCATATTTCATGATCAATTTGATCAAATGCACCCCCACTCATGAGCAATCAATCAATTACCCATGTATTTGAATATAAAAAAAATCAAAAGTATATAAAAATATAGCAAAGTGGGTGTCTATTTGTAGATCTCAAGAAAATATAATCATTGACATTTTTCTAAATTATTTTTATTTTGTAGATTTTTAGATATTTTAGTTCGAAGTTTTAAATATTTGTTGCTAAAATCTGATGGCTAAGATAAGAAATACTGTAGAACTTAATTCTTTAATAACTTCATTGATTTATTTTATTGTTTTTCCTTTTCTTAATTTTGGTGTCCACTCTCCTCTTCCCTTATAGTATAAAGATCCACGTCATTCTTATGTATTAGAATAATTGTCAATGTGAAGATTTAAACTCGCAACCTCAAATATGAAATAAAGACATGTAAACATTCCTCCACCATAATAATTATTGCTTCTTTCATTAATATAAATGACGATATACAAATAGAATCAGGAGTTAAGTTGTAACTTTGAATTCATATTATTAAAGAATTTTTTTATGTTGTTTTAACTACTAGAATGTCTATAAAATTGTAACGTGTAATCCTGAAATATCACACGAGCCTAATATTAGTTAAGTTACATAAATCGAGTCCAAAAGAACGAGACCTTAATCCAAAAGTAAAAAAAATAATATTCCAAAACTGAATTAGAGAATCCATTTTCCCTTCTGGAGTAGATAACATAACGCGAGAGAGAGTGAGAGAGACAGAGAAACAATGGCGGGGAGCATGTGTTTACAGTCACGTTTGGTCTCCTCTTTCGTGGGTGGTGACCGTTTAATTCATCCTTCTCATTACCCTGTTCATCGCCTCTTCCGCTGTTTTCCAGGTACCTTCTCTTTTGAGTAACATATCAATTGACTTCAGCAATATTTGAGCATATTGTTGTTTGTTTTTGTTTGAATTGCTGATATATTTATTTATTTGGGTCATGCTTTATTAACCCTTGTTGGGAAATTTTTAAATTTACTTTCTATATGAAGTTCAAATTCATTTTGTTTCTTATTATGTCTAATATAGATTGCATTTGAATTTTGTAGACAAAACTTATTCAATTAGTGTATGATGTGTTTGGTTTTATATATTTTGCTCTGTCGTGTTTCGGACGAGGCTCGGCTTGGCTCAACATCATTCAAAACTACTACTGGTGGTTATTGGAGAAAACTTACTAGTGTTGGACACTATGCCAGGCTAGAGAGTTGTTGCTGAGTGTATTAGAGTTGTATGCTGAATGTATCGTAGTTGTATGTTGAGTATCTCTCGAGGGTGATAGACCACCAACTTAAGGTTTTGGTTGAGTTGGTTCCTTGTCATGGTATCAGAGCTAGTGTGACCATAAAGACCCTCCTTTCAAGTGGCGTTTAATAATGCCAAGTATGAGGGAGACTTATGCTTCGTCCATGATTCTAGCCTATTGGGCTCTTGTGTGAGAGGGCGTGAAGAGTATAAAACTATTCCCAGGCTTTCAACCTTCAACTGAAGCTTTTGGTTGAGTTGGTTTCTTTTCAGAGGAACAAGAGTGTTGTCAGTCAATGTTGAATTTGATTGATTGACAAATTGTGAGTGTCAGGATCCAACCTATGTTTCGAGGATTTGACCCTAGCTTGTAGAGTAATGGATAAAATTCTACACCTTGTGGACACGGGAGTGACATTTATAATTCGGGCTTAAGAGGACTTCAGAGGACAATCGCGTTCGATGCTTGGGTCCTAGATTTTTCCAAGTTGTTGTTTTAGTGATTGGACATTGAAGCTGGCATCACAGAACTAGGGTTGGGGGGGGGGGAGAGATGAAGAAAACTTTCTGTTTTTTCCAGGTCTATATGGAAGTTCTTCCTGTTAGATGTTGTATTTGTATCACTACTTTGTGGTCTTTAGTGGCTGTCTTGCTTGCTAGGGGCTGAAGGCGCAATGAGACGTTTAAGAAGGCATCATAAGTGATTTGGTTTTCTGTTCTAGGCAACGTTTGGTGGGAAACTGTGTTTGGACGACAATAAGTTCACTAATAGATTGTTTCGAATTTGCAGGGAAAGGGAGAGAACGGAAATAAAGGGGTCAATTTCTTCTCTTGTTTTGATACAACTTGGGGAAAGTGAAGGGAAGGAAAGAGAATTGGAAGGATTCCTATTCCTTCCCTTAATATACTAAGGCTCCGTTTGTTTTGGTCGAAAATCATTTTCTTGGAAAAAAGTTATTTTCCATCTTTACATTTCCTTTGTTTGTTTTGGCAAGGAGTGGAAAATAATTTTCTTAAATGTGGAAAATGCTCTTAGAAGAAGAAAACCAATTTCATTGTGTAAAGATTAAAGAAGGTATGCCATATTTTCCTCTTTACTCCTTACTTCTCCAAATTTTCTCCTCCCATCTTTCCTTCTCTTTTTACTTCATATACCTTTTTTCACTAGGTTTTCCTCCAATCAAACAAACAAAGGAAAACTTTTTCTAAAATTATGTTTTCATTGATAATTGTTTTCCTAGAAAAGAGATTTTGCATGAAAATTGTTTTCCGTTAAAACAAACAGAGTCTAAGAAAACGTAGGCTTACTCTTCCTTCTTCTACCGTTCCGTCCATTATTGCTATCCAAACATAACGTCAATATCATGTAGTTCATCTTTTGGTCTTTCTGCATGGGTGAAAGGATGGCAGTAAACAGTGGTCATAGTTTCATATACTTAGCTTTTGTTTGGTATCCTGTTACATATATAGTATAGGTTTAGCTGACTGCTATAAACAGCAATTCATATTTCTTAGTCCCTTGCCACTATCCACTACTCTAACCACTTACTGCTGCAAATGCCTTGTTTTTTCTCTGGGTGCTCATTGAGAAAGTTCGATGCTGTGTCTGGCTGGACATTATTGTTGGTTATCAGTTCATCTTGTTGGGAACTTATACTTGCAGGAAGAAAACATGTCTGTATGCAGTTGCCAAAAACTTTTTCCGTTTTGAATGATCTCTTATTCAATAGAAGGTGTGCCTCCTTCGTTCTCTCGGTCACTCTTTCTCTATCTCTGTTTCTATGTGCCCATGCATATGCAGGTTATTTGTTTTGTGTTGCTATTTTGACTTGTATTCTTACAGAAACCTTGATCAAGCATCATCAAGTAGACGTAAACCTTTGAGGCCTGGTAAGGTGTCTCCTCCTCGACCTGTACCATCTCACATACAGAGACCACCATATGTGAAATCCCGGAGACCTCCGGAATTAGCAAGTGGAGCTGAGGTGCATGATGAGATGGGAATAGAATGTATGAGAGCTTCTGGGAGGTTGGCAGCCCTTGTTCTCCAATATGCCGGAACTCTAGTCAAGGTAATACTTCAAGGCTCTTGGTCTTTGAATTTTCTCTGTTATCTTTTTCACTTTTCATTGTTTAGTACTGAGAGGTGTGATTTTATGTTATTGTCTTACGGTGCATGCGTTCTCTTCACCGTATTTTGCTGATTTTATTTGATCACGACTTATTTGAATCTATCTAAACTTATTGGAACTTATTGAAGCATAATATTAACTTATACTCCAATAAGTTTATTAGAACTGAGTAGAACTTATTAGAACTTATTGAAGCTTATTTTATATTTCATGACAACTTGTTGCACTTTATTAGAACTTAATGGAACATATTAGAACTTATTAGACTCTGAAACTCTTTTTATAAGGTCAGGAGAAGACACCTAAGTGACTAGTTAATGCGTAGAACTTTGTGGAGCTAATGGCTGTACTCTCTCTCTCTTTGTTCCTGACCTTGTCTCTATACTCTCGACCCTTATCGCACATTCCCCTTCATCTCCCTTTCCCCAAGAAGAAAAAGAAAAGGAAGAAAGATTGTAGGACTCCTATGCTATTGAATTATAATTTTTATGCAAAGTGATCTAGTCGAGAGTGCTAATGCTTGTTGCTTACAGCATTTGCCTTCTCTGAACTTCGTTAATGTTGTAGGTGAATCTGTTTTGGAGATGATTTTTCCTCCATGCCTAGTACTTATTGTTCTTATCCACAGCCAGGCGTGAAAACTGACGAAATCGATGAAGCAGTTCATCAAATGATTATTGACAATGGAGGGTATCCTTCACCTCTCGGCTATGGTGGATTTCCTAAAAGTGTTTGCACATCAGTGAATGAATGCATTTGCCACGGGATTCCAGATTCAAGGTCACTTGAGGTTTGTTCTGTTTGAAGTGCTATTTATTTGCATGATATGTTCCCAATTTTTTACGTATTGACTGATGTTACCATTTTTCAGGATGGTGATATAATTAACATTGATGTTACGGCTTTCCTAAATGTAAGCAACTAAGTACTTTCTTTCATTCTTTTAGTTGGTACTATTTTATGTCAAATGTTTCTTTCTATTTCATGGCGTGCCTAAATGGTTTTTGGTCGAATGTTTATTTGACCTTTTTCTTTGCTCTTTTTCGGCTTCCTTTTCAAACTTTGTGTCTTATGCTAAGGCTTCCTGCACTGAATAATTTCTTGATATTGGCTACTTTTGCTTTTTAGCTGAGGGTTGTCACATGTAGATTTTAGAACTATATCAACCAAGTCATAGTTGATGGTTTGATACTCTTGCTACAGTCATTTGATATACCCTTTTAGACATCATTAAATTGGGTTATGGTATCACCTGATCACCTTATATATCATTTAAGTGCTGTAAATGGAAGTTGTACATGTTATATGACCCCGTTTCCCAGCATGCCTTCCTTATACGAGGCTTATATTTCTCTCTGAAAAACTTTTAGGAGCTTGCTGATGGTTATCAGGGAAGACACATTTCTTGCACTGAATGTGTTTTATGCCTTTTCGAATAGTTCTTTCATTTCGTAACATTTATTCTGCCATTCTTGGGCTTAAGATATATTATTATTGTTAATGACACGTGTTTAGAGTATGGTTGTGCAATATAGAGGCTTGTTTATGGACTGCAGTATCTTTTTTTTGTGTTATTATTCTCACTCTTGGTTTAACCAGGGTTATCATGGCGATACCTCTGCAACCTTCTTCTGTGGGGAGGTCGATGATGAAGCCAAAAAATTGGTTCAGGTAACATTATATGCTCTATGTTTTAATTTAATAAAGGTGATTTATGAACAAACTTTTGACAACTTTAAAATTCAGTGTTGAAAGAAAAGTTAGATAAAATTGCTAACTTTTTCTGTTTATTTTGTAAGTAGACTTTAGTAAAATTATAGAAACGTTATTCAGTGCATCTCCAGCTCATACTGTTGGAAGTAGTTAATACGAGAGTATGATTTCTGCTATCTGTCATAGGGCATGAAGGGTTTTAGTATGTTTCAGTTCTGCAAACATAAAAATAAAAGTTTTGCTGGATGTTCCAGCACGTTTTCCTTTTAGTCAAATTTGGCTGCTAGAAGTTCTTTATTTCTCTGCTATTGTTTATATCTGGCAAATGGCATGTTCGCGTGGTAAGGATACTCATATTCTGTGAACTTGGCTATTGGTTCAAGCCACACCACTTTACCACTTGTGGTGGATTTATGTTGAACTTTTAGAAAACTAATGGAAAGTAAATCAGGGAAAACCTGGAAAAAGGGCAAATATAAATAGCCTATTAGTTTTACCTGAGATTATACCCATATTTGATGTTGTTACAAGCCTCGATTAAGGTATTATTTCCTAATGCCTTAATAGAGGCTTAGTTGTGCTGGGAGGTAATTAGTCTCACTCTTGCTGTGATAGAGTGGCTACTTAAGTGAGATACTTTAGAGTAAAGAAGAAGTATTGATGTGAAATGAGCCATTTGATTACGCCTATCGATCAAAAGCAACGATTGTAAAGTCCTTGTTAACGATCATTTCCTAGTTCTAGTCTGATTAGGTTTATTTCTCCCCTATAAATATATGTATAATCGTTTTATTTGATAAGGTGAAGAAGTACAGAAAAGAGAGATTCTAATCTTGAGAGGTCTAAACTCTTAGAGAGAGGTTTGAGAGCCTAGAGAGATTGAGAATTGCTTCTGTAAAAGTCATCTCATACTATTGTAAAGTCCTAGTGCAAAGCAAGTGTTTTTCGCCCGGATCGTGGGTTTTCTTGCTGATTTCTTGAGTGTTCTTTATTGGTTATTCTTATTATTTCCTGGAATCGTTTTCCACATAGTATACTCTCAATTGGACAATTTGTGAGCGCCTAAAGTGAGTGTTAGATCCTTACAACGTGCCTTGTTTTTTTTTAATTATCTAGGTAACTAAAGAATGCCTGGATAAGGCAATTGCAATATGCGGGCCAGGAGTGGAATACAAGAAGATTGGCAAAACAATACAGTAAGACTTGAAATCTGTTTCTTGTCAAATTTGCCACTTTTCATCATGTAACTAAAATTATGCTTGCTTTTACTGCTGGCAACCAAGCCAGAAGGTTTTTGTCCCAGTCCTTATGAGGCACTTCAATGCTGGGAAAATTGTCCATCAATTAGTTGGAAAATTACCGAAAATTTCATCTGCTTGTTGAACTATGAGCTTCTTCTTGGTATTTATTATCCTTTTGAGGTCAGATGTAGTTCTGAACCTGCCAAAAATAATCTATTGAATATTGTCTTTTGATATATCTGTGTACCTGGATTTCTTTTTCCATTGTAGTGACCATGCAGATAAATTTGGATATGGTGTTGTACGTCAATTTGTTGGCCATGGTGTTGGTCGTGTTTTTCATGCTGATCCCGTCATTTTGCACAACAGTAATCACCTTGAACTCTTCATATGCTTTGTGTTGTTTTGCTTCTGTGAGCATGTTGCTCCATTCAAGATACTTAAAATAATATCTCCGTCAACCTATGGGGTACTCAGTTGCAAAAAAATAAACAAAAATGAAACAACTAGAAGACCTGTATAACACTTGGTCATTTTTTTCCCGTGCAGGGAACAATGAGGGAGGGAGCATGATATTGAATCAAACTTTCACTATCGGTATGTTCTCGTTGCTCTTGGACTCTTGTCAATGTATGTAAATTACAAATTTCACACAAATACGAAAGGTACATATAGGGGTGGACTGGGGAGTGGCCGGGTTAGCCTGAGCTCAGAAAACAGGGTCAGGCTTGGGGTCGGCACGTATCAGTTGAAGTTGGTCATGGGCCAAGTCTCCGAAAACCAGCCCGTATAAGGTAAACCTGGTTTTTGTACTGGCCCATGAATCGGACCATCCTGGTTGCTTAATAAGTTCAAGAACGGGTCCCAACCCTGCAGCCTAGCCTAAATTGAAAATGCCTTGGTCCAGGGGGGACACCGGCCAGCTCATACATGATTAGTTGATTTTTTCTGTGACTAACCTCAGTTTTTTTTAAACTATGAAACCAAAATAGTTCATCCCAGATTAGCAATTTAGGATAATTGAATACTGTACGCCTATTTCATTTCGACACAAAAGTCGGTGAACAGATATGGAGCCCTCTAAGATTGGTCTGAGTAGAAAGGGCTAATGATCATGTTTTCTTTATGTTTCATTTTAGTTTCTCACCCATCGAAAACTTCCTTGCAAGCATTGGACCCTTCTCTTTTAGTTACCTCATGCATAAATTTTTATTGCAGAACCGATGATTACAATAGGTAGCTATAATCCCATTATGTGGGACGATAACTGGACAGTGGTCACTGAAGATGGAAGCCTCTCTGCACAGTTTGAGCATACGATTTTGATAACCGAAAACGGAGCTGAGATTTTGACCCAGTGTTGATTGAAATCTTCCTCACTGTTGTAGCGATATGAAAAGAGAAAGGAGACTATAAAAGAAATATTCTTTACCAGGGAAAATAGGTGGCAAAATTTATTGATTTGCTCCTCGCATTGCAGCTTTCCCCTTTCCAGTCTTCCGTTTTTTTAGGTGGTGTTGGTTTGGTTTGGTTTATTTTGGGGGGGGGGGGGATTGTCTTGTGTGTATGTAATTGATTATTTAAGGAGTATAACCTTGAATTGAATTGTAGAATATTGTTTGCAGGAGCTTCTTATGTCTGAGTTGTGACCATTTTTGGTAATATTCCAACAGAGCTACTATTATTCATTGACTACAGTAGACAAACAATCTGATGTACTATATATAACATGAGTTTCACGAGCTTTGAGATTTGTTAATTTGAAAGCGTTGTAACTGTTATTCAAGTTCGAGGTGCGGACAAAATTTTTGACAACATGCCAGTGGCAAGCGGCAAGGGGTCGGTCAGGTGGATAACACATCTAGAGACTGGAGGACAATATTGGAGATGTGATGGTAATATTGGAGATGTGATGGTATTTGCCTGTTTGGAAGAATTGGCATATGGGACTTGTTATCCTTTTTTCCCCTCTTTCTGATTCACAAAACACAATTTTTATTTACTATGCTTGTAGATATCACGAGTTCCCTCGACCCATCGGGGTGAGTAGTTGAGTGCCGAGTATTAAAGTCTAATTGTTTCCACAAAGTCTCCGGGAAGTCTCACAGCCACATTCTCCGGCCAAATTCCCAATGTTGGAAATGAGCTATATGGTGAGCCACTTTATTACCAATTTACCACTATGTTGGACAAAAGCCCACCTAATTGGCTAATCCCATCAAAAGAACTAGACCAGTGCAGAATGTCATCAGTTAGCAAAAGCTGAATTAGAGATCGATTCTCATCCCGTTTTCGAGCTATGCACCACGAAACAAAAACACAAATAAGAAATCATTCGGAGGCAATTACTGCCATCATGTTATTTTAGAACCATTTTATTCAATTTTGCCAATATCAACTCTCTGATACAAAATAGATGAGAACATGGCCCCTCATAAGACAATTTTCATCTATTTCAACTCCCAATTTTTGCCTTCTATCCTCTTCACAACTCACTCGCCTTCTCCAAATTTGCAGCAACACAAGAGCATTAGCTCAAGCCAAACAAACACACCAGCAAATTATACAACATGGGTTACATCAAAATGCATTTGTCATTACTAAATTGGTTCAAACCTATGCTGAATGTGACAACTTGGTGTATGCCCAGAAACTGTTTGATGAATTGCCTGAACCAAATGTATTTGCTTGGACTGCTCTCCTTGCATTTCACTCAAGGAATGGGCTTTTTCTTGAGTGTTTGCAGGTTCATCGCGCGATGAGATTCAAGGGTGTTCTGCCTGATCAGTATGTTTTTCCAAAGATTTTGAGGGCTTGTGCTCAATTGTCGAAACTCGAGACAGGAGCCATGGTTCATAAGGAGGTTATTGTTTGTGGAGCTGAGTTAAATGTGCAAGTTTGCAGTTCATTGATTGATATGTATTCAAAATGTAATGAGGTTGATAGTGCTAGGCGGGTTTTCGATAACATGGTGGCAAGAGACTTGTTGTCTTTGAATGCAATGATTTCGGGGTATGTTAGTAATGGGTTTCTGGAGTTAGCATTGGAGTTATTTGGATCAATGAGAGTAATGAGCATTGAACCTGATTTAGTCACATTGAATTCTGTGATGGATGCTTATTGTCGAATGGGTTTATGTGATAAAGCTCTCGAAGTTTTTGAGCATATTGCACGGCCGAGTGTTGTCTCTTGGACAACTCTAATATGTGGTTATTCAAGGTTTGGGAATCACGAAGCATCCTTGAGAATGTTCAGAGCCATGGTAAAGTCTGATGTTTATAAACCTGATTTAGATTCTCTTTCTAGTGCAATGGTTTCTTGCCGGCATTTACGAGCACTGAGAAATGGTCAAGAAATTCATGCCTATGGAATGAAAACTCATTCTTGTCTGTTATTCTACAAGTCCTGTGGACCTGCATTGCTGACAATGTATTCTAAGTGTAGTAGAGTTCATGATATGGGAAATGTTTTCGAGTTTATGGACAAATTTGACGTTGTCACTTGGAACGCCATGATATTTGGCCTGGTTGATCTAGGAATGGGTTATTCAGCACTTGAAACCTTCAGTATGATGCAAATTGTTGGTGTTAAGATTGATCAAACCACAATATCAACAATCTTGCCCACTTGTGATCTGAAAGCTGGTAAACAAGCTCATGCTTATATTCTCAGGAACAACTTGGTTTCAGTAGTTTCAGTTTTGAATGCATTGATCAGTATGTACTGTAAATGTGGATCTATTTATTCAGCTGATTTCGTTTTCTCCAACATGGCTGAGAGAGATTTAGTTTCATGGAATACAATGATTGGAGGGTTAGCAATGCACGGAAAAGGAGAGGCTGCTCTTCAAGTTCTAGACGAGATGATATATTTGGGTCTTTCCCCAAACTCTGTCACCTTAACGTCCATCCTTTCAGCTTGCAATCACTCAGGGCTTATCAACGAGGGGCTTAAAGTCTTTCATGCCATGACTAGAGACTTTGGCTTGGTTCCTAAAACGGAGCATTTTGCTTGTCTAGTTGATATGCTAGCGCGTTCTGGTCAGCTAAGTGAGGCCCTTGCTATTGTAGTGGAAATGCCAATCTTGCCTGACAAGCACATATGGGGTACTCTTTTAGCTGCTGGACAAGCACAACAGAATATGGAGGTTGCTAAGTTGGCTGCAGAAAAGCTTGTTTGCTTAGAACCTGAAAATGCTGGGCATTATGTAACACTGTCGAATATATACACTGATGATGGAAGATGGGATGATGCAATGAGGGTAAGGAAGTTGATGGAAAGTAGAGGATTGATGAAACCTAAGGGAAGTAGTTGGATTGAAGGAGAAAACTGAGGGTAGATTTTCCATTGTGCAGAGAGTTTAAGGCAAACAAACAAACAAACAAACAAACAAACAGGAAATGTATTTTACGTTCATATTTTCCTATGAAAATTATTTTACTTGGAAATGCTTTTCCATGAAAAGTGTTTTCCGTCAAAACAAACGCAGCCTAAATGTGTTACAAGATATGTAGTGATGGTTTCCTTACCATGAAACTTTACTCAGATACTTATAGGGGTTAATCTTCTATTCTTTCCTATGCATTTTTGCCTTCCACATGGCATTCTCGATTATCCAAATGCACAATTGATTTAGAAGTGTTGTTTAGCTGCTGCATGTTGTTGTATTTTGTAAAAAATTACAACATTCTTGACAATCTGCAATAAGAAGTTAAGACATACCATACCTTTACCAGGGCCGTCTCGTTCAATTTAGGGACCCTGTGCTAAAAATATACTCAAAGTTATACTTTCGTCGAGCAACTAGATATTATATGTTGAAATTCAAAGATAGACTTTTTATATTGAAATATTACATTTCTTCATGCAATATCTTTTCTAAACCTATACAGAATCCATTGAACTAATTATTGATTTTGTACTCAGAATTGCAAAAGAAAAAAACCCAACTTTAAAAGCAAACCCCTCTTCCATTATTCTTTTGCCTTGCAAAATAATTATCCCATACGAAAAGTTACCACGACAATTACTTCACTGGTGCATTCACTCTATATGGTCCAACCAATTTATCTTTATCAAACCAAAAAATAATAAAGAAACCAAAATCAATGGGAAAATAAATAAAATTACAAACTAAATCAAAGCACAAAAAAGAAACATTTAAAGAACATCATATGAAGTAGGATTTAATCAGGTAGCATATTAAATTCTGCAAATAAAATGATAATATTAACCGTTTAATGGAGTGGATCTTGGGGTCGGCCGTCGGGTAATCACAAATGCTACTCAACAATGAAGAATTTGAGACAATCATAACACCGCCAATAGACCATAGATTCCATATGTCATCATCTTTTTCACCTCAAATATCTTCATCCCCAAAGTTATTACTCCATTACGAAGAATTCAAATCACAAATATCACAATCATGGGGAAAGAACAACACCAGTTTAGTAGAGTTCAACAAACGAATCAAAAGAGAAATTGAGAGTTTGAATTACCAGAAATGGTGTAGTCCAACAAACGAGTAAAGAACTCGAGGTTCAAGATAACTAGAAGTAGAAAAGATTAAAGAAACTAGCAGCATTTAGATTAATTTATTAATAGCTTAGATGCCCGCATAAGGATTCCTAGAATCTGACATGCCAATCAATAGTTAAAATAGGAAAATAACAAAGATTACCATATAGATAATTGATTGATTTGGTAATTATAGAATGAATGGATGGAAGATTGAAAACATTAGAGAGAGAGTTAAGAGGAAGATGGCGTGGGAAGTACAATTTGGGAATTAATGACTGCGTGAATTTAGGTCTGAAGAGTGAGGAGACCAGTATTTTTTTTAAAAAAACAAAATTGGCCTTCAATTGGGCCTTCTCATTTTCGGGGCCCTGTGCAACAGGGCTGTTTGCACACCCTCTTCAACGGCCCTGACCTTTACATACGTAGTTGCAAGTTACACACAAAGAAACAAATTGTACTTGTCTATTTTTTTAGCAATAATCTCATGAAAAAGGAACATATGGGTAGGTTTGTATCAATATGGAATTATTACCTCATACCTCCTAATTTTTATGTTCTTATTTTGTACAAAACTTGTGGAATTTTGATTTTTGAATGTATGCGATGAGATGAATCCAACAAGACTTTACATGTTGCGTTTTTCTTTTACAAATTTGTTAGGGAAAGAGAAGAGGGTGGTAGACAACTTCAAGTGATTGACAATAACAACAAACAATAGAGGCAACAAGCAACAAACCGAGAAACCAACTATAAGCAAGGTACAACAAGAAAGACAAGGATTACCGGTGAAAACCCGAGCTCCAGGTGAAAAACCTACCACTACACACTTTGTATTTCAATGGAGGATGATGAACACAAGCACTTGCATCAATGACATTCCATTTCAATGCACACACACAATTTCACAACACACTAACTTTACTAGGATTACAAATTGTGAATCTAGCACCCAACGAATGGCATAAACAACCCTTACAAATTGCTCTCAAGCTCTAAATAACACTCTTAGAACTTACAATTTAGGGTTAAGTGCTCTCTAATACGCTCTCTCAACTTTGGGGAAAAACGGGCTCTATTTATAACCTTTCACAAATACACAACGTGGAAATAACAGGGCAGGGGCAGTGGGCCGTCGCGTCTTGCGACCATGCCGTCGCGAGGTGCGACTAGAACCTGCCCACTCCCCCTTCCTTTCCGATCTCACACTAAAACCCACAAGAATAGCATCAAGATATGCTCAAAATCTAGTCAACACAATTTACTACATCATATCAGATCATAAAAATTTTAGATGGAATCACATTATCTTAGGTGAAGGGAACATGAATTAAATGTTTTTTTTTATATGATTTAAAGATTATTAAGAAAGTAGGCATTGTTATATTAATTATATATGAGCTAAAATTTTATTTTAAATGTAATCTCAAAATCAAACTTTTATTTCGTATAAAAACAAAGTTTGGACTCGATGTTAGGACTTTATATTTCAAATTGTTGAATCCAACTCCAACCTAAAGGTGCTAAGACTCGAAAAATAAATTGAAGTCTAGTGGTAATTTTTTTTCCTGTCCAATCTAGTCCAATAAATTTAAATTAGATTGAATAATGAACTTTTCCTAGTTCGCTTACACTCTAGTGGCCCGAGGGTTCTATGGTGCACACAACACTAGGATGCGCATCCTGTGCTCACCCAAAACGCAAGCCAATGAACATAAAACGGAAGCAAATAGATTGGCCAAGACACGAAATAAACAATGAAATTTCATGTTCACCCTCATCAATGGATTTTCATTCTCATTTTTCATGTTAATCTATATATATGTATTAAAAAGCGTAAGCATCGATTGCAATCCTCCATGTGTCACTCCCTTCTGTTCAATAACATTAAATCTAAGTTATTCTCATAAAAAAGTGCAAATTGTCCATGAGAAGGTTTGAACCCGCGACCTCTTGTATGTAAGCTAAATGCTCTAACCATTGCGCCACTATACTCTTATTGCTTCATTTATCAATACTAATAATGATATTATGAGTTTTCAATGAAAAAACAATAACTAAGTTACAATATCTACATTGCATTTATGAACAAAATTGCTAATTTATAATTTTTTGGTAACAATTTTTACATCAAATTTAGTTGTTTTAAAGTACTAAAGTATTAAAAAACGCCAATGAGTTCAGTCCAACAACGTAAGGCGTCTGAAGTGAGGTTCAAGCTTGCCGCAGTTTAACCCCGGAGCATTGCCTGGGCCTCAATACTAGTTTATTTCTTCATATTATTTATTTCCTAAGCCATTGTTGATTTCTTGGAACCAGTTGGACATTAATGTGTTTTTATTCAATGTTGTTTGACTATATGTTTAGTATTTTCATTAACATGTTCATGTTGGAAACTAGGTGTTCATTATATGTCCCTTTCTTTAATAAAGTTTTCATTTCCTATGTTCATTTCTTTCTTCAGATTGTTCATTTCTTAACCTCTTATTTATTGATTTCTAACCAATTATTCATTCACTTTGCCTTATTCATTCATTATATGTCCCTTTCTTTAATAAAGTTTTCATTTCCTATGTTCATTTCTTTCTTCAGATTGTTCATTTCTTAACCTCTTATTCATTGATTTCTAACCAATTATTCATTCACTTTGCCTTATTCATTTCTTGCAACCAGATGTTCTTTGACGTTCTTTTGTTTATTTTATATGTCCATTTATTCGTAAAGTTCATTCCCTTACCTTCTATTACTTGCTTTTCAACCAAATGTTCATTCCTTTATCATTGTTCGTTTTTTACAACTAGATAATGTTCATTACAGTCCAACAAAATATTCTTGTTTCCCGTTTGTTCATTCTTGTTTCCCATGTATCTTGGATAAATATTATTCGTGCGTATTGTATTTTAAATTTTATAAGTTACGTTTAAGTGAACATTAAATACGCATCCTGATAACGTGTGTATGAAAAAATTTGCGCCAGTGGCCTAGTCCCCTACTCCCTAGTTGCACTGTCCACCAGACCATCGTTACCCAAAATGGTAAAACCCGCGAATGCAGTATTTGCAAAACCAATTTCTCTTACATGACTTCTACACAAAACTCCTTATCGAAAGTGCAAATACACAAGATTTCTATCTTCTTGTCTCTCTCTCTCTCTCTCTCGCTCCTTCCATTTCTCTTTCTCTCTCAACAAACTCACTCAAAAAAAATTCACATAGACGCCATGGATTCAACACCGGTAAACTGGGAAGCTTTAGATGCTCTCGTTACCGAATTCGCAAAATCCGAAAATCTCTTCATAGAAAACAATGATTCTTCTCTCTCCTCCTTCTTCTCCATCTTCTTCTTCCTCTCTCTCTCCTCCTCCATCATCACCTTCATCTTCATCTTCTCCATCATCTTCTTCGTATCAATCACGCCGTTTGATTCGCCGTATGAGACGCTTATTAGAATCCGGTGATATCGACTCCGCTTTGGATCTCCTCCGAATTCATGCTCCATCCATTTTACACGATCACCGCCTCCTTTTTTGCCTTCAAAAACAGGTATTATACACTCATTTTTCATGATTTTTTAGGTTTATGTTGGAATTATATGTTTGATTTTAGTATGTTTTTGATTTGGAAGAAATTTATCGAGTTATTGAGGAGAGGAACTTCCGAGGATCGTGATTCCGCTATTGTATGCTTGCGAACTTCGCTGGCTCCTTGCGCTCTTGATGCTTATCCTGTATGTATGAACCGCTTTTTGTGTTTTGATTTTTCTCGTTTTTTTGATGATTTTTTGGTGTATTGAGCGAATTTTATTTGTTGTTTTCAAGGAAGCATATGAGGAGTTTAAGCATATTCTTCTTGCACTGATTTATGATAAAGACGACGGTAATTCACCTGTTGCTAATGAGGTACTCTAATTTTGTCAATTCCTTATGCTGATTAGTGTTGTGGAATTTGACTTGTTTATCGAATTGCAACATTTGTTTGGAACAAGTATGTAATTATTTACTTACTATGTTAGTTAGTTTTCTCATTGAATCTAATAGCATTTTGAAATTTCTAGTGTTTATATAGTAGAGGGAGTGTTCAAGGGGATCATTTAGCAGTTGAGATGATGAGGAACAGAAGTAAGAGCAGGTTTGGGAGTGTGTTTTGCAGCATCATGTAACGGTTCAGAGGTGAACTTCTTTTGTGTTAAAGTAAGACTAGTTGTATAACCAATCTCAATGCCCAGGAAATAGCTAAGTTTACCAAGATCTTTGATGCTAAACAAAGAATCCATTAGGGCTTGAATGCTAGTGGGATCATCACCCGTTAGGATGAAATATCATTCACATAGACAACAACTATAGTAAGATGTCAATCATAATGCTTTAGGAAAAGAGAGTAATCATTTTTACTTCCAACAGGTTTGACAAATCATTGCCTTGAAGCTATAAAGACTTTTGTAGTTTGCATACAAGATTGTTAAGGTTAGACACTCCTTTAGGAAATCTCATATATACATCTTCATGCAAATCCCCGTGTAGAAAAGCATTGATGACATCCAATTGGAACATATCCTAACCTTTGCTAGCTGCTAAGGCAAGCAAACACGTAACACTTGCCATCTTAACCACAGGGGAGAAAGTTCCAAGACAATCATCACCACATTTCTCACTGTACCCGTTTGCTACCAATCTAGCTTTATACCTCTCAAGAGTGCCACAGATTTGAGTTTGACCTTAAACACCCACTTAAAGCCAATACTCCCTTTTGCCAAGTGGAAGGGGAACAACAAGCCAAGTGTTGTTAGAAGTAAGAGCAGAAAACTCCTTTTGCATAGCAGTACACCAATTAGGATCTAAAGAAGCTTCCTGCTAGGGTGTAGGCTCTTTGAGAGAAGTGATGTGAGCAATGAAGCATTTATGAGAATCTGGCAAAGAATTATAGTGAACCAGATTACACCAATGTGAAGAGTTGAGTGCACTTTAAAGAGGTAATTTGTAAGAATAGTTTTGAAGATAGAAGCTAAGAGTTTTAGAATTTCTGGTTGATCTTCTAGTTTGTGGTTTAGGTAGGCATGTGAATAGGGGAAGAAGGAGGAAAGGAAGTGGTGTAGAAGGAGAAGGAGAGGAGGGAATGATGAGGGGAAGAATAAGGAGCGGGAGAAGGTGGACTAGAAGAAAAATTATCAAAGGTGGGAGCATTGGAAGAACTTTCAAGTGTAGAAGAAGAAGGAGAAAGAGAAGGTTGGTTAGGTAATGGAACAAAAATGTCGGGAATGTCATAATCATGAAAAGTGCTAGGTGTGGTATGAGAAGGGTGAAAAATTTTGAAATGCTGAAGATAAACGTGTTTTTGGATCATATGAAAATTGCTAGGGAAAATGATGTTCATGAAAAATGACATCCCTAGTAATTTGAATCCTTTTAGTATGGAGATTTAGGACTTTGTAAGCTTCTTGTTGAGATGGATAGCCAAGAAAGACACAAGAATAGCTTTAGGGTCAAATTTATTTCCATGGGATTTGAGTGTGGAAACAAAACAAAGACAACCAAAAACTTTGAGGTGTGTGAGAGGAGGAGGATGATTAAACATTTTTTCATAAGGGGTGATAGATCCGAATACTTTCAAAGGTGTTCTATTGACGAGATGTGGCACAAAGTACACATTCAGATCTCCTGATGGCTCAAAATGGGTTTCTTTGAACTAATAATATTTCCTATTCTCGCTCTGCTCTTTGGCATTATCAGATCTAACAATATCTACATTTGTATGAAATTGTGTTTGAGCATAAGCAATGAAATCTTTTAACACATGCACAACATCAGATTTGAATTTGAGCATATGAAGTTATGAACCCAAGTATGTCTTGTGAAATCATCTACAATTATGAGAATGAGTAGGAGACTTGTAGGGCCCCATGTATCAACATTTAACAAATGAAAAGGATGAGTTGATTTTATTATACAGTGAGGAAAAGGAAGCCTAGATTGTCTAGTGGGGACAAATCTGGCATATACTATAATGTATGTGGCTAACATCAATGAACTGATCAAGAAACTTTTATTGAGCAAAAGGTAAATGCCCTAACCTGAGATGCCACAACTGAGCTTCTTGTACAGAGCTATTATTACATGAAAGATTGGCAAGATGCTTACTCAAGTTGCTATTATCTGAGATGGATACCGTATCTGAGGTCGAAATTGCTGAGACTGAGTTTAAATGCTGGTGATAATCAACACAATAGAGGCCATGTTGACCCTGAATGAGACAAGTATCCGACCCTGAATGAGACAAGTATCACCAGGAAAAGAGATAGTACAATGTAAATCATGGCAGAGCTTGGGAATAGACACCAAATTGAAGTTAAACTAAAATCCAGCAACATCTAAAACACCCCTTCAATAGAATATCACTAGACAATCTCACATTGCTGTAACTCAATTCTTTCTGCCATCTGGTACTGTTATAGTATTGTTGATGTGTTGAAGTGATTGACATTCTTCAAATAAGGACATATCATGAAAGATATGGTCTGTTGCACCACTATCAAGTATCCAAGAAGTACTGAAGTGAGATAGAAGGCAGAATTTACCCCTAGAAATGCATTAGCTGCAGCATTTGTAGGATTAGAAATAGGATCACATGTAAATTAGTTTCTTCAGACCCTTGAGCCAAGTTCAATAGTGTGTCCAGTCATCTTGCAGTGATCACATTGAAAGAAGAGAGTCTCTTATTGCTAGAATAGGAAGAAGATTCTGTGTTATAATGGGTGATTGTGGTGTGAAAATTTCTGGTAGGGTGATATCTACAGCTACCAGGAGGCTGAGAAACATCATTATAACCCAAGATCCAAAACAATCAAACACCATCACAAACCAAGATTTAGCAATTGAAACACTCACAATCTAATATAAATGAACCAGCCAGCCATTGAATTCCATACGAGTTCCATATCCAAATACAACTTACACACTAATGATTGAAGCCTAATACCATTAGCCAACACGG
>CANSGD010001016.1:280000-310391 GCA_947645195.1 Patellifolia procumbens | reverse complement strand
GGTCTATGAGCGTTATTGAGTATAGCATGGAATTTGATCGTTTATGTCTAGTCTGTGATATGTTTGAAACTGAAAGAAATAAAATTGCTAGATATCTAAAAGGATTAAATCGGAGTCTTGCAAAAAAGGCTGAGGAGTCCTTTTGTGCTAGCTTTGATGATGCATGTAGACTGGCTGAGAAATTTGAGTCCCATGAAAAAGATGATAAATTAGAGGATACGGGGCCCCAAGATGCTTAATCAGTTTTAACCTAGTACCTCTTATTCTGTGGCTAAAACTTCTAATGTTGGCAAAAAGAATGTTGTTAACAAAGATGATAATAAAGAGAAACCTAAACTGTACTTGTCTAAGGATAAATTTGACGAGATTCAAAAGTGTTGTAAATGTTGGGAGAGGGGCATATTGCTAGTAATTGTCCCACTAGGAAGGCATTGACTATGAACATGATTAGGGAGACGAGGTTGAGGAGGATTTGTCTAAATTCTCCCCGAGGAGGAATTAGTAGAGGAGTCTGAGAAGGAAGAACCTCATATGGCCTATGCTGAAGAAGATTCTGGTAAGTTTCTTGGTATGATGAGACGTGTATTTCATGTTGATTGTCCCCCTACTATTGAGCAACGAGAAAAATTTATTTCACATTAGATGAGTAAATGTTTGCAGTATGATTATTGATTCTGGTGCTTGTACTAATGTTGTGTCTGTTGATTTGGTTCGAACTCCAAAATTAACTGTTTGTGATCATACTAGTTCTTATAAATTGAGTTGGTTGGATGATAAGTCTGGTATTAAGGTGAAAAACAAGCATTACTCTGTTCCATAGGTGCATATAAGGATGAATTATGGTGTGATGTTATACCTAGTAAGGCTTGTAATGTGTTTCTTGGTAGACCTTGGCAGTTCGATAGAAAGGTGATTCATGAGGCGAAACTAATATTTATTCTGCGCTTGCGGGGAAAAGGAGAATTAGATTAGCACCTTTACTACCTTCTGCTATTGTCTCTAAATGTTGAAAAAAGAATAATATATTTTAGGGGCAAAAGAGTTCGACAGGGAAGTTGAGTCTACAGGGATTGTTATTTGATTGTTGTGAAGTAGTGGGAACGTTGAAAAAAAGACCCCCAAGGACCCCAGATTGGTTCCACTATTGGGGGAGTTTTCTAATGTTTTTCCTGATGAGTTGCCTCAAGGTTTACCACCCCAGAGGTATTGAGCATACTATTGACCTTATTCCTGGGCACCTTTGCCTAATAAACCTGCCTATAGATGTGACCCTGTAGCTTCTAAGGAATTACAAAGACAGCGTGAGGAACCTAAGGATATGGGGTATGCGGTAGTGGAAAGTATAAGTCCTTGTGCAGGCCTGCTTTGTTAGGTCCTACGAAAGATGGTACTTGAGGATGTTTATTGATAGTAGGGACGTAAATAAGGTCACTATCAAGAATAGGTTCCCTATGCCTACACTTGAGGATATGTTGGATGAATTGCATGGTGCTACTTTTTTTCTAATATTGATCTCAGAAGTGGCAACATCAGATGAGAATCAGAGAAGGTGATGAACGGAAGACATCTTTCAAGACCAATCAAGGTCTATATGAGTGATTGGTGATGCCTTTTGATCTTTGCAATGCTCCTACTTCTTTCATTGTCTGATGTAACAGGTACTTCGTTCCTTTTTGAATAAATTTATTGTTATATATTTAGGTTATATTTTATATATGAAAATTTGTATGGAACATATATTTCACGTAGGAGTTTAATTGAGAAAATGAGACGAAAAAATTGTATGGTAAACTAGAAAAATGTGATTCTCTTTGTTTAAAGATATCTTTTCTTAGTTATATTGTATCTAGGAAATGGTTCATGTCGATCCAGAGAAAGGTGCTGCTATTGGTCTACTTGGTTGCACCTTCCAATGTCAGTGAATGTAGAAGTTTTCGGCTGGACTTGCTTTATTTTACTTCGAAGATTTATTCGGAACCTGTCTACCATCATGGCGCCTATCACTGAATTATTGAAAAAGGGGGGTTTTCTTGGTCTCCCATGGCACATAGAGCATTTGAGGAGAAACATAGGTTATGTAGTGCTCCTATACATGCGATATTACCTAATAAAGTTTGAATAATGTGATGCAAGTGGAGTGAGTTGGAGCTATGTTGGTGGGGAAAGAGACTGATCTCTTTCTTTAGTGAGAAGTTAGTGGTGTTAGACTTAACTACTCTAAATATGATCGGGAATTTAATGCTATAGTTAGGCACTTGATCATTAGTCTCATTATTTAAGATCTAAACCATTCATTTTGCATACCATGTGAGGCCTTCAAATACATTCATGGACAACAGAAACAAATTATAGGCATGCTAGTGGGTGAATTCCCTACAATCTTTTTTACTTTTTCTTCTAAGTATAAAGAAGGTAAGACTAATGTTGTGGCTGATGCACGTGTAGGCGTGCCTATATGTTAGCTAAGTGGGATGCGGGGGTTTTAGGGTTTGAGCAAATTAAACTTTTGTTTGTGGATGATGTTGATTTTTGTTTTACTTTCGTAAACCCGAGGGCATGTATGTTGTTCAGGAGGTGGTACTTATTTCAGGTAAACAAGCTATGTATTCCAAAAATGTGGTGTAAGGTAGTCGTTTGTTAGGGGAAGTACATAGTGGGGAAGGCTAGATTTCGGGATCACAAGACCTACGATACCCACGTGAACATTTTTATTGGCCTAACATGATTAAAGATGTTCATATGGTAGTGAGTAGATGTGCCACGGCCCGAGAGTACTTTTCACAAAGGACGCTATACCCTTTGCTGTTCCAGATCCCTTGGGAAAGTGTTTCCATGGATTTCATTGTTGGCTTGCCTTGGACCAGAGGAAAGGATTCCATTATGGTGGTTGCTGATCTTTTTTCGAAAATGGCTCATTTTATTCCTGTGCATAAAACTGACGATGCTTCTCATATTAACTGATTTGTATTTCAAAGAGATTGTACAGCTGCAAGGTTTACCTAGGAGTATTGTCTCTTACTGAGATATTGAATTTTTGAATCATTTTTGGAGGAGCTTGTTTGGGAGATGGTTGGCACTAAATTGTTGTTTTCGACAAAATCCATCATCCACAAACAGACAGTCAGACTGAAGTCATAAAACAGAACTTTAGGGTCATAGCGGCGAGGCCTTGTTAATAAAACCCAGAAAGATTGGGATGTAAAGTTATCTCATTGTGAATTTTCTTATAAGCGTTCTCATTCATGTACTACTTCATTTTTTGCCTTTTGAGATTGATATGGCATAAACCTTTTTACCTATTGATTTAGTAATTGCCCAAGTCTGAAATTTATATTGATGCTAAGAAAAGGCTTGGAGACAAAAAAGACTTGTGAGCAAGTCAAGGCACAAATCGAGAAAATGAATCCTCTATACAAACAAAGAGCCTATCAAGGGGAGAAGGGGCAACAAGTTTCGCGAGGGTGATCTTGTGCGGGGGTACATTTAAGGAAGGAATATTTCCCTCCAAAAGGAAGAACAAGTTAATGCCCCGAGCTGATGGTCCCTTTAGAATTGAGAAGGTTGCTAGAGATAGCGCGTACAAGATTGAGCTCTGTAGTGAGTATGGTGGGTGGAAGTGCTAATTTCAATGTTGGTGATTTGTCTCCCTTATTATGATGATGAGAATTTGAGGACAAATTCTTTTGAAGAAGCGGGAGGCTGACATGGTGTGAATGTTCCTTTGAACTCAAGACGATCTCGTTACGACGATGGAAGCTATGAGATTGAACTTAAATTCCAAACAAACTTTCTTAACTTTATTGTCTTGGGTTGGGGAGGATATTCAAGTTATGTAAATAGTTGAGTCTATAGCATAGAGTTTGGCTACAGGCTTTTACCTTTTCATTTGAAAAGAGTTTTTTCTTATTTTCAGGCTATTTTCTGTCAATTAAATATTGTAATTTTGAATATTGGATGAGTCAATATTTTAGTTAGAAATAAAGTTATTTGATCAAAAATGTAATATAGAAAGAAGGAAAAGTCAATAAGAAAGTCAACAAGAAATTGCGCCTAAGATCTACGGAAGATAAGATAAAATTGGTTACTAAAAGATAAGGTTGGTTACTAAAAGATAAAGGTTTATAACAAGATTTTCTAATTCACAAGGAGCGGTTAAATTTAACTAGATTAGGAGAAGGAGAGGGATGGACGCATATCTAGTGTTTTCCTAAGTATTTTTGGATTTTGTGTGGATTCATTGATGTACTATAAATAAGCTATGAGATCAATAAAATTTATTATGCATTATTCAGATTTTTTGTTTACTTAGAGTTTTAAATTTTTGAGAGTTTAAATAACCTTTCAATAATTTTGGGAGTGTTAATTATTGAGAGTGCAACTCTTATTAATGTTCAGAATTTGTTCTTTATAAAGTTGTGATTTATTTGTGAGTTCAAGAGTGATCTTCACAAATAAAAGATTCCGTTCTTTGTTACATTTAAATTTCGGATTTAGAGGCTCTTTTTAGGCCCTTTCTTTGGATTTCCGGATTAGTCTTCTTTATCTAAGAGGGCAAACGCTTCAATGAGGCTGGACAATTCATTAAGAGATTCTTTCCTTCATAAATATATACTGAGAAGTTTTGTTAAGTTCCAATGATATGATTTTCGGAAGGTTGAAACTATGCACTACTGCAGTACAAGAACATAAAGTCAACTTTGAATAGTTAGTTGGGTCTCTAACTTACGAACTACACTTGAATACCAGTATGGGGAAAGTTCCAAGTCCGAGTTATTGGCACTAAAAGGTATAGATGAAAATGATTTTGAATTAGAATTTACTTTCACTAAATATGAGTGATTCTCTTTCCATTTAAACATTTCCAAAAAAGGCTGTGGTCGCATGGTGAATTCCAATAATAGTAACAAAAAAGAATCACAAGGGACATTTTTTCCTCCGTAATGTCAGCTTAGCTATACATGAGACTAAAAGACTATTCTGCTTTGCTTATCTGCAGGCGCCCACACACTGCCACAATGATCGATAATCTTCAAACTCAGCAGCATCAACTCCAAGGACAGCCAAATTACGTCCATATTCCTGATAAGAGACCGAGAATCCAGTTATATATAATTTGGATATCTGCTATATTTAGGAGTACCAAACTAAACTGAACTCGGGCCACAGGGGTCATGTTGGGGATTGGATTTCACTACTCCAATTACAATGAAACGTGAACAATTTGGAAGAAACTGCATTAGGTTGATATACACAAATATTTGGTTTTCAAGAAGAAAGGACAGAAAGAAGTATGCACCTGTATATCAAGGAACAACTGCATGCAAATTTTATCGGTATTGGATACATTATGGTCCGACACATCAGAGCTTGCTCCAGTTCGCCTCTGCACCTTGACGTATTCTCTGCAGTGAACTTTCAGTTTTTCTTGCCTGCATATACAACCAAGATTCAAGTCATAACTTATCGGCTATGAAGGATTTGAAACGATGGTCTGTATTACATGCTAATTGACACACTCACCACATCAACTAAATCAGAGGCCAAAGCATTATAACTCTTGGTGATCTCCAATGCAGTACCTCGTAGGAGTTCTCTCTTCGTTGCCTCATCCAAATATACTGCTGTGTCTCCCTCCAAGAAAGCCTGTGGGTGCAATGTTATTTAAAATACAAAATAGAAGTCCTCAATCATTATTCTTTTTGCCTTTCTTGCAGGGGTTTTAGAATCAAAGGAGAGCAGAAGTGGCTATGTTTTGAAGTAAGTATGTTACTTGAGTTTCAACATCATCAAAGAAGTTCCATTGACTAGTGATGAACAGATGAAACCAAAAAAAGGTAGAGGATGAGCAGATCCAGCTAATTGGTGAATCAAGAATACTTACCTTGAGAGGGTGAAGAATCGCTGAAACATATGGAGAATGTCGAACAGGTAGAGGTTTGTTTGTCATCCTGTATGTCGCTGAGATGCCCTTCAGATGTTTCAGGTCCTGAATTTGCAAAAGTAAATAGGCGTAAGAGACCCATATAACTGTTGAAAGCAATCAAAACTGTATCATCAGCGTCTCCATCTAGCACTCTCATACTTCAGTATGGTGACTTTTGAATTGCGAGCTTCTATTACAACGCTTCTATTACAACCCAGTATATGAATGCTATTACGTGAAAGAACTCAAATACAAATCATTCAATCGCTTTATCTACTGATGCTACGGGTGGACAGCACAGAAAGCTGACTGCAAGGGGCACACCTAGCTATTATGACATTCCTAGCAGGAAATGCATACTTAGCTCTATGTGAGAATGAAACTAAAGGCACTGCCAATAGATCAGGGGCAGATCAAGCTTGGGTTTAGTGGGTATAATGGGCTGGGTTGATTCCCCCAAATTCAAGAAAAAGAAATAAATAGGAAAAAGAAAAAAAAAAACGAAGAGAGTCCGAGCATAGTAGAAGCAATAGAATTACTTTGGCCTAGTGGTTATCAAGATCCGACTTTCAATCAAGTGAATACTGAATAGCAAGCTTGTAGTTGAATCGAGAATGACGACGAATACAAGATCTAAAATCCATCTCTTTCTGGAAGCTCGGGTTAAAGGGGCATAGCGAATCGCTAAAGCGAAGAAGAAAGGGCGTAGCGAGTCCCCAAGCCGATTGCTTCTCTCAAGATGGTAGTTAGGCAGGCCGTAGATCAGTCGAAGACGAGTGTAAACGAGGGGCGACGTTAGTTGCATCACGTTGTTGTATCTAAGGCGAACTAGGAGTAGAGGATCCCCTGGATTAGTAGTGCACGGAAGTCGCTGGAACCAAGTATCCGATTTTGATTCTTTTAGTACCGACAGCAGCTCCCACTGGAGCAATTGTAGAGCTTCGGCACCTACTAATTTTGCACCTTCTAACATAAGAGAGTAGATCATTCTCCTAACGCTTTTTCATTCACCATTTTTATGTTCGTCATTCTTTCTCAATTCTTCCCTCCATCTTCTTCATACCTTGGGTCACAGGTTCGAAGAAATTTTGAAGCAAAGCTTATATTTTCCTTATGCCATGGTATTGTGTTTATTGATGAGACGAAAAAAGGTCTGAAAAGTAAGTTGGAATTGTGGAGACAAACTTTGGAATCTCAAGGCTTTAGGGTGAGCACAAATAAGACGGAATATTAAGTGTGCAAGTTTAGCTGGTTACACAGCGGGGAAGCAGGGAAAGTCACCTTAGATAGGAAAATTGCAATTCTGAATCAAACCAAGTTGGCTGAAAGTGTAAGAGTGCCACGGGGTTTTAATGTGATCCTAGCAATTCTACAACATAGAAATTAAATTAACTCTGTTTATATGCACAAACTATTGGGTCGTGAAACATTGTCTCATTCATAAGATGAATGTGGAGAGGAGTGTATGCTATGTTTGTGTGTCCATACAAGTAAAGATCAGTTAATGAGATGATTAGCAAGATATTAGAGATACACGAATGAGAATAAGATGACTGAGAGTTGGTCAAGATGACTGAGAGTTGGTCAAGATGACGGAGAGTTGGTCAAGATGACGGGATTCCTTCCACGATCCATGTTAGCCAAACCCCTGAAACCTTTTGGGATTAAGGTATTGGTGTTGTTAAATTAATCCAACTCACCCTCGATCCTCATATCCCCAGATAACAGAATTTCACAAAACATTTCCCTGTGTTCCTCTCTCTCCTCACCCATAAAACCTAGAGCTTTCTTCTCTCTCCTGCCAATGCACTCCTTCCAAGTTCCGACTTAGTGCCGGCTACTACTCCTGCTGCACCCTTTCTCCTCTCTCCCTCGCCCAAAACCCAGAGATTCGTCTCCCTCCTCACCCAATGCACTCCCCCCCACCCCCCCCCCCCCCCAACCAATTCAGACTTTGCACCATTGCTCTTTACCAGTGAAATTCTTTTGGGCAAGGTACAAGATTTTGCTTATTGTTTAGATCAATTGCAGCTATACACACTAATGATAGAATTGACTGAGACACAATTTGTGAGTTTTGATTTGTGGGTCTTATATAAATGCTTCAAATATTCTTTTTTATTGTTATGGCTGTAATTGTATGTGGAAAATGAATGGAACTTGTGTGGAGAAACTAGATGAATGGTTCTTTTGTTACAGTTAGTGATGATGATCTTTCAAAGTATGAAAAGCTCGTAGAATGCTTCTAAAGTTTTTTTTTTTTTTTTTAAATGTATTCCCAATAATAACTAAGGATCTAGCTCACCTCAACAGACTTCTGGACCAGAGCATCTATTATTGATGTTTTCATCACTGGAAGTGTCATACTCTCCAACGATTTTCCACTTTGCAATATGCTCTGTTTGACACTATCGAGCACTTCGATGGGACAGGAAGAAAGAAGCTCCAAAACATGTCCAACATAGTCACCACAAACCTCATTCGCAAGGAGCTTTACGTCATGAATAACCTGAAAACAAATTTAGCACACTTAACACACCATATAACTAAAATCAGAATCGACAGTATTTCATTCTGCTAATATGTATGCATCATCTACATGTAAGCCAGAAAAGTAAGTTGAAGACATATCAAGAACATTGAAAGATAGGCTCTTAGTCAAGGTCAATGTGCACACAGGAGCAAGGAACATTGAAGGTGGTAGACTGACATCAGGAAAGAAAAAAGAAGCAGATGGCAGTCATGCTGCCTGGGTTACCCCCTCCCTGATGGGTAGAAATTAGGCCCAACTTTGGACTTTGCAATCCACCCCAACTTTGGTGCACAATGCCAATTAATTACGCCAATCATGTGAACCACCAGGAAAGAGCAAGAAACAGACAGAAAGATCATTCGTACATATATTAATTCTTCAGGTCCAGCAGCGATTGCCCACTCAGATCCAGGTTTCGGTTCTGTATGACCCGATTTCCGAACATTGAGTCCATATGATAACCAAGTGGAATATCTGCACAACATAATCATCCAGTCAATCATGAAGCACAGGATTATCGTCACTTGAATTCTATATTTAGCACATTTCACTCTAGCACAACCTTGAAAGAAGCTGCAGAGACAGACGAAGAAACTTGTCAGAGCAAGACACGAGAAGCACATCTTCACTCCAACAGGACCTCAAACTCTCTAAGAGAACAACGCTTTGGTTTAAGATTAAAGCTGGAAATTTGCCATCCAAGTGACGCGAATTTTGGGCCATGAGGCTAGGAGCCATAAGTGCAGAATCCAAAGCCCCTGCTATTTCTTGAAACCTGACATAATTAAATTGCATCATTTAGTTCTATGAACCATAAAACAGCTCACTTGCTCACACTCATAGACATCAGGGTTGCATATAATACCTCAATGAGAAGTAAACCCCAAGATTCCATTGCTTCATGAAGTCAACATATACGGGCTCTGCTCTCAATTTAGAAACTGCATATCTGGACGTGCAGTAACCTTAACAACAGAACTTTACAAATTAAACTTATAACAGTATTTCCAAATGCACTAGACATATCAATTGCTATTCCAAGATATAGAATCCTACCTTCCAAATGTGACAGAAAATCCAAACTTGATCTATAATTTTTCAAAAATTCCTTAGGCCTTCCAGGTGAAAAAGCCCCAGGCTTTCCTTTCTGAATTGCTGAAAGAACCTCCTTGAGGATTGAATTGGCCAAAAAGTCAAATACATGAAAGCCGGAATTTTCTGCACAAGAAAGACCACGTGAACAAGATTATCAGCATTCAAATGATAAAAGAACAGATAATTACAGATCTTTAACTGACAGAATTAATAAGATAGTTTAGTTACAAAGAATTATAAGATATACAACAAAGAAAATGTATCAAACTTTTATCAGCCAAATCCAGTAGAGCAAACCCACATAGGCAAGGGGGGGGGGTAGCCGTTAAATAAAATCTGAATTGAAGTGCCACACTGACTCAAATTACTAACAGAACGCTAGAAATAATCGGCTGAACCATAAGCCACCATACCTCTTGAAGAAATTCTCAGTAAGAATGTACAGTCTTTCTCGATAGACTGTTTCATTTCACGGAAATCGGCCTCAAGATCATCCCCTGAAGCCACACTGATCAACCCTGACAAACCATGAGGAATGATCTTCTCTATTAGGGGGGCAACAATGCTTGTGCGAAATATTTCTTCAGCATTTCTAGTATTGTCAATCGCAGCATAAGCACGCAAGCAATTGTATATGGCATTGTCATCTCGGTGCTCTAGACCATCTACAAAGCAATGCCCCAAACTTGAATCTAGTAAAAGGCTCGCACTTTGAAATCTCTTCTCAATGTTCTGAATAAAAGGTAGATCCTGTACTGCCATGATGGATGAGCACAATGAGAAGATAAGACACAAACGAGTTCTATATTAGAACAATCACAATATCTTCTCGGAAAAAAGAACCCGAGTAGAATAAACCCATTAATTCATTTAGAAGGAGATACGAAGGTCTTCCGACTGAGTCCCATCCTCCGTCATCTGCCATGTTCCAGAACTTCAATTTCCCATGTCCCTTTGAGTTGCAAGTTATAAAATTTATAAACTAATCAATGTTTATATTTGTATGGAAGCAATTTGACTGCTTAAAAGTTATACTCATATTAAATGCTTCCTTCACTAAGGATGTGGAAAGATCACTGTTTCTATATCTAGAGTGAAATCAGTTGACCCTGATAGTTATGGAAGACAATTTTTAAATTCTCATTGAACAGATAGATATAGCCAGGGCGGTTAAATCTTCTTTTCAGAGTGATAAGGTCCCTAAAAAAATTATAACTTTATTGTGTGACTCTATTTTTATGTGGTGTAACTCTTAAGTAAGAAGTGCTATAACAAAGTTCTTCACCTTCTCACCACCAGGCCCTTCAATATCTGGACACTCTATCTCTTTATATATATATATATCAAAGTTGGTATGAGCCTTACTTAGGCTCGTCTTGCCCCAAAATAGTTTCCCAAAATTTTAAACGCTTATGCTGAGAACATAGGAGTAAGCACAACATTATTATTGATCAAGATCAAATTCGGAATTAATAGAAATAAATCTCCTGCTGGCTGGTGAATCAAAGTACGTATAAAAAAACAGGTACTCGATTGAGTAATTCATTAAGATAATGCTGCTTCTGCCCCTTATTTTCCCTCCTCGATTTAGTCGGATGTGTTTAACCCTATGTTCTCTATTTTCCTTTCTGCAAAGACAGCTCCCCGCCCCCTTTTATTTGTCAACTGTATGAAGTTGTTGCCAATACTATGGTGCCATTTGGGAAAGTTCCCTACTTTAAGACCCATCTAAATTCGCAAGCCTTCATTCACACCATTTATGTTTTGCTCATGACTTAGTGATGCTTAGTAATGGATATCTTTAGTCTATCTCATTTATAATGAGAGGACTTTGGATCACCGATGTGCAATATATGAATCAAAATGACATAAAATGGAGAGCCCAAGATATCTTGCATAATTTCATCCAACACTAGTAGTTAAGAAAAAGTGAAAAACAGTGGTTTAAATATCCATAATTATGCCATAAGGCTCAGGCTTTATTAGGGGTAAAGGTAGTATGGCGGTGTTGATTTCCCAGCCAATGTAATTATGGATTGGCAGACTTCATTCATTTTTTTTGGTTTGACCCTTTGGCCTCATCGTTGTTTACTTGCATTACAAGATGTTATTGGGCAACCATCTATGGTAAGCTTTGGGCCCAGGAAGGGAAGGGAATGAGCTCGGCAAGGATTTCGGCTGGTCCCAAGAAAAGTTTTTTCCCAAAACTTTGTGTATTGGGAAATATCACCTTGAATTAGAATATTTTTCCTCAAGACAGGAATTCTTTGCTTCGCCCTCGCCCCAAAAAAAGACATAATGCATATTTTCAATATTCATAAGACAAAAACATTAGAAAACATATAAACCAAAATTTCATAATGCATGCATCTGTAAATGATAAGCAAAGTACAAAACAAAGAAAACCTATTAAAGCTTCAGTAGTCTTATAAGGTAAAGTAAAATTTAATTAATTTTTTTTCCACAATAAAATCCAATACTTCACAAAAAAAGAAGCATGTTCTGTATATCAAGGAAAGTGCCACCTAAGACATTAAAAAATGTAAGTACTGCACAAAGATCGAATTTGGTACAAGATGCAATTTGAGGACGACATAGTAAGTTAGTAACAAACTAACCCATAACAAAAGGGAAATCTTTTTCTATTCTTATTAGTTTAATCCTATAAATTTATGTTGAGGTGGAAGGAGTGGCATCAGACCAGATAAAGCTATAACTATAGAAACGACAATAAAAACAAAACTAAAACAAATTAAATAAACAATTACTCATCAACCAAAAAGTGAAAATTGATGTCAGATAATTCCTTCATACTAAAAGCAAGGGCAGCAAGATAGGAGGAGAGTATTGAGACCTTTGCATGAGCCATGTAGAACTTGAGCCTGTTCATTTCACTGGCAATTCTCTCCAGAAGCATGCTCTGAGTCTCTCTTACATTTGATTCATTCTCAGATTGTTGCAAAGATATTCCGTTGCTTAGATGACTCTTCTCTGATGTATTCATGTCTCCATTTGACCAATCAGCAGGAACACTAGGTAGCTCCTTAATTAACTTCTCAACCTAATAACCGTATTTAGATTACATCAATTTATGATGAAACAAAGTAAAACGAAAACAGACCTGACCACAATGACAAACCTAAGTAAGTAATCTCTACCTTCTCTTTTTCCCAGCACTTCGTGTCTAAATATTAGAATATAGATGAGAGATACACAACCAGGGCTAGCTAAAATGATCAGAAGGCAAAATACACATAGAGATGGCAAAATACACCATTAGCTAACAATGTGAGAATGAAGCATAGATATTAAACTCCTAGACAGCAGATACAGTCAACAAACAAAATGCATCAATTCAACCAGTTTTAATTGCAGATAAATGGGAAGTTTGCATAAATATCAATGCTGGTCACTCTGTTTACCATGTAATTTTTTGAAATATAGATTGTATATCCATCCTTGTGACTCCAACCTTACCCTTGATCCACTAATACTGAAACATGTCCAAGAATATATAGCATGGATGAAAGATCACCACATGAACAAAACATAAAAAAAAAATGAAAAACAAAAAGAAGAGCTCCTCAAGATGAGTAATATTTGAAGAGAGGACAGTCAAAATGTCATATAGGAGCAGAAAGAGTGGTAAGTGGGTATTTCATCAGTTGTATTATTCGATACATTTTCTAGACCGTTCGTTGAACAAAAGACTAAGCTGCGAAAAAAAGACACCCAAACTGGTGACCTCTGGTAAAAAAAAACCGTAGAAGGCTCCTCAATCCTTAAAGGAGTAGTTAGATCCACATGATAATCAAAACTCTTCATCCATATTACATATACATCAAAGAAATACAACATCATAAACAGGCTACCCCTCTTAAAGCCGACCCCAAATCATTTTGGCAATAAGGCTTAGTTGTTGTTGATCACGGTGATACAAATGACTTAGAGATATTATAAAAGAACATTGACACCTGAACATCACCACTGATTAATGATTCCACCCCTACCACACGCAGCAATCATAATAATGTGACACATTTTTCCCGGTCTATGTTACTTCGACACCCTCATCTATCTCAAAAATTGTGTGCCTTGTCGTGTCCGACAGGACACTTGGGTACTTCTTTTATAACTAAAAACTTGACTTTTTCTACAAAATGAGCGAGTCCGGCACTTCGACACGGTATCCGAGTAGACAGTTAAACCATGTGTAAGTAACATAGTTCCCAGTAATCTTTGTTAGATCAATCTTTCTAAAACAACCTATTCTCCCTTGATGAATTACAAGGGCAGTTTCTGATTTCAACTAAAGGGGTCATAATTGTTGATTGTTTAACATCATAAATTTCATATTGCATTCAGCATTGTCATTATCAGCAATTCAACAATATTATCGAAAACATTGAAAAGGAATAGGGAAAATGTAACCTTAGAGACGACATGGAAAGTATCAAGCAGCAACTCTAAGACCTCCCTAGCATTAGCAGCCTCAGCTCTATGATTCAAACCATTCTGAAGAGAAACAAGTGAGTCTTGAACACATTCTCGAAACACAGAGATCTTCTCCCTGAGATCAGACAATGGAGCACGCATTCTAGCAACGGAGGAATCCACATCCACGAGGTTAGTACTGAGATTAACGAAGTCATTGTAATCCCTGTTGATGAGATCAACCAGCTGGTGTTTCAGAGAAGATAGATGAGAATGGAGTTGAGATCTTAGGGTTTCGAAAGGTACGAATGTGCGGAGATCAGAGATGTAGGATTCTGAGTCAAATTGAGGAGAGAGAAACAGATCTTTCTTGAACCAGAGTGGGTTTGAATCTTCAACTGGATCTCCAAAGATGTCTGTAGGTGATCGTGGTGTTGGTGTTGATAGTTGTGTTTCCACTGCTAGATCTGCCGCCATTGTTGTGTCAGCTTCTGAAACTCAAATTGAATTAATCACCATCGTCGTCATTTGTTATAGTCCCAGTGTCATGGAGCCCTTCATTTTAGTTTACTATTGCAACAAATCGACTAGGGGGAAATCCTAAGCAAAATTTGTTAATATAAATAAAGGCGTTGTTTGGTAAAAGTATGAGAGAGAAATGACATGCGATTAAGAGAAAAAGTAGAGATAGAGAGAAAAAAACAAAAACAAGTACATAAGAGGTGGGGACCATAGGTAATTTAATGTGAAAATCTTTACCTGCTTAGAAAGTTGATAAATTGTTGCAAGTATTATGTTACACCTACTTTTGAAAAATGTTGCAAGTATTATGTTACACCTACTTTTGAAAAATGTTGCAAGTATTGTGTTACGGAGGGAGTACTAGTTTCGATTTTAGGAAATCTATATTATTATTACACAAAGCATGATGGAGGTCTAGAATCGCTTCATTTGCCCTTTAGTGTTTTCTTATTAAATTTCCACCAAATTGAATGTTTCGTTTTCTTTTCTTTACACTTTTCACATCTCCTATGGAAAAAGCCAAAGACCTATCTAATAGATGTGAATATTACCATCTATCAGATAGGTCTGTACTACATTGTAAAAAAAATATACTACAATTTTTTATTGTACTACAATTTTCAGAAACTATACTACTCTAAGCTGTATATAAATGTACTACATTAGGCGAAAAATATACTACATAAATATATAAGTGTACTACAATTTTAAAAAAAAGCTTGATATGTGCCCAGCTCCTTCCTATCTGATAGGTACGGGGCAGCCCTCCATCTCCTCTCTCTCTATATCAGTTGGTTCCTGACAGGTAAAATATCGCTTAACTTCCTCTTTCAAATTGAATGTTCGTTTTCTTTTCTTTACACTTTTCACTTTTTTGTTTGCTTTTTTATCTTCCTCTATCGGTTAAATTATTTGTGATTGAAAAATAAATATAACTATTCATAACTTATATTATCCTTCTGATAGTTATAATTACCAAGACTATCATTTGCGCATCAATTTTGTTTTATAGCTCTATAATATTCAAGATACCCTTGCTAACAAAAAAAAAACTCTATGTCGCTTTAAAAACCAAATTAATTTTTGAAATTAAACACATAAAGTAAATAAAATATAATAAAATTCCAAAGAGGCTAATAAAAACTATAATATTGATTAGTCGTGCAATAATTTCTAATAATTTCAATTACCGAAAAAATTAGAAAAATGTCGACTACTTGCTTACGGCTTCAAATGATATGTATTTTTTTAAAAAATACTCCCTCCGTTGCCATTTGATGTTCCCATATGGAATATGGGGGAAAACCAATGCAAATTGATGTGGATGAGAATCTTTTGAATTTTATATTGTATAAAGTGTACTTTGGTACTTTTTTCTTTTAAAAAAAGTAAGAGAGAGATATTAAGGTTACAACTAGTATGCCCTAAAAAGTTAATTATGCCCAAATTTTAATTAAGGTAAAAGAAATTGTAAATTGCAATATGACAACAAAGAGGACGTGGCTTCGTAGTATAGTCTATAACATTCCAACTAATAGGTCACGTGTTCAAAACCTATTAACAATGGTGATGCTGACTTAGGATGACTCGTGGCTAGCTGCAACTCTTGCCTACGCGTTTTAATACATACTTCCTCCGTTTTTTTATTAGTTGACCTGTTTCTTTTATCACGCTTGCCAAAGCGTGATTTCAATCACTTTTATCTTGGAAAATTGATGAGTAAAAATTATAAAAATATGATATTTTGAAAATATATAGTGAGACGAATCTAACAAGATCTCACATGACTATATTTTCTCTTATGTATAAATCAAAAAAGATAGTCAAAATAGATTATGTGAATAGTGTCAAAAGTCAAAACGTGTCAACTAAAAAAAACGGAGGAAGTATTATATAGATATATATTATATAACAAGCCCATTCAATCTTGCTCTAACCATGACAAATCTATCCAATTTGGTAGACAAGTGTCTACTCAGATTTTAGGAAAAATGCAATATGATGCAATGTGAAAGCATATGAGATGATTTAGCTTGGTGGTAGATGCTTTTGCAAAAAATAGTAGACAAGCTAAATTTTCCTTTTTTTACCTTTTAATTTTTTATTTTTATTTTTCGCCCGTATTGACATAGCGCGTAACCAACTTACAAATCCTGGATCCGCCACTGACTATAAACCAATAGTATTTATAGACATTTTGCACTAACCTAGTAACTCATTTTCTTCTCCTTTCTTTCCTTTCTTTATTTCATTTTAGTCTTGAACTACAACAAACAATTTTAAATAAAATCTACAGACTTATCGAATGAATCAAACTAGTTTCTAAATGGATTAAACTAGTCACTAAATGAATTAAACATTATGATTTTTGAGCGGATTAAACAGGTCATAGAATGGATTAAATAAGTCACAAAATAAACATATCACTATTTTCCGGAAGACGGTTTCTTCTTTTCTTAATATTGAATTTGGGTCGTTCTTTTCTTAATATTAAATAAAATTACGCGGTCTCTTACAAGACTAGTTGTTGGAAAATTCTAAATTGTCACCTTTTGGCTATTTGTAATATTCTATATGATGGAGATTTAAAAGAAATCAACATCTAAAATAACTGGATAAATTGTTAACAACTACTTAAGAAACATCACCTTTGGGAACAACTACCTAATACAAAACTTTCTATAAACAACTACTGATTTTACCATTCCGTAAACACACCACGACCAAAACCGTTAAATCTTGAAAAATTCGTCTTAGGTCCCACATTTTTCCTTTACCTCCATTTCTCCCTCCAAAAATCACTTAGAATTGTTTTATACATCTTAAAACAACCATAAACACTAGGCAAACATAATTTTTACCAAATCCAACCCAAATTTTCTTGGAAATTAATGAAATTAGATTCTAAGTGATGACTCGTGAAGAATGGAAAAACAAGAGAGAAAGAGACCAAAAGAGGGGGTAACCTAGTGTTCAAAGAAATTTAGGGTAAAAGATGGCAGGAGAATGTCGAGAAAAGAGAAAGTGCGGGCAAGAAAGAGAGGAATGGCGGACTGGAGACCGAAGCTCGGCGAGTCTGAGCATCACACAAATGCAACTATCCGAAAACAAACAACAAAGAGAAAGATAGCGTGCAAGGACACGAAGGAGAACATACATTGAGGTCGAAGGGGCGCAACACTGCCGCCTCGAATAGTGCCATTTTTGGCCGTTTTATCGGCAAGAAGTGATGCAAAAAAGGGATTAGAACTTGAATCTTCAAATGCCCCAACTCAATTTTTGAATAACAAGTCAACAAAAAACTAGGGTTTAAAGAGGTATTTTGGTCATTATATAGCGAAATGGTGGAAAAAGGAAAAGGGCATGATTCATTTGATAGGCCTCTCTAATTTTGATGATTCTGGTAGTGGTGCGGTGACGGAATGGTAAGTAAGGTAGTTGTTTATAAAAGTTTTATACTAGGATCTAAAAAAGTGATTTCTATTATGTAGTTTTTAACAATTTATCATTCTTGTGTTATTGCTAATCATCTAATGTCATTATTAACTCAAATTAGACTAACGCATCATTGAGTGAGTAATTTTTAACTTTGAATCGTTAATTTACTAACCTGTTGAAATCTTGCACATAAAGTCGTCCTAAACAGGTCCTCATCTTCCTCTCAAAGTCTTCCTCTCCAAGTCTTCCTCTATCACTTTGTACTTAGTTAATATTGGCTCACACAAGGATTCACAAGCATGATTGATTGTTTCAATCTCATATTGATCCTCATTTTTGCATGGCTTAATCCTCCTAACACCAAGCATCAAATTCATAGATTGCTCCTCCATCTTTTGTATGGCTTGATTTGCCTATAACCAAGCTCTTTGATGTCAATTTTGAATTTTTTACCCAAAAATCGTACCTAGAGACCTAGGCCTCGCGATTGATAACTTAGGTCTTAATGGAATTATTGATGTTGGTAATAGGATAAGTGACTTTAAGGCAAATCCCAAACCATCTTTAAGTGGCTCAGTTTAACAGTTCTTTTAATCGTTTACGACACCTTTTATCCATAATGATAAGGTAAGGATGAATGTAACAACCCGTCCATTGTTTAATTAAAAACCTACTTAAGCTAAGTTGATCTCATAACAACTAAATGGTGGTCTCTTATCAATTTACATTTGTCAAAACGAGACGAAATACCTACGAGCACCTTTCAAATATTTCAAATTTTAATAGTTAAAACTTGGTACAAAATAAAATTCATCCTTTAAGAAAAACGTAACAGATTATATAATACTTGTACAAATTATGTCTTTAGTGCCATAATACCATAAATCCTCAAATCAAAACCTATAGTTTGTTTCGGTCCTATAAGGTACTATATAATTCGAAGGCTAAACGATGCACAAACACATGGACTTATTAATTAGATAAAATTTAAGGAAATCATTTGGTTTGGAACAAGCTGTTAAATAAAAATCAAAACAACACTCGAAAACGAGATAAAAGAAATAGCAAGTAGGAAATTGTTAGTTCATTTTTCCATAAACTCTTGTTAAGAAAAACGTGTTTCCTTAATAACATATCAAGAAATCCCCTAAGTATTGTCTTGGTTATTTTATGATCCTATTAGAAATCATAATGCACATTATTCTTACTTAATTCCAAGCTAAAGGGAAGTGCTTCTTGTGTACCTTTGATTGATTGGCTTTACCCTCTCTTCGAGATATATAGTCTGTCTATTAGGTTCACCATCGTGAATACCATACTAGTAATCATACATATAGACAAGAAGACCGAGAAATTAGCAAAGCGAAGAAATAGAAGAGAAATGCCAACAATCCACTCGTCCTCTATTTTGCATGCAATAAAGTGTTGTAACTACAAAAGGCCGTAACACTTTGTATACAACTCCAATTCTATAATTACTTGTTTGAGATCTACAACTACCTAAAATAGACCAAGAGATAAAATGAAAGTAAGTTAAGGAAAATTGGAAAATATGAATAGGTATCCAACTTGAATTACAACAACAAATCTAGACTTCAAGAGTTGATTTCCTCACTTTTTTGTACTTATCTCCCATATCAAATTGCACCACGATCTGCGTGAATTCCCAATTAAATTTGTGATTATCTTGCATGAAATAGAAGTTGAACAAAATTGGAAAAACTTGGTGGAAGCTCCACCTAGGTGAGCTCGCCATACACGGCGTGAAGGAAGTGTGAGAGAGAATTGAAGTGGGCAACAAAAGGTTTTGTGAGATCTTGGATTTAAAAATATGATGGCATGGTCTTCTATTTTTAGGCAAAGGTGGGGGTGAGTGTATTTCATAAATAACTTGATTTAGTAATGGTAAAACAATAATTTTCCTTCACAAGGTCATTACAACTTTTTCTAGTTGAATTACTCCACCAATTACCTTCTGAAATGGCAATAAGATTATAATTATACCCCACCAATGGCTCCACAAGAATTATTAGTCTGTTCCCCTCTCCACTTGCGTTCATATCGGAAAAGCTATGAAAGTCAATTATTACTTAGTTTGAATTGAACTTTCTAGAAAAGGAGATCATATTTATCAAACTATTATATCAAGTTGTGAACTATCATCCGACAAGGAGTTGTATACTTTTTTGAGAATTGTTTGAGCAAACAATTTTGAGCACATAATGAGTATGTGAGTAAATGTGATTTTATGTGTTGAATTGTTTTCAACTCAAAGAACATGAAAGCATGTTTTACTTATGTTACAGGTTTAATGCTCAACATAGGTGATATGTGTACAATGTTTTGTTTTTTCATTTATGTGCTCTGTCACTCGGTGCGTGGCAGATTCTTGACAATATCGATTAAAGTCGTAATGGTCCTTAATTGAGACTCATAAGCTATTAAAAGTTAGAGGATATCTTATGATTGCATTGTGTGAGTCAAGGCAAGGACAATCAATGTAATAAGGACTCATATCAAACTTATGTTGAAAAAGTTGATGACTATCCAATAGTTCCTCCCGTCTCATAATACTCTTTACAGTTTCGTTTTCCCTCTATCTCATACTACACTTATATTTTTGGACATAGCCCACTTATCATATAATTCAACTACCTTTTACAAAGATTATCTACCACTATTATATTTTTATTAATCCCTCCACTAACTCCTACCATGTCTACTCTTACAATTGGGCAGACAAACTCTATCTCCTAAGTAAATGATAATAATAACATTAACTTTTATAATAAAGTAACAATTGGTAATCAGACAACAGCTAATCACATAAAATTATGTGTCAGAGTGAATGTCAAGAGTATTCTAGGACGGATGGAATATCTAATTTTATTAGAGTTGCATCTTGAGTTTTACACTATCCGATTTAGTTCAACCGATATTTTTTCCGTTGTGCCTAATCTTAGTTAAGCATGTCGAGGAGTTCAATTTGTTACACTCGTCTGTAAAATTATCTTACAAGAGGAAGGCAAAAGTTGGTAGCCTAATGAGAGGCTAAGGAAAAGAAGAGTGTTTAAGGATTCCTAAAATTTGGTGTTAACTTATTGTGTATTACTCAAATAAGTCAAAGTTTGCCTATATTAATTATTTATTCAATTGATCATGTTTTTATATTTGATTATGGATCAATTGGATGATTGAACGAATTCAGTGGTTGCAACTTAGAAGACCAGTGTTTGTGGGCACATTCCATAATATGTGTTACTTGGCATGGTCCATTTGGTAAGTAGGCGTGTAAAGCCTTTATAATAAGGACAATTTAGACACCTTAATAGAGGTATGAGAAGTGTCCTAAACTTACCGGATGTTTTTGGCTTATAACATATGAATCTAATGCATGTGTATATTCTTTCTCAATTGACTTTGTTAATGTTCATAGCCTTGTGTTAATCATGTGTTATTAATTTACACTTGGTGATGTGTAGATGAGATTCAAGCCTTCATGTCTAGAGCCAGGATGGAAAATCATGATGAGATCATTGATGTGATTTTGGTGGTACGCCAAGTGAAACGGTAAGGGTAGGCCTAATATTAATCTTCTTTTGTAGAGAACATTCTTGGTAAGCTTGACTAGCTTGTTAATTGGACATAACAGACTTGTTGTGACTTTAACATATTATTATTTGAGGTATTGATAATGCATTCTCAAAATGATTATGCTAATATCTTTTCAAGTCTAATGTGGTGACAATTTACTCTGGACTTGGTATTGCTTTGCAGCAAGCAAACTTTTGTTAGTACACTCGTTGCACTACCAATAAATTTTTTTGTTGGGTAGCAGTGTTTTGTTTTGAGAAGATGCAAAGAACAAGTGTGTTGTATGATCCATTGTGATACTGAGTTCACAAATTTGGATTACTTATGTCAAGAATCCAATTGTTTGTAGGACTATCTATCAGATAGTTCATTCTTTATGGAGGTGATGAACTTCCATTTCTCTATATCGTGTTATACTAACTATGATTATGTTTTCTCATTTAAATATAAGAGAGTTAAAAGGGTTTATGAGGCCCATTATCTATAAGCTAAATAATATTTTAGCATGTGGCAGGTTGAGGGGAATAGGAGATATTTGTTAGAGTTGGTCTTTCCTATGGCATAGATGGTTCCATAACTTCGGATTCAAGTCTATGTTCGAGTCTTGGAGTGAATAGATACCTAGGTCAGGTCTATTCTTTCCTGTAGACTCCTCAATCAAATGATCAGCGAAGTTAAAATTCTTAATGAGCCCATAGTCCAATAGTGAATGGTTCAAAGGAGTTAAACTTGATGGATTTAGAAAAATGGTGCCCTTTCTCTCTCTAAAATTCCTCTCGTTTTTTTGAAAAAAGTCGTCATGGCAAGGAAGAGCAAAGGAAGAAAGAACTCAGTTATTAAAGCTCTTGGCCCTTCATCTGATTCTAAAGCTCTGAAAACGAAATATGTGGATGAAGTTACTAGTATTAGGGATTTATAAGTTGGAGAAGTTGATGATGTTCGAACTCCAAAATTATCCTTAATAGAGTACATGGTGGATTCTACGTTGAAGAGAAACTTAAGTGACTGGTTCTTCGTGATTTCAAATCAGCAAAGCTCTAGGATAGAATGAGATGAGTTGCATAAAGTTCGGCTGGTAAGTTGTACTCTCCTATTCCGATATTGCAATGGTTTGATGATGTGCTTGTTGCTGATCCTAATGTGAATATTCATGTTTATGAGTCTGGAAATCAATTGAAATTGCCTGTTAAGATTGATATTGAGGATATACAACCTGAAATTGATTTCTAATCTTCTACTTTAATTTGTTATGTGATGGATGGATTTCGTAGAAGGGTTTGGAGGAATGATGGGGTGGATAGGGTGGGCAGATCAATAAGGGAGTGTTTATTATGAGATTGAGATCTATGGAGAAGAAAGATGCTATCTTTGCTAGGGGTGCTCCCTTCTTTGATGGTAAACCTGTTTTTTTAAACCTTGGTCTCCTGATATGTAGATCAATATGGATGAGTTTAAAATGGTGCCAACTTGGATTCATTTGATGTTAGACTTCAAGTATTGAGGGAGAATTGTTTGGCTAAGATTGTTGGTTTGATTGGAAAATTTGTTAGGGTGGATCAAGCTGCCAAAAATAGAGAGAAGTTAGGATTTTCTCGTGTGTTAAGTGAGATGCAGGTATCTAGTGAGTTTCCTGACTAGTTTTCATTCACTAATGAGCAAGGTTTGGAGGTGGTGATTGATGTTGAGTATGAACGAAAGCCTTTGGTCTGCTCTCATCGTACTATGATGGGGCATACAGCTGAGAAGTGTAGGAAGAAGGTTGTTAAGAAAGTGACTAAACAAATAGGAGGCCTAAGTTACTGCTGAGGTTGTTATAAATGATGATTTTGCAATTGAGGACTATATTATAGTCAAGATTGACTGTCATATGAGTGGTGTGCAAGTTATTAATGGTGAGTCTGATAAGAGTTGTAATTCTCAACAACCTGTGAGAAGTTATGTGGATGTCTCTAATACATTTGATTTTTGGAGGGTGATGAATTGCAGGAGAATGTTGTGAGGTAGGATTTAAATATGGAACACAATCAAAGTAAATTCCATATTCACGAAGTTTTTGTTTTATCCAAAGCATTTGGGACCAACATGCTGTTGTTGCAATATATTCAACCTCTGCAATGGATAAAGCAACTGTGTTTTGCTTCTTGGTACTCCAAGAAACCAAACTATGACTAAGGAACTGAACCATACCTGATGTACTCTTTTTATTGACCAAATCTTCATCATAGTCAGAATCTGCATATCCTTTCAGTTCGAAGGTATCACTTCTTGAATAAATTAAACTCAAAGCATCTGATCCTTTGAGGTATCTTAAGATTCTCTTGACTTCTATGAGATGAGATTCTTTCGGATTGGCTTGAAACCTTGCACATATACCTACACTCAAAGCAATATTTGGACGACTTGCAGTTAAACATAATAAAGAGCCAATCATACCTCAATATTTGGTTTGATCCATACTTGCTCCTATATTATCTTCATCCAATCTAGTTGAAGTTCCCATAGGTGTATGGTTTACTTTGGAAGTCTCCAAACCATACTTTTTCAGCAGTTCCTTAATTATTTTGGGATATTTCCTGAGGTACCCCTGGGGTCAGAACTAATTCATCAGGTACCCCTCTAGTTTTTAACCTAGCTCAGATACCACTAAGGTCACTATCCGTGGCTAAATGCCCTTGCTACTAACTGTCATTAAGTTTTTCGTTAAGTTTTGTTACTTAACCCTAACCCTAACTCAAATTTCCCTAAAACAATAATAAATATAGAAAAAAGATTAAACCCCCCCCACCTCTCCCACTCTCTCTCCTCTCCCTCCCCTTCAACCTCCTATGCAATGGCTTCTTCATTCACCTTCAACTTCTCCACCCAAAATCATCGACAAGTTCTCCATCAAGCTTCACGACCAATGCAAGCTCACTCTTCCTCCTAATAACTACCTCTCTACGTACTCCAAGATCGTCAGGGGTAAAATCGTCAAGAATAAGATCGATGACCTTGATGGAATTAGGGTTTGAGCATTGTTTAGGTGGTAGTCGATTACTGAAATTCGATCTAGGGGTGATGATTTGGTTTTTGAAATTGAAATTTTAGAGTTATTTAATGGTGATTTGCAGCTTTTTGATAGTTTGAATTTTCGAAGCTTTTTTGATGTTGAGAATTTTTAGATTACAGAGAGAAGAGATTGTGACGTTAGAGTTAACCCCCTGATATCGCGTATTTATATAGAGTTTTCTCCCTTATTTACAAGCTAATTTGTGCGTCATTGGAGCTCTTGGGAGCTATTTTGTGCTAACTATCGTATATAGTTGTGGTTTTGTATTTTAATATTGAATTGCAGGTTTTATGGAGTTTTCTCCTTATTTCCGAGCCTTTTGAAAGCAACCACGGCTTTACGAGATGTTACGAGGCACGTAGGATGGCTCACGAGCTTTATGGATAGTTTAGGAGGTCCCAAGACCCCTAAACGTGAAGATTAGAGAGCCAAGGAGTCAAAGGAGTTTTCCGTGCACTGATCGGGCAGAAATGGCCCGATCGGGCGAAGTATTTATGATCGGGTATGAAAGTTGCGGACCCGATCGGGCAATGTATGCCCGATCAGATCGGGCGAGCACACATGTGCCCAGACCCGATCGGGTGACCACCGCCCGACCCAATCGTGTGGAGTGCTGCTTGGTCTCATTCTGCTGCTGCTTTCGAGAGGAACTTGCTGACACATTTCGTCGCCTGGCCCGATCGGGTGGCTGCCCAAGGCCCGATCGGGTGGGCCGTAATATTAAGTTAATGCTGCGCTGCTGCTACGCGAAGGCCCAAGACGCAAACCAATGACTTTTGTACCGCGGCCCGATCGGGTACTGTGCTCGGGCCCGATCGGGTCTGGCACCCTTTTACGCGGATTTCGCCTTTTGTTTCCGTTTTTTATTTAACTTGAGGGGGTATTATAAATACCTTTTTCCTCATTTTTATTTGACATCTTTTATTCATCTTTCATTAGGTTTTAGACTAGTTTTATTCTTCATTGTTCTTAGTTTAATTCAAACACTTTAGATTAATTTAGAGGTGATCAAACCTATTTCAATTTCAATAAAGTTCCTGCTTTCCGTCAATTGGTACTCTTCTCACTCTTTATCTCTTTAATTACCTTGATTGCTTAGTTTATTTATTTAATCGTTCATGATGCAATTGTTAGGGTTTCCAATTAGTTTTGTCGTTGTTAATTCGATCATGTCTGAGTAGTCTCTTTCTAGGGTGTTAGATAGGAAAGCCATGTTTATACCATGATTGTGATTTAGACTCTTATCGATTTCTAGGGCTTGATTAGGGTGATTGTGATGTGATTTGTTCTTTATTGAGTAATTAACGTTATTGCGCAGTTTCGTTGGTTGCTTGTGGTTAATAGTTGTTTGCACAGATCCGTCTTACTTTTAGAGGCCTAGGACACGTCAGTAGTTCTGATTACGTTAGTGAATATGCGGCGTATGTTGAACTATGAGCGTTGAGTCTTAACCATAGCTCAACATAGGCTCTAATCACCCGACTCTTCACTTAGGTTTTGGTAGTAGTTGACCCTATTTGATTGGTATAAGCATGGTGGACCGACCTAATACCCTAGGTTTTTATTCCATAGTTAAATCCTCAATTTATTCCGTCTTCTGTAGTCTATTCTTTAGTTTAATTATTTCTTCCCTGATTTCATCTGGAGTAGCTGAATCGGTTGAATATTAATTTAGAAACTCTGTCTCCCTGTGGATTCGATCCTGCTTCCACTGTTTACCTAGTTAGAGGTCCGTAAGTTTATTTTTGATTAGGTGACACGGCTAAAACCTATCAAACTTTGGCGCCGTTGTCGGGGAGACGGCTAGTTCTCTAAGTTTTTATTTAATTATTTGGTCTACTTCTCTGTACCTCATTGGAACTTCATTGTTTCAATCGAGGTACGTTTTACTGCTGCTTTTTGTTTCTTTTGTATGCCCAGGTCCCAAAGAAACGGTTCCCCAATTCCAGCGGACCCCGATCTTACTAGGACAATCAGGCGGATCCGAAAGATAAAGCAGAAAGAAAAGCAGTCTGTTCAGCTGAACACCTCTGGAATAGACACCTTGAATTCAGTTATGTCAAAATCACTGAAGTCATATGGGGTGCCCAACCCGGATGGTCTCTCCACTGGACCTACTATGCCCACCATTGCCGCAGCAAATTTCGAAATCAAGCCTGGACTCATCAGCATGGTCCAACAAAATCAGTTTGGTGGGCATCCTACTGAAGATCCGGCAAATCATCTGCAACGGTTTCAACAACTTTGTCGAACCGTTAAACATGCCGGCGTCACTCCAGATCAACTCAAAGTCATGTTGTTCGAGTTTTCACTGAGAGATAGAGCCCAAAAATGGTTGAACGATGTGAAAGAAACTGAGTGGAGTGAGATTTCTGCTGCATTTCTGAGAGAGTATTACCCACCCACTAAAACAGCAGAAATCAGAAATAAACTAGCCACGTTTTCCCAAGAGCCTGATGAAACATTAAGGGAAGCGTGGGCTAGGTTTAGAGATCTACAGAGAGAGTGTCCACACCATAATATGGACAAATGGTTCTTGACGCAGACATTCTACAATGGTCTGCAGCCTCAGACGAAGTGTATTGTTGATTCGTCTGCAGGAGGAGTGTTTTTAGACAAGGCAGTTGATGAGGGTTATGAATTCATATCAAATCTTGCAGCCAATGACCATACATCATCTAGGAGTTTGACTAAGAAGGTACTTGAAGTTGACGCTATTTCATTGCTTACATCTCAGATGGCGCAACTAACTCAGCAGCTAATGAAGTCTTCTAGTCCGACACCTCCACCCATGAGTATCAATGCTATGTCTGCAGTAGCACCCATTACCTCATCTTACTGCGAGGTATGTGGTGTTCAGGGTCACTTTGGGCATGACTGTCAGTTCATCAATTTCAGATGGAGCAGGCCAATGCCTTCCAACAAAGACCACAAACCTTCCCCCCTTCACATAACTACCAAAACCCACAAAACCATCAACCTCCACCTCCACAAAACTACCCTAAACCTTCATACCATCAAACCCCACAAAATTTCCAAAGACCACCACCACAAAACTTCCATCATCCCAATAACTTCCAAACTCCACAAAATTTCCACACCCCACCTCCACAAAACAACCCACAAGAGCCTAGCAATTGTGAACTGATGAAACTGATATTGTCTATGCAAAAGGCAAATGAGGAAACAAGGAGGGCTCAAGAGAAGCACATCCAACTTCTCGAGGCTCAAGTTGCTCAGTTGGCAGAATCTAATGCACAGAGGCAGCAGGGACAATTGCCAGGGCAACCAGTTCAGAGAGAACATGTGAATGCCATCACTCTTTGTAGTGGCATTGCATATGATGCCCCTCCAGTGCTCATTGATGAGGTTACCCCGACTGCAGGGAAGAAGAGGGTGGTAGAGGAAGGAAAAAGAAAGAATTCGACGTCTGAAGTCGATTTGTCTGCAGAAGCTGAACAGACAGGGAAGAAAAAGGAGAAGGTTTCTGAAACGCCTTTTACACCAAGGCTACCTTTTCCTCACAGGATGCAACAGTCCAAGGTCGATCAGCAGTTTGGTAAGTTTTTGTCTATGGTCAAGAACCTTGAGGTAACGATTCCATTCACAGACTTAATTACCCAAGTGCCTGTTTATGCCAAATTTCTGAAAGACATGATTACTAAGAAAAGAGACTTTGGTGGGGTAGAACGTGTCGCTCTTACTGAAGAGTGTAGTGCTTTTATTCAAAATAAAACCCCACCAAAGTTAAAAGATCCTGGTAGTTTTTCTATACCCTGCCATCTTGGACCTATTTTTATTGATAAGGCTTTGTGTGATTTAGGTGCTTCTGTTTCTGTTATGCCATTATCTGTTTATAAGAAACTGAACATGGGAGCCCTTAAATGCACACAAATCACTTTACAGATGGCGGATAGTTCTATAAAATACCCTCTAGGTGTTTTAGAGGACGTTCCTGTTAGGGTCGGGAAATTCTATATCCCTGTTGATTTTGTGGTGTTAGATATGGATGAGGATGCCCAGATTCCTATTATCTTGGGTAGGCCGTTTTTGTGTATTGCTGGTGCTGTCATTGATGTCAAGTCTGGGTCTTTAACTCTGAGTGTTGGTGATGATAAAGTGATTTTTAAACTAACCAATGCTGTTAAGGCACCTATGCTTGAACAATCTTGTTGCAGGGATAAGGTTTTAGATGAAGTAGGGGTGGAGAAGGCTCCAATTCCACCTAAGGTTGCCTCACCGTCTGGAGGCATAGTCAAGAACATTTGGAGAAGAAAGATTTTTGATGAGGGTGGCACTCATTGCCAAGCCCCTCCTATTTGAGAGAGGGAGGATTATGGTCGTGCGGGACCTTTATAAACCAGCGATGTGCGAGAGGCAACTCGTATTTTCTTTTCTTTCCCTTTTCCTTTTCTTTTTATTTTGCTTCCTTTTTGTGAACGAGAGTGAGGGTACTAACATTGTTTTTCCTCTTAGCATAGTCCTTATCACCTTTTGGCATTGAGGACACTGCCAAGTTCAGCTTGGGGGAGGAGTTCTGTTTGTATTCCCTATCTCTTTTACTGCTTTCTAGGATAGATTTACTGCTTTCAAAAATACTGAAAAAATCAAAAAAATATGGTTCCCATGACTGGTTTAGTTGCCTCCTTGTGCCCCTTGCTGTGCTCTATTTGAAATTGATTTGACTTTGTTTTCTGGATAGCTGGGCATTTGTGATCTTGAGGCTATGATTTGATGTTTGATTGCTATGATTTCGAGCATTTTTGGATTATATTAGACCACTTTGCGCTGCATACCTGAATTGGTTAGACTGTGAGGCCTCTTTGTAGCCTATTGGATTCATATTATTATCCAGTCTATTCTTGTGTGTTAGTTCCTCTTTAGTGGATTGATCTTGACTTTGACTTCGTACTCGTCTGATTTTAGATGACTTGTAGCATGTGCTGTGATAGAGGCGTTCTTTTGTCTTATTCTTGAGCTTCAGAGTGAGTTTTTGATATACTTTTATCCTCCTTAGCCCCGCTGAGCCTAATGACTTGTTTCGTTTTACTTAAACCCCTATTACGAGCCAAAAGCCTTCACTTGATATTATTCCAAGCCTAGCTTGGGGGAGCTTTTGTATGGGTTGAGTTTGAGATTGGTTTGTTGGTTTAGTTTGGTTTTTGAGGAGTTTAAAAGTGTATTTGCTGTGGTTTGAGAGTGAGAAAGAGAAAAGAAAAAAGCAAGTTTAGAGTTGCGTGAATGAAGTTTAGAAAAATGAAAGAAAAATGAAATGAAAATTCAAAAGAATTCTAGCTCTTTCATTCACGTACGTTCATAAAAGAATATTCGCTCCATTGCTAAAAAAATTGGGTTTGTTATGCGCTTTTCATTGATTTATGAGAGTTGGGTTATTTTACATGGTTTTATGGTGATTGTTGGGAGTTGTGAAGGCCATCTTAGGCCTTGTTTGAATGATTTATGCTCCCCCTTTCTTGGTTTTTCCACCACATTACCCAAAAGTATCCCCTACCTCTCACCCAAGCCTCATTACAACCCCATAAAGTCCTCTTGAGCTTATGTCTGCATTGTTCATTTGATTGATTTCGAGTTAGTTTGTCAAAGTTAAAGAGTATTTCTGCTAATTGAGTCGACTTGACTAGGATGAGCGTCATTGAACCTTCTTAAACACATGAGAGTGTGAGTGGGAAGGGTATTTATGGTCGGGTTGGTGAGTGTTCGGGCATACTCTTTGCCTGCCACAAAATAGAGAGGAGTGACACCCTTGTGAGAGCCTTTTCAGGACTTGTATGCCTTGTGGATG
>CANSGD010001016.1:0-275000 GCA_947645195.1 Patellifolia procumbens | reverse complement strand
ATAGGACATGAGTTCCTATAATAATGAGTGTTCCCACAAAACATACAAACTTTATCACTTGGTAAATCAACTCTCTTATTAGGTTTTCATGTTTCTTTTTGAAATTAAAACCAAAACCTTCAATATGCTTTGTTTGTGGGTCTTTGTTTTCATTTTGCAAAAACAAGATTTGATTTCTTAATTCTTTTATTTCAAATCTAAAACTTTGTAAGGGAACTGACTTAATGTCAAAGGAAATCACTTCCGGAACAAATTCTTTTAGTTGAGATAACTCAAGGCTTAACAAATAGTTTTCATTTTTAACAGTTTTGAAATTCTCATTCAAGTGTTCACATTTCTATCAAACAACTCAAAAATATCCTTTCTCAATATCAATTTGAATACTTTTAAGCCAAGAAATATGTTCCTTTGCAACAACTAAAGCATGTTCGCTTTGCTTCTATTTAATAGACTCGTCTTGCAATTTATTCACAAATCAACTATAAAATCAAATAGTTGCTCTTTACTTAAAGAATTAAGACGAGATTTAATAGTGTCTAGACTTGCCGCAAGAGATTCAATCTCTTTGTCATATTCAGAATTATCAATAGCCATGAAACGAAAATTTAGTACTCCTTCACAAGGTTGAGGATCTCCTTCTTCTTCAGAGTCAGTATCTCCCCATGCAACAACCATAGCTTTCTTCATATCAGATCAGGTATAGGAACTCCTATACTCCTTGTTCCTATCTTTGCTTCGTTCCCTTCCTTTGCCTTTGTCTTGTTCCCATTGAGGGCACTCCTTGATACAGTGATCGGAACTGCCACACTTATGACAAACATGTTTGTTAGTGTATTTCTTATTTTTACCTTTGTAGTCTCCATTCTTCATGTTCCTAAAAATTCTTTTGAATATTTCGGACCATAAGAGTAGCTTCTTCTTCGTCGATTTCCGAGTCATCACTTTCATTAGCTTTCAAGGCACTGGACTTCTATTTGGACATGTCTCCATTCTCAATGTCCAAGTGTAGCTTGTGAGTCATAAGGGAACCAGCAAGTTGTTCCACATTGAACTTCACAAAGTCCTCAGTTTCTTGTAAGGCTATAACCTTAGCCATCCAACGATCCTTAGGAAGACTCCTTAGGACCTTTTTGTAACTATTCGTCATATATTCATATGTAATTTCTTTCTAAGAGAGGTTATCTCATTAATAGTATTAATAAAGCATGTAAACATCTCTTGAATAGATTCCTTAAATTTCATTTGAAAAAGTTCATACCGATTCATTAAAAGATTTATCTTTGATCTCTTAACTTCACTCGTTCTATTATGAATGACTTTAAGTAGATCCCAATTTTGTTTTTCGGTTTTTCGTCCCATTACACGATTGTGTTCATGAGGTCTGAAGCAGTTTAATAACAAGAGCATTAACTTCCATTTTTCAAATTCTTCTTTATCGAAATCAACTAAGGATTTTCGAACTACCTTATTTTTGTCATTAGTGGTATTGACTTCAAAATCACCTACCTTTATGACTCTCCATATTCGGTAGTTGTCATCTTTGATGAATATGTCCATTATGTTCTTCCTGTAGGTTTAGAACTTGCCTAAAATAAAACATCGGTGGCCTCTGAGTAGAGTACCCTTCTTCCATTTCTCTCTAGTATTCATATCTTCCACAAGATCTTGAACTCAACAGGGTTTCCTGTGTTTTTAGAGTTCCGCTCTGATACCAATTTTTGTATAATATGAGCAATATAAGAGGGGATGAATTATAGTGAGAGAATAAGCGTAACTTTTTGCGGAATTAGAAGCTAGCTAGGGAACACAAGAGATTTTAGTGAGGAAAAACTTCTGAGGCCCAATTGAAAGAAACGGCTCGACCACAAGGGATTTTGACTCAAACTTTTCCACTAAAATAGGCAATCAGCTCCGTTACCAGCCTATTAATTCTCACGGGCCACAACTTTAGTTCCTAAACTCAAGGTCCCAACAATAGTTCACACTAACTGTTGTTTTTCTCAAACTTCACTCGAAGTTCTTTCTCTTTCTCTTTCTCTTGCTTTACTTAAAGCTTTCTCATATTTACAAGAGCTCACTCAAACCCCTTACACAAGGAAATACAATTTCTGTAAATAATGGAAGAGTAAAAACCAAAGACAATAAGTATGAATTCTCTTGGGATCAAGGCACTGACACTTTAGACAACAGGATTTTACGCTACGTCAGACACAAATTAAACTTAGGAGTATGTGTACTATTTATAGGGGAACAAGTCATGAATACTCCTTCAATAACTTTCCACTATTAGTCCACTAACCTCATGTTCTCCAGTAATATTAAATACTTGGGAATAAAGAAACAACGAACCCACTAATTTTTATCAAACGTGTAAATGAACGTGTCTTAGTATTTGCTTGGAAAACAATTAAACTATTTTTCAGTAAATTGTATAAAAGAAAATATTTTATTAACTTATCTAATTAAAAATCGAAAATCAGATTTTTATTTGAAAATAAAATCTTTTGTTTAACCGAATATATAAAGATAAGATTTTGAAAATCAAATTAATATCTATAAGATTTTGAAAATCAAATTAATATCTTTTGTAAATCATAAAATGTAATTAAAATCTTTTACTAACTAATGACCTAAACAAGTGGAACTAAGTCAAACCTAAATAGGAAACGCAAAATATTGTTAATTCACCTAACATAATTAAGAGCTCAGTTTTTATATTAGCTTAGTTGTTCCTAAAACGTTTCTAGTGGAGTTCCCAACCATCGTCCTAAGTTTGTGTTAATGTATGTTCCTGTCATGGGAACATAACTCAATTTCTTTTAAGGAATCAATACAAATTATCTTTTACGTTTACTGGATATACATTAACATAAAGAATGTAATACATTCTAACGTATTCTAATCTTCATTCCAAGCTTGATTCTTCTTTGCATGAACATTTTCACTTCGATCTTGATTAATTCTCCTTTGTTTAATCTTCAATCAAGTATTCTCTTTATTTTTCAATGAATAACCTACGAACATCAACATACATAAAATAATACAAGTATGTCTTTTGTAATTTAGTCATCTTTAAAACTTAGGGTCAACACTATCTATAATCTATAATTAATACTAAATAAAAATTCATTCTACAAGTGTCAAGCAACCCTTAAACTATGGCCACATGTCACTAAATCGTCAATTTTACCACGTGTCGTGCTGTTAATCAGCGTAATTTATTATGGAAAGAATGCGATTTAATTTCAATGTAAAGTAACATTATATTCTGACAATAATATCTTTGCATATTTTTGCCTAATATAGTCATTTTGATGCAAAACCCCAAGAATATGTTCGAAATATTCAAGATTATACTTTAAACATTATTTCCATAATGAGCAAGTCAAATAAAAATGCAAGTGCTAGTAAACATAAAGGTGTTTATGATCTCTTATATTTTATACTTAGAGTAGTCGGTATTATACTCCTGAGTAAATTTGAGACTACACAAAATGGGGAAAAAAAGTAAATATTAATATCAAATGGTAGTCTTAGAATAAAGCATGTAGTAGCATGTTTTATTTTGTATTTGGTAATTTGTTTTCATAAAGTACAAATACCTTACAAGAAAGTCCTTTTGATTGAGCTCGGCTCCATAAGACTATTCCCTTTAGAGGAAGATCCTTTCTGAAGTCGAAACCCATTGTGAAGAAATAAGATGGAAGATAGGCAACAGAAATAATAATTTTTTGGATATACGTTTAAATGTTTAATCGTGGTCTTGTTAAAATAACTGGTTCAGACTTCCCATCTAGTCAATAGCAGCAGAGTTTATCCTTTTCAACAAAACTAAGGATCTCCCAAATCTTCGTTTCTTACTCCCATCTCATGAGCTACCTGACACAAATAGGAGTCCTCTCCACCATCGACAATATAGTCACTTTGCAAGAATTGCGTATGGTTGCAACCGAAATCAACCCAAATGGCATCTAAGATGTATTTCGAATCCCATGGCAAATGGTCAACAAGAGTTACCTAATAAAAGTGCGCTCCGCAAGAGAATCATAATCCAAAGCAATTAGACATATATGGTTCCAATAAAGAAATGTAGATCATGTTTGTTAACTCCACTATTACAAAAGATTTATGGGCATTTCCACAAGTGAGACAATGTATAAACATTACCATCACTATGATGCTACTTACCACCATCCTAACCCCTAAAGAACACAAAGAAAACTCTGTCTCCCATCTTTATACTTCTCATAGCATTTGGAAGGATCAAAATGAGGTTCATAACTTAAAACCTAATGTCCTTAAAATAAACTTTCTTTTTGTCATTTATCTATATTATACCAATAAATTTGTCGTCACATCATTACAACACATTTCTAAACACTCTGCATGCATCTCCTAAAACTTTATACCCAAGCAAATAAAACAAGTAAAAAGAAACGAATGGAAACTACAGAGCTTATTTTGGACACTAAAAATGGCATCGAAACACATTGTGGACAAACACTACCTCTCGAGTTTTCCAGGCCATCCCTACCCCCTAACCCTCCCAACCACACTGTTGTGACTTGTTGTGACTCACTGTAATTACCCAAAACCAAATTTCGATGGCTCGAAAACAACAGGGTACTTCTTGTAACCGTAATGGATTTAAAAGTCAAGTTTACAATTTGGGTCACTCCAGTGTATACATTGCCAAAACCAATGTCTTATTGCAGGGGCCTTCAACTAGCATTACAAGCTAGTATATGGACAGGGGCAATCTCTTGGTCATCAATGCATAAAAGGTAAGTGAAATGATCCACGACATATAGCTAGCACCATTCAAGATATAGTCCTCCTCCTTGATATTCTTCACATGCATAGAAATGGAAATTCATAGCATATATAGAAAACGGAAATCCATGAATGTTGGATGCCTTATAATTTATAAACTTCTCTTCCGTTGCCCTTTGTCATAAGTCTAAATTACTTATTGTAACCAGAATGTGTTACAGCACTACTGCACTAGAAGTACCACTTAAGTAGACGTTATCCTAATATTTTCATCCATTTTGTCATAGAAAACTGGATCGATATTGCACCTTATAGACTCCCCTTTTCCATAGCCCTTTGTCATAGATGTAAATAATAATTACTTATGATCGATATAACTAGGGTTCTTTTTGCCAACTTATTATCCGTCCTTATCAGAAAAAATAAGTAAGTTCTAATATGTTAAAATATATTACAATAAGGTCAAATACAGTCACAAAGGTCAAATAAGATCGAATGCAATCTAATAATATTTCATGAAATGAAGTCGAATAAGTTTAGATAAGGTTTGATAAATCCAGATAAGCAATAATAAGTTAAAAGAACGGAAGTGAAGGAGGCCTGTGTCATGTTGGGCTAGTAGAATTTCCATCTAAGATAATAGGATAATACTATATAGACAAAATAGCAGACAAAACAATTATTTGAGGAGAGTTAACGACTACTTTGATTCTACTATAATACACAATAGGGGCCAATTTGTATTGATGTACTTCGGCCAGCAGCTGGACTTGTAAAAGACCGCCTACTTTTAAAATAAAATCAGGCAACGGGCCAATAGGCCCATAAGAATAAGAGAAAATCAACAAACCGTCCTCTGAAAATAAGGACCAATTTAATTCATTTTGTAACCTATTTAATTCATTTCGTGACCTATTTAATTCATTCAATACTCAACGTTAGATTTATTTAGTGACTAGTTTAATCCATTTAGTAACTAGTTTAATTCATCCGGTAAATCATATGTATTTTTAAGGAATCGCATGTTATATTTCTAGACTAAAATTGGAATAAGAAAAGGAGAAGAGAATTAACAACTAGAGTGTGCTAAATGTTTAGGAATTATATTGGGCTAAAGTAAGATAGAATGGGCTTATTTATAGAATTTGGGCTTTGATTAGTCTAATTTTATGTTAAAATCAAACTGCCTCTTTTAATAATTTGTCTGCGGCAAAAGCACTAAGACAGATAGTAATAAAAATAAAGGGATACCAATATCAGAAATTCAATGGCAACGACAAAGTATGGGCAAATAAACTCTCAAGACTTCCAAAGTAAGCATTTATCATTAGCTTGTAAGTTGTAACAATGAATGTGGTCAGGTGCTATAAAGCACAAACATGGATCCTAATTACTTCCTCAGTATCTCACCTCAGTAACTTACACTCCTAAGAATTTCTAAATAATACAGGAAAGACATTGTGGGGGAGAAGAATGAAACACAGGGAAGTAATGTGCCAAGACTTCAGTAGGCACCTTCCTTCTTTATACAGATCATTCTAAGAATAACTTGCGGTCGAAACTACAACTTAAAAAAAAGCTATGATTCACAACAGTACAAAATGGCTCCAACTGCCGAAATTCAGCATCGACCTGCTTCCGATTGAGCAAGTGAACTTGAGAATCGAGAGGGAGGGGACAGGGGGGTGGTGGGGGCACGGGCAGGAGAAAATACGAAACAAACCCTTTGTACATACAACAAAATTTCACATGAAGTAACTGAGTGCCTTCTTCCTCCTTGAACCTCCCTCACCATAGAGTTCATTCCACTGCTGAAGTTCAGTCATATTAACACTCTCGGAAGATACACTTGCACAAACCTATTTTAAGATGGAAACAATGAGTGTCAAATTCATGAGCACAAGAAGGATCAACTCAAAAAAAATAGGATCCTCACATCCACCAATGTACCCAGGGCACCTCACCTGCTCATGCGCACGTCTAAAATCATCCATATTCAGAGGACGAATGTCAGCACTGCTGTTCAAAGGTGGGAGAGGTCTATTTTCTGCTAAAGCTGCTGTGCGCTCCTGCAACCAATGGAACAAAACAAATTATGCGTATGGTTGACATGGGTAAAGATAATTACACCGAGAAATAGTATTATGCAAGAGGACTCCGAGCATAAACAGCGTCTACGAAGAAACACATGGCAAGATGCAAGAGACCATAGTGCTTCCCAAAGAATTTAAGTTGATACATGTAAGTAGCCACAGCAGCCTCTATAGAGAGGACGTTCAACTACTAGTCACCACAAAATTATGGCTGGGTACAGAATACTAGTCTTATCAGTCTTAAAGAACAATCCACCAGAAAACAGTTTCCTAACCCATCATGCATTTAAATGTTACTTATCAAAATCGTATTTCACAGTAAGAAACGTAAAAGGTCAACTAGAACATGCATATGGAGCAGCGAGTATTGACATGTTATAGCAACCTCCAAGTGTGAGAGAAACTCGGACCTGTTTTTCTTTCTCCAAAATTTCTCTGATAGGACGATGTGCAGCAGCCACACAAAGGTTCTGCAGATCGTAAAGAATCAACATATGATAATTAACTAGTTCAAGTCGAGCTCAGGAGCCCTAAATTACTAAGAGCAACGAAGGATAATCAAGGTTGAGCAAATTATGATAATGACCTTGAGATCACTCCCGGAATATCCATCAGTTAGGCTGGCAATTGCATCAAAGTCAAAATCAGAAGCCAATTCCTCTTTTGCTAATATCACTTTTAGAATCTTTGCTCTATTTGGGGAATCAGGTAAGTTAACCATTAGCCTGCGCGAAACATAGTCAACGAGCAAGGAGGGGTCATATTGCCAAATCAGACATTTAGACACTATCACACTACTGAACCATGGAAGGACATGGCAAACGCCAACACGCGTATGTGAAGAACATCAAAACGGTTGCTCACCTACGAGGAAGCCTACGGATAACTGCTTCATCAAGGTCGAAAGGTCTGTTCGTGGCTGCAAGTACCAGTACTCGCTCGGTATCTTTGGTTCGCAATCCATCCCAGTTCACCATAAATTCGTTTTTCATCTTACGCATAGCCTCATGTTCTCCAGGGTTTTCCCGACGCCCTAGCATGCTATCAACCTAAACACAAACATGAGGTATGAATTTATTTACTACTAGCTAAGTGCAGGTAAATTACGATCAAAAGGATGTGAAGGTCAAAACGAACTTACTTCATCAACAAATACAACACTCGGAGCAATTTTACTAGCAAGTGAGAAAACGGCCTTCACATACTTTTCACCCTCACCAAACCACTGAGCAGAAGAGAACAAATTAGAGTTGCATATGGAAATAGAAAAGGAGAGTGCAGGTGCATTTTTATCACAAACCTTAGACGTAATGCTTGACATCGATATATTTATGAAATTAGCACCAGCTTCAGTGGCCACGGCTTTCGCAAGCATTGTCTTCCCAGTGCCGGGAGGACCAAACAGAAGAATACCCTTGCAAGGCTGAAGAAACAAAACAAAGGTTGATTTTTCTCCAGTCAGCTTCTTACATAATAAGACAAACTTCCATTGATGAAGGTGTAGTGAAGTGCTAAGAACTGATATTAGGGGGAGGGGCTCTGTAGGTATTAGCTTTACTAGTTGTTGTTAGTAGCTTGAAGAATAAGTAAATTAAGGAGTTAGCTATAGATAAGAGCTCAATGAATAGAGGTTACTGGAGAGGGAAAAGACATCTTGAAATTCGTGGAAAGATGAGTGCTTTCATTTGGGAGAAAGTGAGCTTCCGGAAAGTTCAATTTTCGGAGAGAAACCAGCCTTTTACGCTTGTAGCTATCATTTACTTTGCTGTAATTTCAAGTATCAGTCAATACAACTTCATTTCTTTTCTTCATATATCTGTTTTGGTCACCAAGCTAAGCTAGTTCTTAGCACAAAGCTCATGAAAGATTTTTAGACAACACAAGCTATTGAAAGTGACTCATAATTCCTCTTAGGAAATAAGTGCTACTGTACAGAAAAGAACAGTTCTAGGCTAACAAATTAGCTTCAGTACAACTTCTAAGAAGGATCTCTTTCCAGTGCAAGTGCACCTAGCAAGGGAAATGTACGTAAAAGTTCAAACACACAGCATCATGAATAGAGCGGACACTTGATGCAAGAGAATCTTCCCCAAAATATTCATGCTCAAAAGCAAAGAAAGCTCTTGCTTCAGTAGAACAGTATGCCTCACAACAGATTTCTTAAGAAAAAACAGGGTAACAAACACATCAAAGTTATCAGTATTAATAGCTAGCGGCCTTAGTGGAGCAGAAAACATGTAGAAACGACAAAGAAAAAAAGGACTCAGACCTTGGTTAAATGTCCCTTGCAAAAAAGTTCAGGCCTTTGTAAAGGCAGCATTACTAATTCCTTCAGTGTATCTTTTACATTTTCAAGGGCTCCAATATCATCAAACGTCACTCCAATGTCCGTAGGTGGAATGACATCTGCCAGAAGCCGCTTTTCAAATTCGTTTTCTGTCACTACATCCTGACATATCCAGAAAAACTAGTGTCATATATTTAACATAATCACATTGGTTTTTATTCTTAGATAAACACGTGTAGAATTAACATTGCCAGAATAATTACAATATTAAAGGAACGATGCATTAAAAGTAACCTTAAGTGACTTCTTCAGGCTTTTGGATTCATTCTGGATAGCCTGTAGCACACCTATCCCATACTTGATGCTGCCAGGAGTTGAAAAAGGTCAACTCCACTGAGACAGTCCAATATAGCAGAATTATGAGGTCGTGATTACAAAGTACCTCTCATTAGACAAAACAAGCCTTGCATCAGACTCAGGTTGGGAACTCTGCATCAGATGATGGCTTAGAGCCCATCCCACAGCTTTCTCTGCACCTGCACACATAAATCTCTCAGTAATCTTCTAAGCAATGCACAATAAATCCTGAAAGATGACCAAATGCATAGACATACTCTCATTAGAGAGTGTCAGATCCTTGACACATAATGTCTCCAGTCCTTCACATTCCAAGCCACTACGACTCAAAACCTGTACATGATCAAAAAAGAGTTACCAAAAAAAAATTAATGACATTAGATCTAAGAATTAGAAGAGAAATCAGGTAACACAGAAACCTATGTCGACACATCCAATCATTTAGATCTAAGAATTTAACAAGGTGAAAGTACAAATAATTCTCATGCAGTCATGCTATTAGTTAACTACGACCATGAGTCAAACCCCTCAAGACTTAAGAGTTAAGACTAATGACATCCTCAGTGCCACTTGATGCACTAGTCAAGCTGCAGTTGGTAACAACTCAGATAAGTAAAGACTTATAGAACTTCCCACACATTATTATGCAACTCATATTTTGAAGGTCAATGTCCCCAGCATGAACAATCAGAGATCAAGAATATTTATATATATGGGTTTAGTTCTTACAGTGCGCAGGTGACCCAGATTACTCTTCATTTTGAGTGTTTCAGCATCTCTATCTAATTGATTTTTCCAACTAGCAAGCAGGGCTTCATCCTGCAATGGTAATCCAAGCATGACAGAAATAATAAATTTGACAGTCCATAAAGAAGATAGGACAGAAATGACCAATGTATATTTCTCCAAGCATCACACTTAAGACAAAAAAAATTGAAAAATAAGGGTGACGACAGGAGAGAAATGACTTCGTGCACCATGAACAAACCTGAGGCATGTGAATTGTAACTTTATTAGGGAAAAGCTTTGAGAGAGCCTTTGTTGCTCGGGAAACATCCTTCCCTTTATCATGTAATCTTCCAAAACTATCCTGAGAAACATAGAAGTAGAAACATAAGCAGTCCAACTGAAAAAGCGAACTGAGCTACATCAATATGGCTCTATATTCATAATCATTAATAGATGATAGCAAGAAGACTGAGAGGGAGAAAGATAACTTAGCTCCTCTAACAATCTTAGATGCATTCCTTTCAAGAGTAATGGATATCATGCCACATAATCAACAACAACAACAACTAAGCCTTATTCCCAAAGTGATTTGGGGCCAGATAACATGAATCGTCAACTGAAACCATTGCCAAAGGAGATGACATCAACAGGAGTGATAAAAAGTTTTTAAAAGGGTTTAAGTTTTAAGAAGTTTTAAATAAGTTTTTGAAAACAAGGTTTACACCAAAAAGTATTAAAAGAGGTCTTCAACAAAAAGTTTTAATATAAACACAATTTAGAAAAACAAATAAATGCAGTAATCACACACATTCCTCCACATGGATACTGCTCCTCCACCCACTTATATCCAACGCCATGCTCTCCTCAATCCAAGTAGCCTCATATCACTTTCAATTACTTTCATCCAAGTCATCTTAGGTCTTTCCCTACCCCTTACAATTTGATTACTCCTCCACTCTTCAATTCTTCTCACCGGTGCATCACCTGATCTCCTTTTCACATGACCAAACCATCTTAAACGATTCTCCCTCATTTTTTCTTCAATGGATGCAACTCCAACTTTTTTCCGAATCACTTCATTTCTTAATCGGTTCTTCCTTGTGTGGCCACACATCCACCGCAACATACGCATCTCCGCCACGTTCATAAGATGAACGTGGCGTTGTTTCACCATCCAACATTCGGTACCACATAACAAAGCAGGCCTAATTGTCGTACGGTAGAACTCTCCCTTCAATCTTTGGGAAATGTCGGAATCACAAAGGAATCCGGTGGCGCTTTTCCACTTTAACCAACCCGCGTTAATTCTATGAGCCACATCTCCATCCAGATGTCCATCCTTTTGGAGAATGGATCCAAGGTAACGGAAGACATTCGATCCGTGAACCATTTTGCTATCCAAAGTGATCGCTGGATAATGCCCCTGCTTGGAACCCCACTGAACTTGCACTCCATATACTCCGTCTTCCTTCTGCTCAATCTAAAACCACGTGCTTCTAATGTATGCCTCCACAATTCTAACTTACTCTCAACACCTTCCTTTGTCTCATCAATCGACACAATATCATCCGAAAACATCATACACCACGGTATATCATCTTGAATTGACCTCGTTAGTTCGTCCATGACTAGAGCAAAGAGAAATGGGCTAAAGTGCACAAAATTGATGCAGTCCGATCGTAATAGGGAACTCGTCTGTCCTCCCCACTGTAGTCCGCACACTCGTAGTTTCCCCCTCATAAATATCCTTGATGATATCTATATATTTTTGTGAAACATCTTTCTTTGCCAACGCCTACCAAATATTTCTCTTGGTATTCTAACATATGCCTTCTCCAAATCAATAACAACCATATGTAGATCCTTCTTCCTACCACGGTAATGTTCCATTCTCTGTCTCATGAGATAGATGGCCTCTATAGTCGATCTTCCTAGCATAAATCGAAATTGAAATTGGTTCTCCGATATCTTCACATGTTTCCTAAGTCTTTGCTCAATCACTCGTTCCCAGAGCTTCATCGTATGACTCATTAGTTTGATTCCTCGGTAGTTGGTACAATCTTGTACATCGCCTTTGTTCTTATACAAAGGAATCAAAATACTCTTCCTCCACTCTAATGGCATTTTGTTATGTCTCCAAATCATGACGAAGAATGTTGTCAGCCATTCGATTCCTCTCCCCCCTAAACACCTCCAAACTTCGATAGGTATGCCATCTGGCCCCATAGCTTTCTTCAATCCCATCTTTTTTAATGCTGCAACGACTTCTCCCTTTTGAATCCTCCAAATAAACTCTCGATTTAACATACTTGGCGTACATCCCAGAGTTTCATCGTATGACTCATTAGTTTGATTCCTCGGTAGTTGGTACAATCTTGTGCATCGCCTTCGTTCTTATACAAAGGAATCAAAGTACTCTTCCTCCACTCTAATGGCATTTTGTTGTGTCTCCAAATCATGTTGAAGAATGTTGTCAGCCATTCGACTCCTCTCCCCCCTAAACACCTCCAAACTTCGATATGTATGCCATCTTGGCCCGTAGCTTTCTTCAATCACATCTTTTTTAATGTTGCAACGACTTCTCCCTTTTGAATCCTCCTCATAAACTCTCGATTTAGCATACTCGGCGTACATCCCCAATGTTTTGTGCTTTATCACCATTAAACAAGGTATCAACGTACGACCTCCATCTATCCTTTATCTCCTCATCCTCTACAAGCACTCTTTGGTCCACACCCTTCACATATTTTACCTTTTTTATGTCTCTTGTATTCCTATCCCTCATACGCGCAATTCTATAAATGTCTTTTTCCCCTTCTTTCGTATCCAATCTTGCATAAAACTCTTGGTTTACCTTTGCTTTAGCTTCCAGTACTGCCTTCTTGGCTTCTTTTCAAGCCTCTTTGTACTTCTCATAGTTCACATCGCTTCTATCTTTTCCCAAAAGTTTATAACCTTCTCGTTTGTTTATCGCTTGTCTCACCTCCTCGTTCCACCAAGATGTGTCCTTACTCGATGGTACAGTTCCTTTAGATTCTCCAAAGAACTCTTTCGCCACTTCCTTTATACTAAATCTATCTTTGTCCATGTCGCATCTACATCCATTTCCGTGTTACAAGACCAAATGTCTTTACTAGCTATCTTAGCTAAGAAGTTCTCTTTGTGCTCCCCTTGGAGCTTCCACCACTTGATACGCGGCTCTACATTGGGTCTTCGCTTTCTTAAAGACTCCCTACACCGGAAAATCAAGCACAACTAGTTTATGTTGGGTGGCTGCGCTCTCACCCAGTCTCACCTTGCAGTTTGTATAACTCTTCCGCCAAGCATTCCTTACTAAAAAGAGGTCAATCTGACTCGCGTTATTTCCACTACTATACGTCACAAGGTGAAATTCTCTTTTCTCAAACCAAGTGTTCATAATACAAAGACCATATGCTAATGCGAAATCTAAGATACCACTTCCGGCTTCATTTCTCTCCCCATACCCAAAACCTCCATGAGTGCTCTCAAAGCCAACTCGACTAGTGCCCACATGTCCGTTAAGATCCCCCACCAATGATCAATTTTTCACTAATAGGCACTCGTTGCACAACCTCTTCTAAATCCTCACAAAATTGTTGTTTAATAGATGCTTCCAATCCCACTTGCGGCGCATATGCGCTTAATATCATGCCATATAATTAAAGAGGAAAAATTCAATCTCGGTGAAAAGCAATGACATTTTCTTTCTGGACCAAGCTTAGAAATATACCTTATGAAAAATTCTACGAAGAAATGATTAGTTCTAAACATTGGTAGCCACACATAAGTATAGGTCAAGAATTTTCATACACGCATAACTGAATAATGGAGTTCTAGTAAAAGTCTGTGCCTGATGTGATTTTAGCAGCCATATCAACGATTTAAAGCATAACAACATCAAATTGAGAGTCCTGCAGTGACGGTCATAATGTCACCAAAGGCCTTTGACGGACTCCAAAATAATATCATTAGAAGATATAGACTGTATTTCTCAGTGATTATTTATTCAACAATATTATAGTCCCTTCGGTTACGATATAAGGGAGACTTCTCACTGATTATTTGTTCAAAATTAATTAATATATTTATAAAACCCCACCATTTGGTTTGTATTAAAAAAATAGTTCAAAACTATAATTTAATCATTAACAAATTTAGAGAAAATTAGGAAAAAATGTTTTTTACTTCCTCCATTCTTTCTTCATTGCAACATATGGATTTCTTTACACTATTCACATACTAGCCTTTAACCATCTATTACATTCACAGAAATTTTAATCAATAACAAATTTAAGGTCGTGTGAGGTCTTGTCATATTTATCTCAGATATATATACTTACAAAATACTATGGAGTTTTTATCATTTTTACTAAGGGAATGCTTGGGATAGGATAAAAGTCAAACATAGGAAAACTAAAGTATTTGGGGGTGATGATAGAGGTGATAGAGAGGTGATGGGGAGAATATTATGGTGTTGGTAGGAAGGAAATGGAAGAAAGAGGGGAACTAAAAAGAGGGGAATTATTATCGGCGGTCAAATATCGGTAATGAGGGTAATAATTATCTAGAGGTGGTGGTGGGTAATTATTACCCCTATAATGAGGGTAATAATTCTCCTCTTTCTTCCATTTCCTTCCTACGAACACCACATTACCCTCTCCACAACCACTTTATCCTCTCTATTATCACCTCTAAATACCTTAGTTTTCTTATGTTTGACTTTTTTTTGGTTGGAAGGAATGATAACATTAACTATGTTTGACTTTTATTACCCCTTAATGCATTACCCCCATCCCAAGCATGCTCTAAAAGGTAATCGAAGATACTAATGGTTAGAGTTGCATTAGCACGTGAAAATCGGTAATTTGCAATAGAAAAAGAACGGAGGAAGTATACTAAGAAAGAACATAGCCATTTGTAATTGCAACTAGTCACAAGGAACGAAAGTAATAGGCCCCATGATTCTGTCTTAATCCTGATCCCTAGCCCAGGAAAAGAGGTGTTCTGGTTAATTTGCGCCCCTCTCAACCTTAAAGGTGCTTAGATTCCTCTCCCATCACTCACTAAGAACTAGCATCAAGCCAAGATCACCTGGAAAGCTGAACCATATTCAATATATTCCATCATTTATCTAAAATGCAAGAAATATCAATACCCTGATATACATACAGAACCAAAGCCTAAAGTGACTACCCAAGCCCACCAAGCTGAATTCAGAGCTGCTTCCCAATTTCATGCAGAAAACAGAAACCACATCTTAGAAGCTATGCAAGAGTAAGAGCTTTTTCTAAGGACAGTGTTCACTATTCCAGAAACTAAATGAACTACAACACATATTCTACTTCTAAAAGTTGCTTCTTCCAGATCAGTTCCCCTTCTGTGCAAGATAGGTTATGAGCTGAAAGCAAGCTTCTAAATAGAAGCTAGTTAAGAACTCACTCATGTTTCTATCGAATGAAAGCCACGAAACCAGCAGTAGCAATTAAATCATTCATGCGGGACGAAATTGCCGAAAACATATATATACATATATATGTAAAACAACTTACCGGAAAAGCCAAGTCCAAAAGAGCAGTCTGATTGCTGCCAAATTTTGTGAAGAATAAACCACCAGGGTGTGCCTACAAGATAAAAATACTGATTTTAGAAGGACAACACTTCAAGCAGAAGCCGAGAACAGAGATTATATGGAAAGAAAATAAAATAAACAATACCTTCTCTTTACGGTTGTCATTTTGAGTATGAGAGCCAATCACAACAACATTATCTGGAAGCTTTTCCAACCTGCTTTTGAAGGTTGAATATGATTCTGAGTTTCCCACGATAGACTTCTCTGCATCTTTGATGAATAAAATGAAAGGGCAACTTCTGCTCTCACTTGACACGGCCTGATAAAATAGTGTTGATATCAAATAAAGAAATTAGAAAGAAGGCTCACAAAGGAATATTTTGATAATCTTTTGTACCAATGTTACCTAATTACTAATTAGCTGTTTCATTCGCATTTTGAAGTCGCAATTCGCTCAAAATGGGCCAAAAATAGCCCAAAGCCGGCCACAATTCACTTGTCATAATTAGCAATTGACAGGGAAATTAGCGAATTAGGTGACATTGTTTTGTACCCAAGCAAAGGACAATACTGAATTTCAAATACAACGTAAAGCTAGCTGCCTCACATTATGTTCTTTTCAAATAGTGATTTTAACCAAACTAGCAAAAAGATCTTGTCCAAAAGCTAACAATATTTTTCCAGTATTACACTGAGGTATACTCCAAAATATTAGAAAAGACCCTCTTCCTCAATTATCTTAACCAGGACCAGAGATGTTTTTTGTCTGCAAACTATCATCTGCAGAGCCATCAGGCTTTCTGTTAACTTGGCATCTGCACAGCCATCTAACTTCCTGTAAATTTAGCATCAGGGTCAAAATTGCAATCACTGAAGGGCTCTAAGCTAAAACACACTACTGTTGCAGAAATCGACTGCGCCTAGGCCAAAATCCGGTAATGACTAAGTACCTCTCATGCCTTTCCAATTTAAGTGCCGTCTTTGATCTACTACACTCACCACATTTTTAGTAAATAAAAATAATACACGTGCAAAGAAAATCTCTATCCACCTAAGTCAAACATAATCCAGCTTATTAATAATTGTTGACCAGAATATTCGCCAGATAGTAAATGGCTAAGCCTTTCAATTTGTAACAATCCTCAACCTTGTCATCAAGAGATTATCACTCACTATATGCAACAAACACCATCCAGAAATGAATCGTCAAAAATCTAAACACTTTCCACACATGTTCCGTCTGATCAAGCTCCGATAGTTTACCAATGAGTCCGTCTCAATAGTCAAAAACAGAGTTTGTTTACTCAATCTCGGATGGAAAAACACAGATCTTGCACCATATACCACTAAGTTACTTCTCACTCTCTTCATACAGCATTATATGTAAATCAAATACAGGAGCGTAATGATCAAGCCAGTCCAAACAACCTTCATAGTTTTCTCTTTATCATTATCTTGTGGTGAAGCAAAGTAAAGGGCGGACACAAATCTTGCACCATATTCCACTTCATTACTTCCCATTTACTCTCCTTCTACAGCATTATACTATAAATTTGACTACAATACAGAAGTCTAGTGATCAAACCAGCACAAACAACCTCCATTTTTTCTCGTATCATTATTAAGTACTCCAACTTGGATGTAAGATTATTAAACCTAATGAGTTCAAAAAGAAAGAAAAACTTGAATAGAAAGATAGAGGACAAGGGCTCGCCATTGGTTCAAGAGAGATAAAGAAATAAGTTTCCCAGATTTCTTATGCCTTTTGGGTGGGGGGGGGGTGTGCTTGTCTACTGTTTCGTAAGTTCTCAATATCTCCAGTTCCTTATGCTTATATAGTTTGCAACACCCTCAATCTCAAACGATAGTAAATAGTTTGCAACATCCGAAGAAAAGCCTTGCCTCATCAGAAAACTCATGAGCATTCCCACGAAACTAATTAAGTAAGAGCTGTAAGACAGAAGAATGTGGATGGACATCCTCTATACGGAGAAAGATGGTACCTCAAATAGTGTATTAATAAGTAATTTGTCCAGATCCTCCATGCCAGGGTTCTCCAGACGCAGATCATGGGCTAAAAGCGAGGGAAACAAAATATTATGATATGCAAATAGACGAAAGAACGAGAACTATCACAAAGTCTTGCTAAGTTGACCATTTTAAGAATTAGCAGGAGGTTACCATTGCAAAAGAACCCATGATCCACTTCACATGTGTTTCCAAGATCAACACCACCAGGAATTGATTTGTCAAATCTTACACCAATTTTGGAAAGGGGATTATCTTCAAAAGGTAAAACAACTTTGCCACGCATTCCAAAACTTGGCCCCCTGCATGACCTACGATGAGTAGGGGTGAAAGGAGACACACCAAGAATTGAAGTAAGTAGGAATAATCATGTTATCAATTGCTATAGACACGATTCTTTCATAATAGGCACCCAAAATTCCAGCACATTTGCATTTAATAATTGCGAAGCAGACTCAGCTTTTGAAAAAAAGTTTACAAGTGCAGGAACATAAACGAAGCTTGATAATCTCAGCTCCATTGCTAATAGCCATATTTAGTACATAGTACAGCACCACATCCCCCAATTTCACACTTTATTTCTGTCTCCACTATGAACAACCATCTCTTCATTTAACTGCAAAGCCTTGATGTAACACTAAACTATCCACAGTCCAATGCACTTCACTGAAATCTAGGGAAAAACATTACAAGTCACTGTTTGAACTTATGGTGTACCTTAACAAATTCACAATGATTACTAAGAGATTTCAAAGTTCAAGCAAGCCTGAAGGTCAACTACCTTTTGACGTTCTCACAACCCCAAATATACCTCTAGGCCTCGACATTGATGTTCATTTCTATTGCAAAAGATGCCCCATATTAAAGTTTATCGCCCAAAGATACAGAAACTACCAGCATGAAGACATCCATGATAAGCGATCAACATTGCCACATAGATTGAAGACAAATGATACAAACAGCAAATTAGTACACATAATTTATTTTGATTTCGTGTAGCCCAGTGGCTTAACATCCAAAAATAGAGCAGAAATTTGTCAGAAGACCTGTCAGTGACAAGTATATCTGAGAGTACTAGGGAGATAACACAGACAAATGCACAATCAATGTAACTGTTTAAATCCTAAAGCCAAATTAAACTAGAAAATAAAGGCTTCAGTAAGATCCCATAAAAGCACCTATATCATTGGAGACTTGTAAAGTTCAAGATTGAAATCTACGCACCACCTGGTATATCTTAGCCCTCGGTCAAGATAATCGCATTGAAGCATGCTTGGCACGCCATTAAAAAATGTTTTAAGGAACCTCCATACAGTTTAATAACAGACCATAAAAAAAGATTGATTGTAAAACTTTATGGTCAATAATTGTCTGCGTCAATCTCGCCATGCTATGGAAGTAATAACTGGAATATTGAGTTTACTTGAAATAAGAAACTTCAAAAAGATAAAAATTTAACATCAGTTTGGAAATTTGGACCATTACTTATACATGTTTAAAGAAACTACCAAGGTTTGGACCAGCAACATACTGAAATTACCAGCAATCTTCAATTTTGGCAACAAAAAACATATAGTATATTTTGTAATAAGCATTCAGGGAAATAGCACAAAATTCTTCCACCTAAAAACAATTCAACTGAAGACAATTCTTTCTTTTCTCTGTCTTTTTTTTGGAGATACCCTACCTTGAAGGGGATGCTGTCGAGTACAAAACACCAGAAGTTGCACCTATGAATCTTACTCTGTCACCTGAATATGCAAATTTTACAACTAAATCATTTCCGTGTTCCCGCATCAGGTACTATAGGATGAGGAGAAACAATAGCAGACATTGCTGCAGCAAATATATTGACTATGAGAAAGTGTCGACAGAATCTAAAGACAAACACATACCCAATTTAAATGTGTGATTTTTAGATGAGCTGGAAGAAAAGGGGGCCAGTTCCAACTTGGGCTGAACATCTATATGAGAAGTATGTAAATTAGAACTGGGTGCATCTGCTTCCCCAGCAGGACATGCACTCTTATCCACTTCCATTGAATCAGGTATTTTCTTTGCAAAGCCGGCTGTTTTCTCAGCATTGAGACCATCCTTCAAAAGCTCTGCCTCTTTTCTTGACAAACCCTAAAGAATAACGACAAATATGTCAGTAAATTGAATTTCCATTGCTGACAAGAATGCTACAGACTTGAGAGAGTTCATCATGGGTTGTTTAAAGTCATTAGCTCTTACACCCAGAAAGACATGGCTGTCAAATATAAGAATTTTAGCCCCAAAGTATTTAGCTAAAGCTTTTGCCAGCATCTCCTGATATATCTCAGAACCTGCATTATTAGCACATTAGCTTTGGTAAAGAGCTTTGACAAGGATTAATTTCCAGTACTGTATGGAAACTTCAGAGCACATAAAATTCCAACACACCAGCTGGGCCCGAAAGTAAAATTCTAGGGTTAACAGTAGGTAGCTCTGTGGTATATTTTGCATGCTCTCTGTGCTTCAGATGTATGTATGATGCGGCAATCAGCACATTTTTTGTATTTTCGCTGCAAAAGACAAACCACGAGGAGATAAGTGCTCGTAGGAACATCACAAGACGCAAATCAATATACTGTCTTTTCCTTTCTTTACAGAGTTTTTTTCATCTTTTTGGTATGATCAATGTAGGTACCCAATTAACTGATAGAAAATTTGAAAACTGAAGGCAACATGGAACGAGCAAAAGAGCTCTTAAATGTCCAATTGATAGAAGCAACAAGGAAAAAAAAACACAGACCTCAAATAATAAGGGAAGTCATCAAATGAGACTTCAACTGCATTGCTGTCAATGATACCCGCATGGATATCTTCTTTAAATGCAGCACATCTGAGAGAAGTGCCAGACGTTGATGCTGGCTGTGAACTTCTCGTCCATTCATCTCTTTCTTCTAATACCTATCACCAAAAAAAGTAGTTCAGTTGCTTGGTTTCCCGTATATGCATTTTGCAGCTTAAGACCTCAGAAAACTATCACTTGATAGAGTCTTACATTGCCTCCCTCTAAGCCATCTGTATTGCAGTCAAGAACAAGGTTTTTGCTTGTCCCGCTGGGGTCAGCAACATTATCACAGTCCACATTGGGTGTTGAATTGCCTTCCATACCATCAAGCTCAGCCTCTGACCCATCCTGAATAACAGCATGAGTAGAAAGCTCACTCTCTTGGTGCGTTTTAGGAGTGCTCAGACCAGAAGTCCTCCAATGGGTAAGATTTGGTCTCAAACTTGAAAGAGAAGCCAATATAGAAGCCCCAGCAACAGCTGAAGGATCCCCTGATCTTTTTTCACCAGTAAAATATTTTCCAACAGTAGTCTGAATCTCCGCACTTCCCATCGATAAAGGTGCCTTTAGAGTAACATCAACCACAAGTTGCTGGAAAATCTACACATATTACAAGTTAAAGGAAAAATGATATGCATATACGAATTGTGCCTCACATGAGACGAAGTTAGAAAAATAAGTTGCTCGATAATCTACATTCTACAAGTGTATATCAATAAGAGGGGAAGATAAAGGATACGTAAGCATGACTTCCAGCCACTCCAAAGATCAATTCGTCCCCAGAATGCAAAAGACGGCTGGTATTCTTCTTAACACTCATCCCATTAACAAAGACAGTTCCTTTGCTCCCTGTGCTTTCAAGAACAGCAATCATGCAGCCTTCACGCTGATAATACCAGCAAACAATGAGTATTCATACTGCAAGTACATCAAAGAGACTTCATTTCCAGAACATAAAAGCTGAGTTACTTTATTGGCAAATTCACAGCATCAATGCCAGGGCAACAGGCAATAGTACGTGAACTTAATCTCTATATTAAATCATGTAAAAAGTATATTGGAGCTAAGAAAAAGAGATACCGAAGTATGTTTGATCTTGCATAGGATTCCACTTGCTGATTGATCTCTCAAGATCAAGTTACATTGTCTGCTCGAACCGATTGTGTAAACAGGCGCCGATATATTTATACTGTGATTCTGCATACCAATAATTACTCTTACAATCCAAGACATAAACCAAGATAAAAACCCACAAAACACAATAATTTTAGAAAAAGAAAAAGAAAAAGAAAAGAAAATGACCAGGGTATACTGTGACAACAGCCTACACCAAGGAGTAGTCTCGAAAGCCAAGCTTTGATTCTGGTACGTCTTTGCCGGCGAAAACGAGCTTCTCGTTTGTTCAACCACGGCTGGTGAATTACCTTCAATGACGTCGAATTTCAAAATTGTTGCGAAATTTAATTAATGTACAAGAACAAGAATGATAAAAAAAATTAAAAAAAAAAAACTGACCTTCGGGTATGGGCGGGGAAGAAAGGGGAGCAGTGGGAGGGGCAGCAGGCTCGGGCTCGGGCTGGGCCTCGGGCTTAACGGAATTGACATCCTCAAGAGCACCAGCGCTAAAGGCGGGAGGATCCAAGGGTGGAGAATCAACGGTGGGATCTAAGGGCGGGGAAGTGGACATTCCCTTTAAATTTTCCGGAACTTCCGTCGATTTCTCCGACGCAACCCCATTTTCAACCTAACCACAATTAAACAAAATTCCGATCAATTAAGAAATATGGAGTGATTGATTGATTGATAGGGAAGATGGAAAAAGATAGGGGGGAAAAGAGAACCTTGAGACGTTTGGGTGAGGGAGGTTTATCATCATCAGCTGATGAAGACGATCTCTTGGCGTTGTTGCTACTTATTCCACCGCCGTTATTTTTGTTGTTGTTGTCGTTGCTGTTGCTGTTGCTGGTACTACTCGTGCTGTGGTTGCTGTTGCTGTTGTTGTTATTGTTATTGTTGTTCGTGGTGTTGTTAGAAGAGATAGATCCAGTACTGCGTCTGGTAGAAACCATGACTTGGAGAGTTTGGGTTTGAGTTTTAAGTCTTTTTGAGTTTTTGCTGTCTTCCTCCTCTACTTCAAGAGACAGAGAAAGAGAGAAATGAAAGATGGTGAACAGAGAAAGAGAAGGAGGGGGGAAGACGAGAATTTATCATTTAAGGAAAGCTAATAGCTAACGATTATTTCATGTCTTGATTGGATTTCTTTAGCGAATTTTGTTTTAATCTTTCTATGATCTGCTAAAAACACGTAATTATTGGATTATTCTGAAATAAGTAGAATTTCGAAACCACTTAAAATTTAGTAAGTGTTTGTACAATATGACCTCTTTAAACCCCCTCTCAATTGACTTTAGGACTTCTAAAACAGTCTTCTCTTGTTTTTTTCATTCCTAACCCACCCCTGAAAACTGACACCACCCCTTCCCCCACCCCTGAAACATGGTCGGCTAGCCCCTAACTGCTAAGGATCGTCCCAAGTGCACCCATGAGCAGTGACTTTGAATATGAGATTATTAGGAAGAGGTGGGTCGATCTAAGGGTATCAGAAATGGGGTTTACGAGCAATAAGAATGGAGAAGAAGGATGTAGAGATGAAGTAAAGAGAGAGATAGGTGGTTGTGGATTTGAATAATTTTTGGGAGGTTTGGAGGAAGAGGGAGGACATTGATGGTGGAGGGTTTTAAATGACGACGGAGATGGTGGCTGTAAGGAAGGTGGTGCAACAAATAATGGTGGTGATCGTCGCTGGTAGGATGATGTTGATCGTCGGAGAAATGAAGTGCTACCATAGGGGTGTGAGCACTACTGATTAGCACTTCAAATGAATTGGGGTGGGGAGGGAGGTAGTTATCGAGGAAGAAGTTGAAGGGTGGTGGCGGGGGTCTGGTGGGTGCCTAGATGATTCATGGTAGTAGGAAAAAGGTGAAGGGTGGAGAGGATGGGTGATGAGGAGGAGAAAAGAAGGGAGGGGGAGTTTCGTTTTCTTTTTAAAGTAAATTACTTTAAAATTTGATAAATGTCTAATGAAGGAGTGACGCATGTTACTTTACCTTGTTAAAAAGACTAGCCGATTTTGACTTGTTAAAAACGGATGGGTATAAAAATACTTCTTATCCCAAGATAATCCAATAGTTGACTTATTTTTAGCGCACCGCATAAAGGCTAGCTTATTCTTGACAAATTAAAATTTAATGGGTTATGATAAAGGTCGTCTCATATGAAACTGCCTCATGCTTAGAGTAGTCAAAAATTCACCCAACAAGAGAAATCATTCAGAATCCAATCCTAATCGACTGGAGTGATTGACCCAAATAGGATCTGACCCCATATATTGAAAACTCGACAAGCACCTGACCCGAATCGACTTTGATCGAATTAACCCGACCATTGTTGAACTGAACAAGACTTGCACCCAACCAGAACTTCACCAGTACCTGAATGACTCGATAATTGTTTGTCTGTTCCCTGACCCAAAATACGATTTAACACAAACCAACCCAATCAGATCTCCGCCTGATCTACTCTTCACCAACTTGATCTCGACTCGAGCTTGACCTTACCTAATATCTAAACCTGACCCATTCTTGACCAGATTGTTCTCATTACGACCTAAAATGAGGCTTTATAACTAGTAGCCCTTACTTATATGCACTTGGCACATACAATTTTCCTACTTCATAATACAAATAATGTCATAGGAAGAACATGGTTCGTATCCACATAGAAGAAGGCACTAAGTAAGTAGTTAAAGTAGCTACTACACCTAAATGCTTCCAAGTGTTAATATAACAATTGTAAGGGGGATTCGAAATGATTGTAACAAACTACGCATAACAAGCCATTGGGAATAACCAAAAATCAGTTAGACATGTGATATTATGGTTTTATATAAAGCTACCCCCCTTTCTGAGCTAAAATGTGCGTCATTGGTGCTCTTTTTCCTGAAATTTCGTAAAATTTGGCGTTCGTTTGATATAATTTTGAGACAAATTTTAAGAGTCGTGTAAATTTGGTACGAATCTGGTGCGACTAAATTGGAACAAAAAATTGTAAATCATAGACTTGCAATTTTTACCTTTTCACTTGAATGGGGTTTGTCTTGTTTTAGACTAACTTATGTTATTTAATTAATGTATTTTACATCATTATGATGAATGTAACTAGTTAAAAGTCAAAGTGTTCACTGAGTGTTTAAATATGGTTAAATAAAGCCAACAAATTTAACAGTCAAGATGGAATACTAGGTCAAATGCGTGCAACATTCCAAGTTTAGAAAAGTCAATTACTTGGCGTGCAAGGCAATGAATGGAATGGGTAAGTTGTAGTTAAAGTCAACAAAAGATGGTCAAAGTTTGTTAGAAGATCAAGGAAAGTTATTAGGAAAATATACAAGGAAGATTGTGTTCGCACTAGGCACCTAACGTGAAGATCTACAAGGATTTGGAGTCTAACAAACTATCATATATTCTCTCCTATATTTTAAGGATTGATTCCTATATTTAGGAAGTTAGCTCAATGTTTTTAGGAGACTTATTGACCAAGAAAACCGATTTTCATTTGGGTTTCCTACATCAGATTTTCGGTGCTTAATAGCCTAATTTCATTAGCGTTTTATTTCCTAAACCCAATTGGATAAGTTAAGGGATTGTACCATCTATCTTAGGGCTATATCTACTATATAAGGGGTTGCCATAAGATCAATAAAAGGGAAAACTGAATTATTTAGTGTAAACCTTGTGTAAAGTTTAAGTTCATTGTGTGTTTAAACAACGCTTGATTTATTTTTAAGTGTGTTAATTAATTTGAGTGTAAATTACTTATGTTCAGGAGTCTTTTAAGTAGATTACTAGTATCGGCCCCGTTGTCATTGTGTTATGTCTGCTATTTAGCATTTTTTGTTACTTGATTATGTGTTCATAGACCGCCTATGTTGTTGTTTGTAGATTTACCTTTTTTGTTGCACTTTTTTTTAGATAAAAATTAATGTGTGGTCTTAACACACTGCATTTTCTTTTTGTTTAAAATGTTTTCATACACAACATCTATATTGATAACTATTACTCCTCTGTCCCACAAAGTTCTTCCCATTTTATTATTTTATATCTCACACATATTCAAGAAGTGGGAAGAACTTTATGGGGCGGAGGGAGTGTCAATTATCGTTTTTGAATCGTCTTGATGGTTTTACCACTGCTAATGTTTTCTTGTTTTCCCATCATGCTGGATGGTTTTTTATGGTCCATATTTTCTTTATGTTAGTCTCATTGATTTATGCTTTTGAGATAATTCTTTCTTACTTTTAGTATTTGAATGTAGGAAAACCATTATCATCAACATCAACATAATCAATCATACAGAATTACTAATACTGAAAAAATTTGTTCAAAAAGTAAAAGGAAATATCATGTTGGAAATTTTTATGATTTGATTTCATACACTTTGGCCATGGAAGAAGATTACTAAACGGATGAAGTTTCACGGATGGGAAAATGGTAGGATACAAAGAGAGGAGTAAATTGCAAAGAGAATTAATATTTGTGTCATAATGATGAAATGTGAGGCTTTTGGCCTTCTTCGATGGACTATCAAAATTGGTGTCAGGCAAACAAAAGGTTCGTTACCATTGTTGAAGAGTTTGTACATTCAATAAGAAAGCAAAAACTGATCACTTGAAAAATTATAGCGTAGTGGTGAAAGTGTTGGAATAGTGACCAGAAGGTTGTGGGTTCGAAGCTTTGTGTAAGCGTTTTGCAAATCTTGTAGAGATGTGTCATATTAGCTGCACATGGAGCTCATACCAACGTGTGAATTGGGGTGACACGTGGCGGCCTCCAATGCTTGATAACGCTTTTTAATATATATATATATATAAATTAGTGAGGGGGAAAATAGACGAAGACGAACCTTGCCATCAATGATAGGACGACATCCTAGCATATGACTGCTGGGATTTCTCTCCACAGATTTGTTGAAACCAACATTACACACAAATTAAACTTTACCAATAATTTCATAAATGAAGATCATACTCGACTTGCTACTTAAGTAATACTGTTTGTTGCTAACGTCTGGTTCACTTGCTCGTGTGATCAGCTAGTAGTATTGACTCTTTTTATCAATTTCTAATATGAATTGCATTGACCGATTATGAAAGAACATTTTGAAAGATTCCACACGTCTATAAAGGATAGACATACGAGGTACATGCACTAGCACATGACTGTCGGATGCCCATTTGTTGGCGGATGGACTTTGACACTGCATTGCCAAAGACTAGGGGAGGATTGGATACCATTTGGGTAGTGGTCGATTGATTAACCAAATATGCTATTTTCGTACCTATGAAGGAGACGTGGAAGATGGAACAACTAGCAAAGGCATTCAAATCATTTGTTGTGCTTAATTACCAAATGTTTTTGACTCCTTGAATAGGTATTAGATATATTTAAAGGATATGAAGCCCTTAGATCAAACTCAATTCAAATCAAAGGGTAAAACCGTCATAGTCTCTTATGCGATTTGTGGTGTATAAACACCTTTCAAATCAATTGTTGTGCTTAATTCCCAAATATTTTTGACTCCTTGAATAGGTATTAGATATATTTAAAGGATATGAAGCCCTTAGATAAAACTCAATTCAAATCAAAGGGTAAAACCGTCATAGTCTCTTATGTGATTTGTGGTGTATGAACACCTTTCAAATAATTTTTTTATGCTTAATTACCAAATATTTTTGACTCCTTGAATAGGTATTAGATATATTTAAAGGATATGAAGCCCTTAGATCAAACTCAATTCAAATAAAAGGGTAAAACCGTCATATTCTCTTATGCGATTTGTGTATATATATATATATTATTTATGTATTGTTCAACAAATAAAATATCTCGTTGACTTTGGTTACAAATTTCAAATCTTTAATCATTATTTTCGGACTTAGATTAACTCTAGTTTATGTTCTTATCAAATTGGTTGCTTTTCTTGGATATTAGGAACGTAATAACATCAAGTGGTATCAAAGCTAAGAAGATTTGTGGCATAGAAGGAAGGGTCGTGGCGTAGAAGGAAAAGTCGTGGTGGTTTTGATCTTCCAGATTTGAACAATTTTTTGGGTGAGTTTTGTTTTCACTCGATCTCCCTGTTGGAAACATATTTTTGGGTGAGCCGTGGCTGAACTGATCTACATCATTTCTAGTATACTTTCCTTAAATTTCGTAAAATTTGGAGATTGTTTGATATATTTTCGAGACAGATCTTGTGAGTCCTGTAAATTTAGTATGAATCTGGCGCGACTGAATTGGAAAAAAACAGCGAATTATTGGCATGGAATTGTGTAGTGAAATTTTGGTCGAGTGTTAATTACCTAGGTTCGCATTCCATAAAAATTTCAATTAATCTTGAGTTGTTTTTCTTGAGTTTTCGATCTTTTACTTGCATGGATATTTTGGACAATTTTAAGAGACTATTTTGACATGAAATTATGATGTGTATAAAATTTGTGAGGATTTTGTTCAACTTAGTCCCGAACAAGCTAATATAACCATACGTGATATTCTTTCAAATGTTCGTGTTATTATTACAAAGAAGGAAAGAAGAGTTTATCAATTAAACTTGAAACTTCGATTACACACCTAAGAATTCGAAGTTGAAAGGAAAGAATTTGAAAGGCTCTGAAAGTACCAGTGGAAGAAGTTTAGATTGATGCCCCATCTACTTGTTCCAAGTCTACTTTAGATTTAACTCTAATTGTTGATAAAGTTGTTGAAGAGGTAAAAGAGGTTATAGAGGGAAATTATGATCTTGTTCATCAGGATAATATTGTTGAAGATTTATCTCTCTAATGTTGAGAAAGTCGATTTTATTATTGTTGTTCTTGATAATATTGTTGAAGATTTTTCTCTTGATGTTGAGAAAGACGATTCTATTCCTATTGTTTTGAATGGTATTGTTGAAGAGCCCCATATGTTTAATAGAGTACGCATACAAAGTTGTTTCGATGGGTCTATAACTGATTTTGATGAATTTTGCAATATGGGACACAAGAAAGTTATAATAACGAATGTTCTTGTTCATGAATCGATCTTTGGCATTGGCAAATTTCGAAGTTGGTTATGTTTAAAAGAAGGTCCTTTCAACATAATCCATCATGACAACTATCACGTATTTAAAATTTAGCTTGGAAGAGGAGCGCGTGCATCCTTAGTTAGTTTAATTCGGGACGCGAATTAAACGGAGTTTAATTCGGCGCGTTTAAAACGGCAAAAGATTTAAAAATTCGGTCAAATATTCGACTAAAAAAACGTTGACTTTTAAAATTCGGATATGTACGCATACGCTTTTAAAACGGTTTCAATTTTAAAAATTCGGCCAAAAATTCGGCTTTTATTTTTGTTTCCATTTTCACTTGTATAGTATTTATTTGAATAACATCTATAATTCTATAATCTATATACCTATGTATATAAGTAAATCATAAATTCCTAATTTTTTGAAAAACATAAGCTATACGGCTATAGCACCACATGACGAACAACCAAGCATGCTTGCTACTAAACTCTAATAGCATCAAGATCAAGCATAACTACCATACTCTTTCCCCAATTTGTCATCCAGAAACCTTAGAAAATTTCATTCAGCTGAAGATATGATTGAAATGTGTAGGTATACAATAAAAGAACTTCTAGAAAAAACTAAAATCACAAATCATCGATGAGTATTAGGAGAACTACAACTTCATTTCATTCAAAATCATAGCCATTCAATTACATATTCATCATTAAAAACCTAAACCATTAGAGATCTACAACTTCTAAACCCTAACTGCATCAAAAACAAACATACGATCCCCAATATCTGCACCAGAAACCCTAGAATATTACAAATAGAATTAACCTCCGAAACCGTAAAGAGTTCTTCCTTGCCTCTTGAGAGCATAGACGACATCCATGGCGGTAACAGTCTTCCTTCTGGCATGCTCAGTGTAAGTGACTGCATCACGAATCACGAATGACTGAGCTGGCTTGCGTGGCGGTGGCTGCTGGTTCAGGCGCCGACTCGAAGTTCGTCGGTGGCGGTCGCTGGCCGGTGTAAGCAGAGCTGCAGAGAGGGAGGGAGAGGGACGGCTGGGCTAGGGTTTCTTTTCACTGAACAGAGAAAAATTGAGAACACAACCAAATGCACGTTCTTTTTTTGGGAGCTTTTAAGAACTTCCGTTTTTTTCAATAAAACGCGAATAAAACGTTTTTTACGTTTTATTCGGGAGACTCCCGTTTTTTTGCGTTTTATACGGCCTTAACGTATTTTTCCGTTTTTTTCCCGTTTTTTTGAAAAAAACGGGAACGACGTGTTATTCGGGGTTTATTCGCGATTAAACCAACTAAGCGTGCATCTATGAAGGTTTGAGGTCTTGTTCCATGCGTTTTGGATGGAACTTGAGGAGAAGTTGGTTTTTAAGAGGGAGGGTGTTGTTGTTGATTTTTCATACACTAATTCCTTCCCAAGCTAGTAGGGTGTGATTTTTGTCTAAAGGTTTTTGCCTTTTCACTTGAATTAGGCTAACTTATGTTTTTTTAACTAAAGTATTTTAATTAATGTCGATTCATTAGGATGGATGTAATTAGTTGAAAGTCAAAGTGTTAACGGAGTCTATAAATATGGTAAAATAAAGTCAATAAAGTCAAGAGTCAATATGGAATACTAGGTCAAATGGCTTGCAACATTCAAGGTCATGAAAAGTCAATGACTTGGTGTGCAAGGCAAGGAATGGCGTGGGAAAGTTGAAAAAAGTCAACAAAAGATGGTCAAAGTTTGTTAGAAGATCAAGGAACGTTGTTAGGAAAATATACAAGGAAGATTGTGTTCACACTAGGCACCAAACATGAAGATCTACAAGGATTTAGAGTCGAACAAAAGTATCATATATTCGCGATCGGGATTGATTTCTATATTTTAAGAAGTTTATTCAATGTTTTTAGGAGACTTGTTGACCAATAAAACTAACTTTCATTAGGGTTTTGTACATGAGATTTTGGGTGCTGAATAGCCTAATTTGAGCAGGATTTTATTTTCTAAACCCAGTTGGATAAGCTAGGGGGATTCTCCTATCTGTCCTTGGGTCATATCTACTATATATGGGGTTGCCATATGATCAATAAAAGGAAGAAGTGAATTATTTAGTGTAAACCTTGTGTTAAAAAATCGTTTAAGTTCATCGTGAGTTTAAACAGCCTTTAATTAACTTTCAGGAGTGTTAGTCAATTAAAGTGCAAATTACTTAAGTTCAGGATTGTTCTAAGTAGATTTGTTATTTATTTGTGAGTTTAGGATTGTTAATAAATAAAATATCCAGTTACTTTGGTTCTTTAATCATTATTTTCGGACTTAGATTAACTGTAGGTCCGTAAGCTACTCAAACTGGTTGCTTTTCTTGGATTGGGAACGCAATCATGTCAAGTGGTACCAGAGCTAAGAAGAACGCAATCGTATCAAATGATTGCTTAAAATTCTCCTTGTCAGTTTCAGCTTCATTTTGGACAGGTTCCCCATCGTTTCTCACACTCATGGTATCATCAGTTGCATTGGTGGTCAAATATAGTGAGAACCACTGCGGAGAGTGATGGCGTTTGTGAGTCTCTTGGCTGAACAGGTTGTGTTGGAAGAGCACCTTGTTGTCGAGTAGAGTTCGAAGTAGCCAACTGTGGAAACTGGTTCTCAACATCTTGTTGTGAGCTAGTATGGACTCAATATGTGCCTTGTTAGCTTGTCTGTCTTTTTACATTTGTAACATCATATTTCTCATATTAACCATCATGGGATCGGCAGGAGGTGCTTGTTGAGATGGATTGAAAGGTGGTCTAGAGAAACCAGGAGGATGTTGAGAAGGTTGTTAGTAGTACCTCTGGTTCAATTATTGTGCTTGTGTGCAGGAGGATTTAGGACATTAGTGCTCTTGTATGACAGATTCAGATGATTTCTCAAACCTGGATTATATGTGTTGGAGTAAGGGTTAATCTTCCGGTATGATTGAAAAGCATTAACTTGTTCGAGCGAACTCCAACACTCTTGTGACCAATGTCCAACTATACTAAAATTCTCACACAAAATCTCAAATGTAGTACCCAAAGCAGCAACACTTGCGGGAGAGGAGAGTTGCATATTGTCTAGCTTATTGCTAATGGCATTCTTCCGTGTAGCCAATAAGGATATAGAATTAATCGCATACTTGCCACCGTTGTTAGCTAGTCCTCGAGGGTTGCCCTTTTTAGAGTTGTGGATAGCTATCTCCTCGATTAAGTCATGAGCAGCATCAATTTCTAATTTCACGAATCTCCCATTTGGTGTAGAATCAAGAATAAGTCTCGAATTGTTCCCTATACCATTGTAAAATCCTAGAACTAGGAACCATTTTTGTAGACCATGAAGGGGACATTCTCTCTGAAGATCTTTGAATCTTTGCCACTCCCCATGTAAAGATTCATTATTACCTTGGGTGAAATTTGTGATTTGACTATGCAACCTAGCAGTCTTTTCTAGAGGGTAGTACTTCCTTTAAAAGCCCAAGATATTCTAGTATGTCATCCCAAGAGTGGTTCGATTAATCCCATTATACCACATCTTTTCCTTGTCTCGCAGTGAAAATGGGAAAAGAATCTCCCGAATCTGATATTGTGTCACTCCCTGTTGATTTATAATAGAACAATATTAGCAGAAGTCCTGATAATGTAGATTGGGGTCTTCATTAAGTCCACCACCAAATTATTTGATTTTGATTATGTTTAACAGTGCAGGTTTGATCTCGAAATTAACAGCTTCAATTTCGGGCATTTGATTACTCTTGGGAAGTTTAGCCAAAGGGGGCTGGGAAAATTCCGTAAGTCTCCGAGTCATCTCTAATTTTGTTGGAGTAGTAGAAACAATGCTGCTAGAATCAGAGTCAGAATCCAAGGGAGTATCTTTGTAATACCCCGATTTTTTAATCTTATTTTATTATTAAATAATTAAGATTATTAAACATAAATATAAGTTTATTATTTTAATAAATTGGTACTTTGATTTATTTAAAAGAAAATATAATTACTTAAAATTTCAAGATTATTTTAAGTATGTCTTTATAATAATGATTGATAATTAATTTGGGAGAAAAATAAATAAATTAACTTTGGATATGTAATTTCTTGTGGGTCATTAGTAATTTTAAACACCAAAGTCCATGTTACAAGGCTACAAGCCCAACCCAAATTTTCCAACCAACCCAAAAGAAAAATTAGAAAATAAAAAAAGAAAAAAATCAGAAAACTTCATCTCTTCCACGGTTCCACCTCCTGCTTCATTCTTTCCCACCATTGGAGCATCAAGGGGAAAGATGATAAACTCAACGAAAAGCTCCACCTGCAATCAGATATGGATGAAGTTAGAATTTGCAGATAAGGATGACTGACATCAAACAGACCAAGAAAAACACTACCAACATCATCCTCATCTTTTCCATTTCATATTTATCCATTAAAAGAGAAATTCAAATTGAACACTCTTACTGATTTTCACTATAAATAGTAGCAAATATCGACCCAATTTCCATTAGAAATCCCAAGCTTTCTTCTAACTTATTTTTCAATTAAATTCAGCCATTAAAGACTCTAACTAGAGCTGCCATGAACTCATAAACTCGCCGGAATCTGCCTGAAACTCACCCCATAAACCGAAACCACCACGCCTGACCACCGCCTGCCGCCACTTATGAACGCAACCCCACACGCACTTCTCCTTCCCTTTCATTTCCTCAAAAACGATGGCTCTGCTTCTTCCCTATTGTAAACACCATAGCGCCACCGGCAAAACAACCACTCCCGCCGACAATAGCTCCTAACACCGCAGAAATCTCCGCCCTGAACTACCGGCTGTTGCAGCAGCCACCGACCTTCCCCGCAAGCCTCTTCGAACAAGTCCACACCTGTTGCAGTAGAGTTTCACATTTGCTCTGTTTATAAGCTTTTACATCTTAGCCTTTTAAAAGTCAAGTCTTTGATTTTCATTAACCCCATCTAAATAAATACACTCTTTCTAAGATTCCTATTATATTCTATATAGCACATTTAACCTATTGTGTTTTGAATCTTTATTATCAACAAAATTATTCTTATTCATATTTATATTGATATTGATATTGGTATTTACATTGATATTATTATTATTATTATTATTATTATTATTATTATTATTTTGTTATTATTACTATTATTTTCCAAAGTAAGTATGAGACATATACTATACATTTATAATTCTTAAAAGTATTTTATAATTTGATATGAACCTTATTAGACGGAAAAGGATTTTGTTATTAACACCTTATTATATGAATTTTAAATATTCAAACGTATTTGACTTAATAATATACTTTCATGTTATTAAAGAGAAAACCGTCCTTGGAGCTCAGGAAGAACAGATATTAGCAATTAAAGGAAGAAAACTATTGTTCTGCAAACTGAGGTAACAACTACTGCTAGTACCCGAAATTCCCTTGAAAATATTAGAAAGGGGTTAAAATGATGTAATAAATTATTTACGAGTTTTTATTGAATTGCGGGGTTAATAAAGCATGATTTACCTCTTACGAGAATCATATGTGAATATTGAAATATTGTGAATGACTGAAATTTGAGATATTATACCTAATGTCTAATGAGGTATAGCTGAATGACTGAGAATACTGTATACTGCATGTATAAATTAAAAGAGGTGAAACATGATAAATTCAAGTGAAAGAACTGGTTTGTTGGCTGTATATATCCTGACTGACTGATGGTCGTGCACGTACCGAGCTGTTTACTGTTACTGGGGCACTAGCCCGCTACTGTTATTACTGGGGCACTGGCCCGCTACTGTTATTACTGATGAGCACTGGCTCTTTTACTGGGGCACTGGCCCGTTGTGGGAGACGTCCCACCAGCTGAAATACTGCCCAACAACCAGAATGAATTTGATAAAAGGGGATACTGGAATGACTGGGTTACTGTAATAATGAATGCTTGAAAGATTCTCTATCCCTCTGTTTTATAAATAAAAGGAGTTGAAATGAATTTACGTTGCTAGAGTAGTCTGTTACCGACTCTCTCGACCCATCCGTTTTTGTATTTATGTTTTAGGTACAACCGGGGAAGACGGAAAACGAATAGAGGCGAGGATCTCAGTATTACGAGCTTTAGTAATTATCACTATTGTTCTTTTATAAATTATAGAACAATGTTAGTTAAGGTAATAAAAGGTATTATATTATCACATAAATGATTTATCGTTATAGTATAATATCTGACTGTGCCTTGTATTTTCCTAACGGAAGATACGACAGTAATGCCTCGACCTAATAGGATTTTCCACTGCTATTAGTATCCTAATCAGGAATTTAAGAGGTCGGGGCGTTACAGAATGGTATCAGAGCAACGGTTCTGGAACCCATAATAAAACCCTCGAGGTTTTATATCAAATAAAATATTGGAGTTCAAAACCATAGTAAAATAATCTTTAGTAAAATGAGTTGTAAACATAAGTAAAACAAGTAATAGAGCTAAATAGGAAAATGTTTCAAGGATAATAAATATAATAGAATGTTATTAGTTAAAATGGAATAATTACGAGTGTGAGCGTAGGATACGGGATAAGGGACTCTTTTAAAAGTTTATTTTATCTTGTTTGTATTTACTAGACGTTATGTCAATCGTTAGCGCTAATAACGACGATGATGACGAAAATGAGAACGTACACGTGGAGAAGTATACGTAGAGGCTACTCACAATAACAAGAATGAAGGGATTCACCAACCTCTGGAAGGAATTGAAGAACGAGTAAAGAGATCGGGCAAAATGAGTACCATATTGGCCAAGTTAGGCCAAAACTCTTGAAAAAGGGAAATTGTGAATGAAAATGATAGCATAGTAATCCCCATCCCTGAATCCACTAGGCTTTGATAGTAAACTCAACCTCATCAAGTTTGAAGATTGGATCAACCATATGGATTAATTATTTGAGACCTTGCATCGCCTCGATAAATGGAGAGTCGATATTTTATGTATTTATCTCACGAATAAAACAAGCTTATGGTAGAAGGTCAATGAGAAAAAGAAGAATGACCGTGGATTTGGATGGAGCAAGCTCTTGGAGTTTATGCGAGACGAGTTAATTGAAGAAGGGTAAATATGACCTAGTATATCACCTTGTACGGGAGCACATTTCTTCTTCGTAAAGAAAATGGATGGATGTTTAAGGTTATGTATATGGAAGTTGAACAAAATACAATTAAGAACAAGTATCCATTACCCCGTATAGATGACTTGTTTGACCAACTTCGAGGGGCGAAAGCCTTTTCAAAAATAGATTTGAGGTCCGGATACCATCAGCTCCGGATTATAATTAGAAGATATCCCTAAAATCGCATGTGGAACTCGATATGGTCACTATGAATTTGTGGTAATACCTTTTGGACTAACCAATGAACTAGCCGTGTTTAAGGATGTAGCCATACTTGGATAAAATGTGGTTGTTTTCATTGATGACAACTTGGTATATACTACAAATAAAGAATAACATGAAGGTTATGAAGAACATTCAAGAAAAGGAATACGTTAAGTTACCAGAGCATGAGTTTTGACTTAAGGTGGTATGAATCTAGGTCATATCACCTCTGAGAAAGGTATTTTCGTAGATCCCGAGGAAATAAAAGCAATGATATATTGGCCTAGACCAATCAACTTTCCCGAGGTACGAAGCTTTATGGGATTGGCTGGTTATTATCAAAGATTTGTGCAAGATTTCTCTAAAATTGCTTCACGCTTAACTCGATTGGTAAGGAAGAAGACCAAGTACGACTGGACCGATGAGTGTGAATCTGCATTTCAAGAATTAAAAAAGACGTCTCACCACCGCCCCTATTCCAACCCTCCCTTGTGGAACTGAGGGATTTGTTGATACATCTAAAAACGGGCTAGGTTGTGTTTTGATGCAAATTTAAAAGTCATAGCTTATGCTTCTCGTCAATTAAAAAGTTCGTGAACAAATTACCCCACCCATGACATTGCGCTTGTTGCAGTAATCTTTGCCCTTAAAACCCGAAGACACTATCTGTACGGTTCTTCTTGTCAAATTTTCACAGATCACAAAAGCGTGAAATACATTTTCACCCAAATACAATTCAATATGAGACAACGTAGGTAGATAGAACTCTTCAATGAGTATGACCTTGATACCGAGTATCATCCCAGATTAGCTAATGTTGTTGTAAATTCCCTGAGTCGTAAGCTCATCTAAACTCGCTCCTATGTATTCCCCGAGCCATTCATATTGATTAGCAAAGGATGGAAGTCGAATTCATTTGAAGAGCGGGGAGTGCTCACTTGAATGCATTGGAAGTAGAATCCGACTTAATCGACAAGATCAAAGAGACCAAAGGAAAAGACTTACAGTTGGAACGGATAAGGAGTTACGTAAGAAACGAAAATTCACCTGGCTATATAATCCAAGAATACGGAACGTTGAGGTTTCAAGGGTGATCGTGCGTACCAAACAATAAAGAATTAAAGAAAGAAATCTCATAATACGCCATACTCAATTTACCCTGGAGGAAATAAGTTTTATAAATATTTGAGACAAGTGTTCTGGTGGAGTAACATGAAACAAGAATTGGCAGAATTTGTGGTAAGTGTTTGACTTTCCAATGGATTAAAATAGAGCATTAAAGACCAACTGGTTTATCGCAACTTTTTTTGGATGTGTCTGAATGGAAATGGGATTCGATATCCATGGATTTTATCATGGGATTGCCCTCGTCAAACAAGGGAATGAATGTCATATGGGTCATTGTAGATCGATTGACCAAGTCAGCACATTTCTTAGAAATTAAGCATAATTGGAGCTTAGATCGATTAGCGGAGTTATATATGAACACCATAGTTCGGTTGCACGGAGTGCATAGCTCGATTATTTCAGATTGTGATTCGAGATTCCAAGTAAGATTTGGAAGGAATTACAAAAGGCTCTGGGAACAAAACTTAATTTAAGTATCGCTTTTCACCCAGCCACTAACGGACAGAACGCACCAATGAGATTGTCAAGGACATGCTGAGAACATGTGTTTTGAATATCCAAGACACTTGGGAGAATTTTTTTTCCAATGTAGAATTTTGGTATAATAATAACTATCAAACACCATTGGAATAGCCCCCTATGAAGCCTCTCTGGTCAGAAGTGCCGGATACCTCTATGTTGGAATGATATTTACGAGGCACGTAACATGGGATCGGAGTTAATTCAAGAGGCAACTGATTATGATTCTACTAATCTTGGCATGAATGAAGGCCAACTTCGGGTAACCAAAAGAGTTACGTGGATCAACGTAGAAGGCCCATGTAATTTATGATCTGAGATCACGTACTTCTAAAAATTTCACCACCAATGGGGATCATGAGATTTGGCTCATCAAGAACGTTAACTCCAAGATATATCGTGCATATAAAATTCTAAATCGTTAATAAAGTAACATATAGAATTGCATTGCTCACTGATTTAGACAAGGCGCCCAACGTAATTCATGTGTCAATACTGCGAAAAAAAAGGTACCAGATTCGAGCCACGTGAGTCACATGATTAGAAATGAACCTTTACGGTTACAAGTGACCTGAAATATGAAGAAAATCGCTTGAAATATTTGATCGCAGAGAGAAACAACTGAGAAGTAAAGTGATATGAATGGTAATAGTCTTATGGGCTGACCACTCGATTTGAGGCTACTTGGAAACTAGAAGATCAGAAAAAAGCAAAATACCCTCACCTTTTCTCTTAGGACGCTTCGATCCTAATGAATATATGTCCACGTTACATCGTTGATACTTACGTATGCAATAAACAGGATTTTATATGTGACCATTGGAAAAGTGTTCTTATAAGTTATGGTTGATTGAAGTTCAACTGAGCTCCAGTTTCGAGGACGAGACTTTTTATAAGAGGGTAAGGATGTAATACCCCGATTTTTAATCTTATTTTATTATTAAATAATTAAAATTATTAAACATAAATATAAGCTTATTATTTTAAAAAATAGGTACTTCGATTTTTTTTAAAATAAAATATAATTACTTATAATTTCAAGATTATCTTAAGTATGTCTTTATAATAATGATTGATAATTAATTTGGAAGAAAAATAAATAAATTAACTTTGGATATGTAATTTCTTGTGGGTCATTAGTAATTTTAAACACCATGTTACAAGGCTAAAAGCCCAACCCAAATTTTCCAACCAACCCAAAAGAAAAATTAGAAAAGAAAAAAGAAAAAAATCAGAAAACTTCATCTCTTCCACGGTTCCACCTCCTGCTTCATTCTTTCCCACCATTGGAGCATCAAGGGGAAAGATGATAAACTCAACGAAAAGCTCCACCTGCAATCAGATATGGATGAAGTTAGAATTTGCAGATAAGGATGATTGACATCAAACAGACCAAGAAAAACACTACCAACATCATCCTCATCTTTTCCATTTCATATTTATCCATTAAAAGAGAAATTCAAATTGAACTCTCTTACTGATTTTTACTATAAATAGTAGCAAATATCGACCCAATTTCCATTAGAAATCCCAAGCTTTCTTCTACCTTATTTTTCAATTAAATTCAGCCATTAAAGACTTTAACTAGAGCTGCCATGAACTCGTAAACTCGCCGGAATCTGCCTGAAACTCACCCCACCAACCGAAACCACCACGCCTGACCACCGCCTGCCGCCACTTATGAACGCAACCCCACACGCACTTCTCCTTCCCTTTCATTTCCTCAAAAACGATGTCTCTGCTTCTTCCCTATTGTAAACACCATAGCGCCACCGGCAAAACAACCACTCCCGCCGACAATAGCTCCTAACACCGCAGAAATCGCCGCCCTGAACTACCGGCTGTTGCAGCAGCCACCGACCTTCCCCGCAAGCCTCTTCGAACAAGTCCACACCTGTTGCAGTAGAGTTTCACATTTGCTCTGTTTATAAGCTTTTACATCTTAGCCTTTTAAAAGTCAAGTCTTTGAGTTTCATTAACCCCATCTAAATAAATACACTCTTTCTAAGATTCCTATTATATTCTATATAACACATTCAACCTATTGTGTTTTGAATCTTTATTATCAACAAAATTATTCTTATTCATATTTATATTGATATTGATATTGGTATTTACATTGATAATAATAATAATAATAATAATAATATTATTATTATTATTACTATTATTTTCCAAAGTAAGTATGAGACATATACTATACATTTATAATTCTTAAAAGTATTTAATAATTTGATATGAACCTTATTAGACGGAAAATGATTTTGTTATTAACACCTTATTATATGAATTTTAAATATTCAAACGTATTTGACTTAATAATATACTTTCATGTTATTAAAGAGAAAACCGTCCTTGGAGCTCAGGAAGAACAAATATTAGCAATTAAAGGAAGAAAACTATTGTTCTGCAAACTGAGGTAACAACTACTGCTAGTACCCGCAATTCCCTTGAAAATATTAGAAAGGGGTTAAAATGACGTAATAAATTATTTACGTGTTTTTCTTGAATTGCGGGGTAAATAAAGCATGATTTATCTTTTACGAGAATCATATGTGAATATTGAAATATTGTGAATGACTGAAATTTGAGATATTATACCTAATGTCTAATGAGGTATAGCTGAATGACTGAGAATACTGTATACTGCATGTATAAATTAAAAGAGGTGAAACATGATAAATTCAAGTGAAAGAACTGGTTTGTTGGCTGTATATATCCTGACTGACTGATGGTCGTGCACGTACTGAGCTGTTTACTGTTACTGGGGCACTAGCCCGCTACTGTTATTACTGGGGCACTGGCCCGCTACTGTTATTACTGATGAGCACTGGCTCTTTTACTGGGGCACTGGCTCGTTGTGGGAGACGTCCCACCAGCTGAAATACTGCCCAACAACCAGAATGAATCTGATAAAAGGGGATACTGGAATGACTGGGTTACTGTAATAATGAATGCTTGAAAGATTCTCTATCCCTCTGTTTTATAAATAAAAGGAGTTGAAATGAATTTACGTTGCTAGAGTAGTCTGTTACTGAGTCTCTCGACTCATCCGTTTTTGTATTTATGTTTTAGGTACAACCGGAGAAGACGGAAAACGAATAGAGGCGAGGATCTCAGTATTACGAGCTTTAGTAATTATCACTGTTGTTCTTTTATAAATTATAGAGCAATGTTAGTTAAGGTAATAAAAGGTATTATATTATCACCTAAATGATTTATCGTTATAGCTTAATATCTGATTGTGCCTTATATTTTCCTAACAGAAGATACGATAGTATTGCTTCGACCTAATACGGTTTTCCGCTGCTATTAGTATCCTAATCAGGGATTTAAAGGTCGGGGCATTACAATCCTCCCCTGTTTTATCTTGTAACTGTCTGAAGAAGTTCTTCTGTCTAAGAAAGGATCTTTCTATTTCAGGATCAAATGGGAGGCCACTTGAACTCAAGCTCCTGCGCATAAACGAACTAAAGAACAAAGAATTAAGAAATTTTGTCGCAAAGAACAAATGTTCTCTAAGACGAATATATAATCTAGACTCCAAAACAATTAAAGAAAATGGAACCAAACCATTTTCCCGGCAACTACGCCAAATTTTGACAGGTTAAAGTAGTATCACCTAATCAAAAGTAATCGTAAAGTCCCCTAACAGATTGTAGCCAGGGAAATAGGGTCAAATCCACAGAAAAATAGTGTTCTGTTCCTAATTGTCGGTCAAATCTAGATTATAGGGAACGAGTGTTTGTGGTAATTATACTAAAATAGACAATAACAACACCAAGAATATAAAGAGTCTACGGCATAGGATCACCAATGAACAATATTTCGGGATGAAACACAACAATCAATAATGAATAATGTAGTTAAATAGGTTGATTTGCTCAACTCAACCATAGAATGATATTAACAGGCTCTCACAAATCACAATTTACTAATACCAACTCTACCTATAGAAACTAGCCTTAATATTAAGTTTATACCTCTCGGCATATAACCTAATATTGCAACACTATAACAATCAAATCTGGCCAAATCAGATTTAATAGAGATAAAATATTCAATAGGAATCAACACACATCATCAAAAATCAATACTTTATAGACATCCGTGCATAATTGATCATGGATCCCCTTAAACCCTAGAGATTAGCTACTCAATAATAATTGGGGAAGATAAACAAACATGAATCAATAATCAACACTTGAATAGAAATGATCAGAGAAGAAAAAGAATGCCAATTATAGTACCAATCTTGCAAAATCAAAGCTTCTATTGAAAATTCAATTTAAATCGGGGAAAAAACAAAACTAGGGTTCTTGAGTAATTGAGAGAAAGAGAGTTCTAATCTGGTATGAATTAATGATAGAAAACAAGATTAGAAATAAGATAATTCCCTTGAATCCTTAAACCTTTTTATTTACTAAAACAACTAGATAAAACAAGACAAAATCCTATAAAAAAATCACCTATAGTTACATAGAATAACCCGCGGGTGCGAGTTTGCATCCTGCAAAACATTGCCAACTTACGAAACCCATATTTCACAAACTAGGATTCGTCATGGGTCGCGTAATATGTCAATGGAAAGCTCTTCAAGTGTAGTTTCCAACCCCACTAGAGTCATCAATTATGACTACTGGATGAAGAGGTATGAGCAAAAGAGTACACACAACTTGATTTCCATACTTCTTTTAACATATTTCCGCTATGTTTTGGGTTGCAATCTAACTCAAAGATGTCCTTTGCACTTCTCATTTGACGTAGTTCCTTCCTATATGCTCTTCATGTTTAAGCTTGTCCAATATTACTCCAATAATACCTAAAAACCATCAAAATCACCGAAAACGCACATAAGAGTAATATTTTCTCAACTTAAGTAACTACATGCAATTATGGATTAAAATGCAACTAAATGATCCTAAAATGCAACATAAATGCATCATGAAAGACCTATATCAATATGACTCATCATCGACCCATACATGCAAAATCTCTGCTAAAAACAGACATCGTGCACTTGGGGTATATAATTAAAACATATCCGAATTACAGATAAAAATTCTAATACATTAAGTTAAACATTGATCCATAACCATTTTAGCTACGTGTTAGTTCTAAATCGCTTTTGTTTTCCACGACCATAGGAAATTCATTAGTGAAACTCTTTTAAATTAAATAGCAAAACAAGTGATTAACAAAATAAAACCACCCAAAAAACTTATCGCAATAAAGAGCTCGAAATCAACCTCAGAATTCATGCTCTAATAATTACTCCGAAGATATGAATCTCTCTTCTTCACTCAAATTCTCTTCAACAACCTTAAGCCTCCACATTGATAGAGAATTTTTGCGTCGCTAAACAAAAACTCCAAATCAAACTTAACTAACCAGATACGAGTACATGGCAAGTAAGGGTCAAGATCCTCAGAGACTAGACTAGACACTAAGCACGTAAGTGAACATGTAAGCTAAACCGAAGAGAAGAAGTTGATTGATTTCGAACTCAATTATCACTAGTAAGTCAAATAAAAGGGTTGTAAATCGATGGAAAAAGGCGTTAGGGGGTGATAGGGATCCAATGCAATGAGATTGATTTACAATATGAGATTAAAGGAGTATGTGATAGGGGATTGAATTAAGACGTTGCAACCATGAACTCCTCTTTCAAGGATGCTCAAGGTGATACAACACTCTTAATTAGGGGTTAGATAGTCAATGATGAAACATGAGGTCGAAATTAGCTAAGTTCAACCCAATCTCGCCTTTCGGATGTTGAACGGGTTGAGACTCTAAGAAAGGTGGGATTTCTCACTCAACCTTACTTAGAGATAGCAATTCCAACTTCATTGTACATCTCAACAATCTACACCTAAAGGGCAATCCATTAGCCCATTAAATTAAGGTTAGGCCTTTCAACTTCACCTTAGTCAACCGATTAATGGATTTGCTAACCCAACTCACTAAACATACTAATTTAGGGCCTCATATCATGAAACAATGTCCATTGCACCTTCACCCAACCCCCTAACTAAAAGACTACTCAAAGTTGGATCTCATATTAACTAAACTAATTCTACAATGAAAATAGGGGATTAGTAAACCAAAAACCAAACCTTTTTCATTCATACTTAATGTTTTCAATAGAGAAGAACATAAGCAAGTGAAAAAGAGCAACTAAAACTAAGACTTCAATGAGAATGAGTGATATTGAAACTACTAACAAAGTAAAAACAAGAATGAATGATAAAGCAAGGCAATAAATGAGAGCAAAGAGAAGAAAAGTTACTAAAGCTTCATTAATACTCCTCAAAAATTTGAAATTCTTCTTCAAATCACCATTAAAGACCTTGAAAAAACACCCAAAGCTCACTCAAAAGTCTAACCTCTCAATAGCTCTCTAGAGTTCAAAAAAGGAAATCATAATATTTTAATTTTAGGTCAAGAAAAGCATTTATACAACCCCCAACTAAGGGCAAAAAGGGAAATAGAAAATAAAATAGACGCTTTCCGCAAACCCGCAGTGATCGGGCGATCTACAGTGGTGATCGCCCGATTACCATGAGGCAGGAACTTTGGGAAGAAACACAGCCATGATCGGGCGATCACTATGGTGATCAGGCGATCACTATGGTGATCGGGCGAGGCTTAGAGCGATCACCGGGTGGATCGGGTGATCTGCTGATGGATCCGGCTAGGCTTGCTTCTCTTCTTCTCTTTTCCTTTCTTTTTGGGCTTGGGATTCCGTTTCATTTTTATTCTTTGTCTTTCTTTTCTTCCACTCCACTTCCTTGTACTTGGACTTGGGCTCTCCTTTCTCTTTTCTATCTTTCCTTCTTCATTTGGGTTGGACTCCAACTCCTTCCTTTCCAATCCTCCTTGCTTTGAACTCATCTTTTTCCTATATGTTAGTCATATACAAGAAAAATACAATCCAAAGCATATGGAATAGAAAATAAGAAGGGAAAACCATGACAAATGAGAGAAAATCAAAGGAAATAGTGAAAAGCTCCAAATAGGATGGAGATGATGAAAATAGATGTCAGAAGTAAGGAAACACCAAGAAAAAGCAATAAAATGGACCAAAAGGCCACCCTACGAGTGCGATAAATCTCACTCATCACACATCTTCGACGACAAATCAACAAGAGTAAGAGGTCTGTTGTCTCTCCAAAGCTCGACTTGGTGTTATCCTCTTTCACCCTTCTTTCCTTCTTCTGCATCCCCCCACAACCTTGTAGCTTGAACTTTGGAAATCCAAAATTGTATTTTGGAAATCCAGAAAGACTAATTATTGAAATGGAAGAAATTGTTACAAGTTCTTCAAATTGACGAATAATTACCATGACTAAACGTCGGAAACTCGATTTCAATTAAAAACTAAAGCAAATAATCAACACCCGACCGCCTTACATTGTCAAGTGATAGACCAAAACAATACAACAAAACCAAACCCTAGAGCGAATCAAGATCTCTCAAATAAGAAGTTTAAGAAAAAGAAGAATAGCAAACAAAATTACAAAAGAGAAGCGATCCTAAAATATTTCAAGACACATAATTGTTCCCATTGAATCTTAAAATTAGAGTTCTTTAAATGAGGAATTATTACCAGTTTGTTTTGATTACAAGGAGAAAATGTCGTGGAAATGGGAGCTGTGGTGATTATTTATTTAGAACGTGCGAATAGGGGAAGAAGAAGAGAACTCAGTTGGAATAGAGAGCTCAAGTTTTTTCAGTGAAAAAATTATTGTTGTTGTGTGCTTGATGTTACTCAAGGGTAAAAGGGTACTTTAGGAGACTTGTGTAGGTAACTATCCGAGCCGCGCTCCAAACTTGCACGAAGGAAACAAACTTGGGAAGGTTTGGGTTGATTCCCCCTCTGATGCTTAAGTCAGTGATAAGCCCTTTATTGTGCATATTTGTAGAGCATTTTTAGTGTCATTGCATTTAGTTTAGAGCATTTAGATCTAGGATTGCATGGTTTATGTCACTTAGGATCTTCACTGTTGTTTCACGAACTGTTAGTTGTTTTTGGATGTGTTGCAAGCTAACTAACAGGTTTTGGAAGCTCTTTGATCACTAGAGGATTTTCGGAGCTTGGATGCAAAGTGGTTGCTACTGTGTGGATGTCCTAAAGAGCCCACGACCGTGGCTGCTGTTTTTGATGGAAGCAGTTATTTGGCTGCTTGCTGATGATTTGAGAAAATGAGGAGCCCACGGCCGTGGGTCCTGAATCATACGGAGGTAGAATGTTTGTTGTGAAGACATTGATTCTAGGCAATCAGGTCCACATGGCTGTGGGGTTTTGCCCACAACCGTGGGGACATGTTGTTCGCAATTTTGTCTGTATTTTAGTCGACTTTAATGAAAGACTATTAATAGCGAAAAGTCATTATTAGGTAATGATCGATTAATTAGCACTAGACTCTTAGTTTTTAGCACTCTAAAACTCTCAAATACTTCTTCTCTAAAATTGGTCATTGCTTTTGAAGATCGAAACTTTAATTAATCCAAGTATTATATTCTTAATCTCTTCTCTATTTTTCATTCTTATTGTTAATCATGTTTACCCTAATTGATTTTTTTGTTTAGAATCCATGATTAGTGACTAGTTTCATATATAGGATTTTGGTTAAAGTATGAATTAGAGCTTAATGTATATTGTTAATGTAATTGAGTTATATTATGATGATTATGCATTGATTTTGGTGTTTTGACACCTTAGGATAGATCTTGAACTCATCTATGCTAAGGCATTTAGGGTTTCAATTGTTCTTCGTTGAATGTTGAATTCTTTTGTCATCATTCCCTTGTATCGGCTTATTTTCTAGGCCAAGAGTTGAGTAGGAAAGAAGGGGGTCCTTTAGTTAGGGGTTTTACGCGCTCATTGAATCTTTTAATCAATTGACCTAAGACCATTCGAGAGAGGATTTGGTTGATTGATTACTCTTGAGGGCTACTCAAGAGAGGACTCAAGTAAATTAGAGGGAAGCTTAACCTTGCATATTTATCGTTCTTGAATCATTATTGCATTGATAGTCGTTGTTTGGCCCGAGTTCATACAAGTAGCCCGAACTCTAGTGTATCCTTTATCATATTTACATCTCATATTTGATTTCTTGTTCTCATTACTTAATTAGTTGTTAATTGGTACGATTTGATCCCTCAAATACACCAAAAACGATTCACTTAGGTAGTTTAAGACTTATTAGACTTTAGTTAATCCCTTTTTCCTTGTGGATCGACCCTTGACTTGCCCTTATTACTTCCATAGTAGTTGTTTGATAGGTGTTATAAATATTACTCGAAAAGTGATTTTTAGTGCCTTAACGACAAACTAAAAACCTCTTATCAGTCAGTAATATAAACAAGTAGATAATAGAGAGATAAGATTTATTATAACAATATCAATTCATAGGATAGTGTGTCTTTACCCCTTCTTATGAGACAATTATTGCAAAGGGCCTCATTTCCTTTCATCTTATATGTTAACTATAATCGGCTCTTCATAGTCGTCCAATAAATTCGACGTCTGTAGCCTAAGTCTTGACCCTAGAACCGATAATTTATCTTCAACTTTTTCTAGAGTTGGATCAATTTTGACCGACTATCCCTACCTAAGTTTTCTTAGGCTTGGCCATGAGGTTCCAACGTTTCAATATTTACCTATGCTGGAAACTACATGCTCAGACAACAACTACTCCTGCCCTCGTCCAGTTCAAAGATGGATGAATCTACTGGACGAGTAAATAATGAGGAGGATGTCCAACCGAAAGTCAACACTTTCGGAAATAAAGTGGAAGATCCCCAAGTATATGAAGAAGAGACGTCTAGGGAAACGTTCGCTAGGAAAGAGAACACTTGTTCCCTCTACCTGACCCTCACTTTATCCTTGCCATTAGGAAATGGCTTGATAAGGTTCGTATATAGACGCCTAGATGTGGTATTTTCGGAGAGTGTCAAAGTTCCATGTTCGTAAAATAGGGGGGTCTTCCATGTCTTGGAGTCGCTAAGTGCCATCTCATGCCTCTTCAATGACCAGATATGATCCTTCCCAATTTGGGGTGTGCTTTCCATGCTATTTAGCTCTCCTGACAGTCTCCATCTTCCTTAGCACCAAATCACCAACCTTAGTGGGACGTTTTGACAACTTTCTTGTTGAACTCTCAGGCCATGCAAAACTTGTGCAGCTACATCGTGAGTAGTGCATTGCCCCTGACCTCTGCTGGTCTAAGGCCCTCCTCATGGCTGCCCAATTTGCATTTTCATCGTACACATGACCCTTAAGGACGGATCTTCCACCTCAATGGGCAATATAGCTTAAGTCCCATGGACGAGCATGAACGAGGTTCCCCATGTTGAGTTATTTGTTGTCGTGCTTATAGACCACATAACAGCTTTAACTCTTCATCCCAAAGTCATTTGACATTTTTAAGCTTCTTTCGATGCCATTGGATAGAATCTTATTGAAAGATTCTACCTAGTCATTTGCCTGAGGATGGGCCACAGCCGCAAAGTGCCCCTTGAGAGATCTCTCAGCTAGCTTATATTTCAGCATAGGCATCTCAAATTACAGACTATTATCAAAAACAATGGATGGGGGCATGCCAAGACGAGTAATTATAATTTACCAAATAAAACTGTTGATATCTTTGGTAGTAATTCCTCGGACAGCCTCCACCTTCACCCACTTGGTGAAGTAATTGACGACAATAATCACATACTACTTTTGGCCACCACTTATAGGAAAAGGGCCAAGAATGTCCCTGCCCTGTTTTGCAAATGGCAATGGAAACAGGATGGAGTAAGCAAATTGGACGAACTTTGATGGAGATTAGCATGTTTTTGGCAGCTGTCGCACTTTCGGACGTAGCCCATGGCTTGTTACTTTTGAGTCGGTCAAAAACATCCTGTTCTTAAAGATTTCTCACCCAAAGCTTGTCCTCCCATATGAGAGGCACATGTACCTTCATTGAGTTCTTTAAAGATTTCCATGCCGTCATCCCTACTTACACACTTCAACAACAACAACAACAACAACAACAACAAAACCTAAGCCTTATTCCCAAAGTGATTTGGGGTCGGCTAACTTGAATCGTCAACTCAAAACCGTCATCAAAGGAGATGGCATCGACAAGAGTGATAAAAAGTTTTTAAAAGGGTTTAAGTTTTAGTTTTTAAATAAGTTTTGAAAACAAGGTTTAAACCAAATAGTTTTAAAATAAGTTTTCAACAAAAGGTTTTGATACCATCACATTTGAGATAAACTTATAAATGCAGTAATCACACCCCTTCCTCCACATGGATACTTCCCCTCCACCCACTTCTATCCAACGCCATGCTCTCCTCAATCCCAAGTAGCCTCATATCACTTTCAATTACCTTCATCCAAGTCATCTTAGGTCTACCCTTACAATTTGATTACTCCTCCACTCTTTAATTCTTCTCACCGGTGCCTCACCTGATCTCCTTTTCACATGACCAAACCATCTTAACCGATTCTCCCACATCTTTTCTTCAATGGATGCAACTCCAACTTTTTCTCGAATCACTTCATTTCTTAATCATTCCTTCCTTGTGTGGCCACACATCCACTGCAATATACGCATCTCCGCCACGTTCATCTTATGAACGTGATATTGTTTCACCGCCCAACATTCGGTGCCATATAACAAAGCAGGCCTAATATCACAAAGGAACCCGGTGGCGCTTTTTCAGTTTAACCAGCCCGCATTAATTCTATGAGCCACGTCTCCATCCAATTCTCCATCCTTTTGGAGAATGGATCCAAGGTAAAGGAAGACGTTCAATCCTTGAACCACTTGCTATCTAAAGTGACCGCCCCTACCTCGTTGTTTGTAACTAGGGATGGCAACGGGTGGGATTCGGGTCGGGTGAGCCATCACCCTCATGCATCACCCGGTTAGACCAACTTCCATCCATCCATCCGTCACCCGGTAAGACCATCACCCGTATCCATCCATCCACCACCCGCGGGTGAACCGGGTGATCATCCATTTAAGACTATTGAACTAGAAAAGTTAAATCAAACTTGCAAAATCACAATTTATATGTTAACTTCATGTCAAATTAAGATAAGTTAAGTTTATGGAAACATGTCGATAGTAATCAAAAGGGAAAATTATTATACTATTGTAAATAAAATGATAAACATTTAAGAAAATGTATGAAATGGGTGATGGAGCGGGTGATAAACGGGTGATAGAGCGGGTGATGGATGAAACTTTCTCACCCTAATCCATCCATCACCCGTTACACGTTCACCCGTCACCCGTCCATCATCCATTTAACTCGGTTGTTCACCCTATTTTGTTTTTCGGGTGGAGCGGGTGATGGATCATCCATTGGATATTGCCATCTCTATTTGTAACCCCAATGAACTTGCACTCCATATACTCCGTCTTACTTCTGCTCAATCTCAAACCACGGGCTTCTAATGTATGCCTCCACAATTCCAACTTACTCTCAACACCTTCCTTTGTCTCATCAATGAATACAATATCATCCGCAAACATCATATACCACGGTATATCATCTTGAATTGACCTCGTTAGTTCGTCCATGACTAGATCAAAGAGAAAGGGGCTAAGTGCAGAACCGTGATGCCCTCCGATCGTAATAGGGAACTCGTCTGTCCTCCCCACCGTAGTCCGCACACTCGTAGTTTCCCCCTCATACATATCCTTGATGATATCTATATATTTTTGTGAAACACCTTTCTTTTCCAACGGCCACCAAAGTATTTCTCTTGGTACTCTATCATATGCCTTCTCCAAATCAATGACAACCATATGTAGATCCTTCTTCCTATCACGGTAATGTTCCATTGTCTGTCTCATGAGGTGGATGACCTCTATAGTCGATCTTCCTGGCATAAATCAAAATTGGTTCTCCGATATCTTCACATGTTTCCTAAGTCTTTACTCAATCACTCATTCCCAGAGTTTCATCGTATGACTCATTAGTCTGATTCCTCGGTAGTGTGTATAATCTTGTACATCGCCTTTGTTCTTATACAAAGGAATCAAAATACTCTTCCTCCACTCTAATGACATTTTGTTATGTCTCCAAATCATGTTGAAGAATGTTTTCCGCCATTCAATTCCTCTCCCCCTAATCACCTCCAAACTTCGATAGGTATGCCATCTGGCCCGTAGCTTTCTTCAATCCCATCTTTTTAAATGCTGCAACGACTTCTCCCTCTTGAATCCTCCTCGTAAACTCTCGATTTAACATAATTGGCGGGATGTCCCCAATATCTTGTGCTTTATCACCATTGAACAAGGTATCAAAGTACGACCTCTATCTATCCTTTATCTCCTCATCCTCTACAAGCACTCTTTGATCGACACCCTTCACGCATTTTACCTTTCTTATATCTCTTGTCTTCATGTCCCTCATACGCGCAATTCTATAAATGTCTTTTTCCCCTTATTTCGTATCCAATCTTGCATAAAGATCTTGGTTTACCTTTGCTTTAGCTTCCCGTACTGCCTTCTTGGCTTCTTTTTAAGCCTCTTTGTACTTCTCATAGTTCACATCGCTTCTGTCATTTCCCAAAAGCTTATAACCTTCTCATTTGTTTTTTATCGCTTGTCTCACCTCCTCGTTCCACCATGATGTGTCCTTACTCGATGGTACAGTTCCTTTAGATTCTCCAAGGACCTCTTTCGCCACTTCCTTTATACTAAGTTCTATCTTTGTCCATGTCGAATCTACATCCATTTCCGTGTTACAAGACCAAATATCTTTACTAGCCATCCATGTCCCCTTGGAGCTTCCACCACTTGATTCGCGGCTCCACATTGGGTCTTCGCTTTCTTAAAGAATCCCTACCCCGAAAATCAAGCACCACTAGTCTATGTTGGGTGACTGCTCTCTCACCCGGTATCACCTTGCAGTTTGTATAACTCTTCCGCCAAGCATTCCTTACTAAAAAGAGGTCAATCTGACTCGCGTCACTTCCACTCCTATACGTCACAAGGTGAGATTCTCTTTTCTCAAACCAAGTGTTCATAATACTAAGACCATATGCTAATGCGAAATCCAATATACCACTTCCGGCTTCATTTCTCTCCCCATACCCAAAAGCTCCATGAATGCTCTCAAAGCCAACTCGACTAGTGCCCACATGTGCATTAAGATCCCCACCAATGATTAATTTTTCACTAATAGGCACTCATTGCACAACCTCCTCTAAATCCTCCCAATATTGTAGTTTAATAAATGCTTCCAATCCCACTTGCGGCGCATATGCACTTATGATAGTCACCGCCTCACTCCCTAATACTAGCCTGATACTCATAATGCAGTCACTCTTCCTCGAAACTTCCACTACATCATCAATATATTCCTTATCAATAATGATGCCTACTCCATTCCTACTCTTATCCTTTCCGGACTACCAAAGCTTATAACCCCATGGGGCTAGTTCTCTTGCTTTTCCACCAACCCGCTTAGTCTCTTGAAGGCACATTATGTGAATCTTTCGCCTCCTTATAACCTCCACCACCTCCGCCGATCTTCCTGTCAAAGAGCCAATGTTCCATGTTCCAAAGCGCATCCTACTACCCCTACCACTACCACTACCCTGGACTAGCTTCTTTACCAGCACCGTCCCTGATGCGCGAACCCTTGCATATTTGACATCACCCCCGAGCGTCGAGATGGCGCGCCGCTTCCGGGCGACGACCTAGCAACCCTTGCATACTTATCACTACACCCGGGTCTATGAAGTGCAACGCGTCGCTGAGTAGGGAACGCCCCCACGTTTTTCATTTGTCGATTCATGTCATGATATGGGGTTATGTTTTACGCTGGCGGCCCCAAACCTACCGCAACTCTCCCCCTTTATCCAGGCTTGAGACCGGCAGTGAATATCACACAGACACTCATAGGCGGACGAAGGCTATTAATACAACTTTGTAAAGTCTATATTTCCACAACTGACACCATTTATATCTAGCTTGCACATACTTCTCTTCGACGGGATCATTAGGCAACTCGCTAGTGGCCTTAGATTTCAAGAATGTATCCATTTAAGACGAGATTCTTTCAAGAAACAACATTTCTTCTCTTTCAATACTCTTCTGGCCGAGCACCTCCAAAACACTGTCCTTGGGGTATCACGAGTTGTTGAACTAGCCATCTTGGAGAGTGCATCAGCCTAGTTGTTTGCCGACCTGGGTACGTGCTCTAGGATAAACCTTTGCAAAGAATCAACTTCTTCTTTATTAACTTAGACATAGTTAATCATGCTCGGCTCTTTACATTCATATTCTCCCTTGACCTGGCTGACTACCAATAGTGGATCTCATTTCGCTTCTATTTCCTAGGCTCCTTCCACCTTGCACATCTTTACCATGGCCAACAACGCTTCAGATTCAGCCTCATTGTTCTAGGCAGGAAACTGAAACCTTGAAGCATACTCAAATTTTGTCTCCTTCAGGAGACTCAAAGATAATCCCTTCCCCGTTGTCGTTGGCCGTGGAACATCCATCAACCATAAAAGTCCAGTGCTTCTTACCTTCGCCAGGGTCTGGTAGTTCATGATCAAAACCATTTGGGCGTGTTAGCTCGACTATGAAATCAATTTAGGCATGGCCTTTGGTGGCTCTCCTTGGCTCAAAAGCAACATCAAACATATTTAACTCTACTGCCCACTTCAACATTCGTCCAAAAGCTTATACTTTTTGAAGTACTTACTTCATAGGCTGATCTGTGTATACCATGATGGAATGAGACAAGAAATAAGGTCAAAGTTTTCGGCTATCCATTACCGAAGCCAAGCCAAACTTCACTATGGACGGGAGACGGAGCTCGAGATCTCTTAAGACGTGGCTCACAAAGGATACAGACACCTAGACATTTCTCCCTTGGCCAGTACTTAATACGACACTAACAACGTGGGGAGAAACAGTCAAATACACAAATAGTTTATCTCCAATCAACCGATGGGCTACTGCCGAAGAAGGTCTTTAACCTGATGAAGGGCTTCCTTAACCTACTATGTCCACTTAAAACGGGCTTTCTATCTGATTGTTGCACTACGACAATAGTTGAAAAATCCAACACTTGATTAATGGAGGTTGAATAAACATGCAATGTAGTTGGGAGCCTAGGTAAATTAAAATTCAGAGAATGAGCCTTTGATTGCGGCTCCGTAGACCATTGTGGTTAAAGGCCCTCTACTAATTGTCAATTTCTCGTAAGGAAAAGTTTCCCCCCATTTTGAAATCCACGAAAACTATTACGCGCTCAAAAGCTTTTCTCCCTTGAACCACACAAAACGCTTCTTTCTTATCTCATCTACTCCCTGTTTATCTCACAATTTTCCTTGTGGCTCAAACTTTATACAGGATGGAGGCTCTTGATTTTTCTATGGCAGTCGTCGCTTTTATCTCTGGCGCTATGAATAGCAGGTTTTCATTTGGTTGGTTGCATCAAATATTGCTTATAAGGGACCTCGTTAATGTGGTGCCTCTTGATTCTTTGTAACTTTCGTTCCCTATTATTATCAATATGTGTATCATTGTTCGAATTTTCTTTTGTTTTTGCTTGTAGATGCTGATTCTTTGCATGTTATTTGGCAGAGTACAAAGAGATCTCAATAAGAAACCCCGTTCTGGTAATTACTCTTGCTTTAGTTTTCCGTGTTCATTGATTGTATTTTGAGGGTTGATTTTGTTTTCTTGAAAAATGGTGTTCATTAGCTTGAATTGCAAGTTGGCTTTGCTTTTTTTTTTTGGTCTTCTCAAAGTAGGGTTTAATAATGGATGAGATCAATGTAATTGACAAATTAGTTGTAATTCATTGGACTATATATTTGAGAGTCCTTCTTTATTATACTCAAGATCTATTTAATACGCCAAGATACTAAGATTTGTTTTATTTCTATTCTTGATTGAAGTTGGATCATGTGTATAAGGTCAAACTTATTCACTAGATTTGAATTTAATTAGTGTTGCGTGACTGTGAAAGACTATCTATGGAGCAAGGGAGGCGGTAAAGGACACTCATGTTCATGGTACCTTGTTGTATGGTTGTTATTGTTGTGCTATCATATGTGTCTCTTTGTTGAATCATTAGTTTCGATTGCCGAAACATGATTGAAAATTCTGAAAAGGTCGAAAGATAGGAGAAAATCTGTTTAATCTAAAACAAGGGTCTTAATCGTTATGGATGTTGTAGATAAGTTTTTTCATGGGGTATTATAGGCTTTTGGAAAGGGGCAAGTTCCTACTTGCACTGATGTTTCTCAAGAATTTATTAAAACGTATAATGGTTTCTATTATGGAAATTTATTGAGGTTTACTCTCTGTACCGATTGTATTATAGGCTTTTGGATAGGGGCAAGTTAATTCATGCAATATACTTTGTACTAACATTTAATCAATTTGATTGTTTTAGCTATCATACTCACAATATGATGTTGGGAATGTAGGATGTCATGTATGTTATCTGGTTATTGCAACAACCTTTAGATTAGCCTCTTTTTTAACACTAATTCTGAACTTGTATTTCATAAATTTGATTGTTTTTCTGCTCTTCAACAAATTTAATAACATGAGTTGGGAGCCAAGCATTTTAGCACATCTCCCATCTCATGAAATGCTTTCATGTTATTAGAATTTGAATCGATATCTTTTTCAAGATGTTGGCCCATCAGTATACTGATATTTCTCTCTCATTTTAAATTTGGATCGATGGAAATAGGTTTAATTATTCCTTGTTGGAATTGTTGATGTTAATCACAGTGCACTTCAGCATTTGGCTCAAGCAAATGAGAAAAAATGAGGAGTTCCATACTCTACAAGAAAATCACAAGGCAAACATATGCATACTACTAGAAGAACTCCTAAAGATTCCAAAGGAAAAAAGGGGATTGTTGACTAGATTTTATTCCATATCTCCTTTTTGGTGGCTGTGTATTGATAATGTTAGCTCTTATGGCTTCCATGTTGATGTGAACAGTATCTAAAAAGCTTTGAGAGGTTTAAATAATCTTTTTGAAACTTATGGTAGCTAGTTTCTCAAATTGGTTTTTTAGGTAAGAAGATGAATGTATTTCTTGCTCCAGATTTATTATGTTACAATGCTTTAAAAGATAACACCAAATTTTTTCATTGTTATTTACTCTTTGATTTGTTAGATGAATTTTGGTCTAGTGTTTGATGTTTAAGGACCGCCTTCCTCTAAGTATGGTGACTTGGTTTAGATGTCTTTATAAGTAATTTCTCTTCAAATGCCTTGGACATAATTTTTTAACTCAATCATTTATAATTCTCATAGTACACTATCATAGTCTTTTTCTTCTAGCATTTACATCTCTAATTTATTATAAATTAGAGCTTACTAGATGATTGCATTTTTATTCTTTTTTTTTGTCCCAAAGCCTATTAGCTCAAAATGGTAGAGCGATGTGTCATTGCACATAGATGCAGGTTCAACTCCTGCATAGGCTATAGGAACTTTTTTTCCCAAATCAGGAAAAAAGCACAATTATTGGTCAGAAGTGAAATAGGTATAAATAACAGTGATGCCCTTGAAGCGTTGTCAAATGTGTCTCCCTTGTAACAGCCCGGCCTTCCCGAGCTGCTTGCTTACCATTATTAACATCATAAACAACAATTAACGTCTAAACCACGATTAATGAACTACAACTTGTATTAATTCGCAACCAAAATAGTCCTTAAATACAATACCGCTTCAACAGACTTCATAAACCAATACAACATGAGTCCAATTTCAATCCCATAAATAGTCACACTCTCTCAGTCTCTATGCATAACGTAAGCTCCAAAAGTCATCTCGTCTCCAATCTATTGGTCCTTCTCAATTCCAAACCTGCAAAACCATCAACAAGGAAATCTGCCCCTACCAGGACAGGTTCCGAGAACAAAATCAGCGAAAGCTGAGCACACATTGTCCAACCAGAAATTCATTTTTCAGTGGCTTTAGATTTCAAAATAGAATCAAGACATAACTTACAACACGAGTTCGAGATGCAATATTTATTAATTTGGCAGAAGTATTTCCTTGTTTAATAAGCTTTATGAACAATAGAACGGTCCTTATCTTCATATACTTTAAAATATGAAGTTAAACACATTTCCGAAAAATAAGGTAATTCATTTATAACCTCGTCATACCCATGGGTTTAATACATTTCAAAGTATACATTAAAGGTTCTTAACGATCACTAAGGAAGTCATCACTTATCCAAAGGCAACACATGGATACATAGTTCCCTCTATGGAGTACTTTCCGAAAGTAGAATCATAGCGTTGACCGTGTCTCGAGAATATCCTACCAATAGGCCATACTAATTTGTATTCAATTTCACATAAAACCAGTCTTCATATACTGAACTTCTCAACTAAATCATAGGTTCTTACAATGTATACTCATATAGTTCCTACATATAAGTAATATTAAACATATCAAAAGTTTTTAACATTATACCGCTTAAATTCGCCAATGTTCAAATAAGAGACCTTCCTGATCTCCCAAATTACACTTACAATCCTTTCTTTAGCACATACGATGACTAAGTACCTTTATATAACCATATCTGATTGATACCATAAAATGTCCCAACGTAATAAGTCCATTATAGATCCTTGATGTATTTGATCTGGTAGATGCAACATATTCCAAAAATACAAAACACAGAAGGATTCCAAACCTTCAATTGGAGATATCTCATTCAACCCCAAAAGCAAATAACATAAAGGTTCATAATGAGTTATTCGTTCCTATTCTGAATCTATTAAAACTTTAAGCATTAGGACTTCCAATCCAAGATATACATGTAACATGAATGCCATTGATTCAAAATACTCAAGGCTAATATATGTCTAAACCTTAATGTAATCCATTTCCGATAATCTTTCAGTGGTTCAATTGTGACTTAAAACAAGTCCTTGCAGACTTTGACAAATCGTATAACGTCGGGAGTTCCCAACATAACTACAATAGTTATTTGATGATTTCAAATAAGTTCCAAAAGAGAATATCCTTATAAAATTCTTTTGTATATACAGTTCAATAAGTATACTCAAACGTATGTCTCAAAGTTATTGCTTTCTAACATAATCATAACGGAGAATTAAGCACGAAATACATTGAAAGATTTTCATAAATTTTCCGAAAGACAACTCCCTTACATAATCCTTTGCAACATAATCCAAATCAACAAACTTATAAACGTAAGAAAATATCTTTAAACAATATGGGGAAAAGAACACGAAAATAGAGAGGGACTACGCCACTGCTCTATACACTTTGGGGTCGTCACCCCAATACGTACTGCTTGCAAGACTTCCAGGACATGTCCCACACAATTCCCACAAAGAGAATATATACATATATAACATACTCACACACACAATCTTTCTCCGGGGTAAAATTAGTTCAATATATTCGAAAACCAAATTAGTTGACAAATCCAGAGTTTTCATCCTCTTAAACAACTCAACAACGTTTTTCCAAAACTCTTAGCATAAACCCAGAAGCCAAGGGCAGGAGGTAACTCTTCACTTAAATACCAAACTCATTTCTAAAGTTTTATACATATATATTTATAAATCCATTTTCCTTTTATGAAATCACTTTGAAAAATTGACGGTGGAAAATCTAATTCATACGTTACTTATTAAATAGTTGTTGTTGAAAACATTCTTTTTTAAAACAAATTTGTCGTATAATAATGGTGTAACAAATTTTTCACTTTCATATGAGAGAGTTACCGCCCTTGAGTGGGTGTATAGCCACACGAAACAAAAGCTTCCAAGCTATGGTCTAAACACAAGAAATGATAAAGCTTATAATACTTAATAAACTCCACAATCCAAAGTTATTGCACTTAATACATTTTATAACTAATAACCATAGTAAATTATAAGTTTCATGATCAGAATAGTTATACTAAATAAATTTCTTGATCCAAAATTGTAATGCTCCATAGATTTCATAACCCGAAATCATAATACTCAACAAATTCCATAATATAATTTATCCACAGCTTATAGATTATAATGTCAATATTAGTTAACGTTTCCATTATGAGTAATGGTCATATAGCAACTTCAATTCCAACTTTTTGATAACCCAGACATAAGTTCCAAAGTTCCTACAATATAATTCTTAGTCATAACTGAATTTATTTCTTAATATATCACTTCCGTTTCTTAAAATATAACTTCCGCTTTTCTAGCATAACGTCGTTATTCATTATTTACCCCATTTATACATCCTCGGGGGGGGTGGTCAGGGCGGAAAATTTCAAAGCGGACTCCCCTTTCATTAGATAGAGAAGATCACCATGATTTCGTGATCCACTGCCGAATTTATTCCATTTCCAAGATCTCGGATCGAATCGGTATTGATATATTGATTCGATCCGAGATCTTGGAATTGCTCATTCAATGAGCATTCTCTTCTTTCAATTCATATTTCACAACTTAATTCCATTTATAATTCACTAACCTTATATCATTTATATTCCACAACCTTGCTCATTTATATATCACACCTCATAATATATCCTCCGATACTATCATAACGCAACGATACCTAAATTTCAAATCGTATTATGAAATCAATGTATACATATTCTCTTAATTAAATGATTGAGCCTTGTTCTTTCCAATTACCGAACCTTTAGTGTTCACATTAGTCCTCAATTCGCTTCTCCGTTATACGTAAATCATGACTCCAATTCCCCATGTGCTCCACCATATAAGATCTATATACTCACATTCCTTTGATTAAAAGTCACTATCACTATATACTTCCAGTTACTCTATTCCGATTTTCATGGTACAAGGTTCCCAATTCCACTAGAGAATTCCTCAACTTAACTTTACCTTTTCATTATGTAATACTACTCCTTCGATGTGTCACTCATTTCCTGAGTCATTATATCACTTAGCATAACCTTATATATCCATCTTTTGTTTCCCATACCTAAGAGTTTTGATCGTTCACAAGTTAACACTACTTACTTGGAGAACCCATAAGGTCTTCATGATTATATTAGTTTACTCACGACATTTCAACTCTGATACTTTCTTATTAGAATACCAAACTACAACCTTAATAGCCCTACTTAATTTCCTCCCATATTTTTTATATATAGAAATCCCTACTTCAGAGGGCGTCTAATTTATAACGTATTCTTGGAATCTTAATAACTAAAAGTAACCATTACTATTGGATGTTCTGAAAACCTTTTTAAATAATATCTCGTGTGTTACTCAATTGGGTTCCTTTTAAATCTAGTTGTAATGACATCATAGAGTATACGTGTCGTTCAACTTAAAACCCACAAGCCAATTACGTTGAAAAGTATATTGAGAGCATCCATTTAGATATCCATATTCACATACCCATACATCCACATAATTCCTTGAGACATAGGTAATAGAGTAGTTTACAACATTCGACATATATTTATATACAACAAATCATACTCAAATCCACTGATGTTTCAACAGAGTTCAATACATACTCCTATTAATCAAATCGAATAATCAATATAGGAATTCATTTCACTCCCAATCATACCTCGTATAAATTGATTGAATAAAGCAACTTCATATACCGAGTACATTGAAATATGAATATTTCGTAGAGTATCTCAATCAACCAAGTCTATATGTAGAGTTCAAAAATATCTCAAAAGCCATTTTTAAGATCTAAATCAAATGTTTAACATATATGTATGTCCCATGTAAAACACTTATCATAATAAAATACACGCATAAATTTTCCGTAATAGAAAATGGAGGGACAATGTGTACCTTCGCTCAAGCCCAAAACATCGAATCTTAGCTTCATAAAGAATCTCAATTAACAAATGTTCTTGATTGTCAAAAGATATCCAGCTCCAAAAGCAAATTTCCCGTGATTTACCTCAACAACAATGACAACATTCAATAGAATTCCTTATAAAATCTCAAGAATGGAAACAAATCCGTCAACCCTATTAATGATAATCCTTTTCTTATCTATTCAAAATCACCTTCCACACGAAACTAACTCGAATCCTTCAATAATATTTACATAATCAAGTGTTGCCATGTTCCTTATTTAGATTAATCGACTTCAACTAAAAAATTAATAGAACACTTCATTCTCATTTCCTAATTCCCCATTTCCAATTACTGAATAGATCAACTCATCAAGTATAAAAATCATCGTATCCATCCATTATACTTACATTCCTTAGCTCATTTATTCAACGTCATCATAATCCAATCTAAAGTGAACAATTAATTTACTGTAGTCTACAAACATATATATATACATTCGTTTTCTCCAAAGACATATCAACTTGGCCCTTTTATCATTTATAAACAATTTATTTTTCAATTTCATAAATGGATATTAAACTACTCAATGAAATCTGAGATTGGATGTCTGAATTCAAGAAGAGAGTTGAAAGGTTTAGCTTAATACCTTTGATAAACAAAAATTAGATCTTGACTTGGGTTTCCCTTGAAGAAAGAGAGGAAGGGAAATTAAGAAAAAACAGCCAAGGACTCATCAACAATATGCAACAATGGAACAGCAAGTAGTTACAAGAAGGAAGCAACCCACGAAACCCACCACCACCATCCCGCGGCGGAGGTGATGAACCTCGGGGAATTAAAATGGAGCCAAGGAAGAGTTGATAACGGTGCGCGTGGGTGCCCTAAATTTTGGTGGGCCAAAGGCCCGCAGCCCCGACGTTCACCGTCACGTCGCAGCAGCATGAAGGTGTGAGATAGAGACAGGAAGCTAGTGCGGGAGAACAGAGGGACGAATGAGAGGACAGAGGGACGAGTGAGAGAGTTTTGGGGCTTGGGGTTTTTGGGGTTACTTATTTCATTTTGTATAATGGAGAGGGAGAAGGTTCTAGAGGGCTTTAAGACTTTGAATGGGCTCATTTATATTTAAAATGTAAAACCTTTTTAACTTATAAAATTTTGGTGAAATTTTCCATACATCTCGAATAATATTTATTCTGACAAATAAGTGATATTAATTTCATCTTACTTGAAATCTTTTCACAAAACTTAATCTCATAATCGAGTTAATAAAACATAATTATCATTTAGCTAAAGGTGCTTAAAAAGTCTGACTATTACATCCCTTTTACAATAGCCCTTAGATCTACAGCGGCTCCTAGATGCTGTTAATTACCACTTTCAACCGTTGTTAATTAACATTTTTGTAGTAGTGTATAATGAACAACTAATGGCACTTATACCCTGATTTGGATGAAAATCTGCCTAATGTCGCCAGACATTCGGTCAGAAGTTATACTTCTCTGACTTTCCTCGGAGACTTCATATATAGAATAGCTTGAATTTGTTAAGGTTGGTCTCAGTTCCCCCTAGTCGTTCACAAATCCTAAAAACTTGCTTGTTGTTACCCCCAAATAGGCACATTTTAGGGTCCAGGCGTAGTTTATAGGCCCTTAGGGTCTCAAACGTCTCTCTTAAATCGGCTATATGGTCATGCTCTTGTTTGCTTTTGACAATCATATCATCAATTTATACTTCCATGTGTTTTTCCTAGTTGCTTTTGGAACACAAAGTTAACCAGCCTTTGAAAGGTGGCCGGAGCATTTCTCAAAACCGAAAGACATCTTAAGCCAACCATATAGCCCCCTTTCAGTAACAAAGGACGTCTTATCCTGATCCTTTTAATACATAGGGATCTAATGGAACCTAGAGTAGGCATCCATAAATTCCCGACCGGGGAAGCAACTAACTTATCTAGCTTTGGCAAAGGGTAATTATCCTTTCGATATGCCTTATTGAGATCGTTATAATTTATGCACATCCTCAATGTCTCTTTGCATTTTGGCACCGTGACAGTTCGTCACCCAATCAGGATAGAAAGTCTCTTTTAAGAACTTGGCATGCAATGGCTTATTAACCTCCACGTCCACCGCCTTGTTGCGAGCTTCACCTTAAGTGCCTTTTTTTGGCTGAATGGGCTTGCACTTGGGGTCTTCATTCAGCTTATAGATGGCCACCTAGGGTCTATTTGGCACTTCTTCCACACTAAAAGCAAATACATCTTGGTATTATCTCATGAGATAAGTAAGGCGTTCTTTTAGTTATTTGCCAATGAACGATCCCACTTGGACTACTCGATCTAGGCGAGCATCATCAAGCTTTACTTTGTCTGGAACTTCAACTGGTTCTGGACATTCTGTCACTGGGCATATGATGGCCATAACCTCTTCAGGCGAGTCCGAGATTGGTTCTTCCCTGATAAATTTCTACCTACTTCCTTTTCTTTTCATTTGAGACCCCAAACGCCTTTCTCAATGAGGAAATGGGCTGCTGAGAAATTCCAACCGCCTTCCTAGAGGAAAAGTTATTCAGCTAAGATTTGTCATTCTTTCTAGCTTGTTGATCACCATATAGGCAACCAATGCTTCTATCGTCACCTTCAAACTTCATAAGCATAAGATGTGTAACAACCACAACTTTAACACGGTTAAGAGTTTGAGGACCAAGGATTATATTGTAAGCCGTCAAATCCCTAACAACAAGGAACGTGGTGAAAATCATCCTTGATCTCTCCTTCTCACCAATTCTAATGGGGTGAGTCACTGTACCCATTGGGTGAATGACACCTCCTCCAAATCCAATGATGGGATTCTAGACGAGCTTCAGCTGATGTTCATCGAATTTCAAACGTGATAGGAAATCGGTTAATATGATGTTAGTCGAGCTTCTTGTGTCAATCAAAATTCGTCTGACTCTCAAATTAGCTACTTTCATTTCTATTACCAATGGATCGTCATAACGAGTCCTCAATTTTCCTCTATCTTCTTCACTAATGATCACTTTGGGGAATGGCTCCTGCTTATTCATGTTTGTCGTCAACACTTGGTCAATTTTTAGACCGTATTAGTGGGCCCTCCGGGTGCAAAGCCATCGGATATGACCATTACTACGTCATCATTTATTCCATCATCATCCTTCTTCTTAGGTTGTTTGCCTTCTTTCTTGTGAAACTTCCTTCCGGCATGAGGCAAGTGAGAGTTCATTTTTCCTTAACGGCCTAGTTCTTCGAGATTTCGTTTGAGGTGTTTGCACTCATTTGTCTCATGCCAACAATCCTTGTGGAAGTGACGATACTTGCTCTTGTCTCTACTCTTGTATGGAATTTTCATCTCAACCGGAGCTTTGAGGTCGTGGTGATCTTTGATCTCCATTAGGATAGGGTAGGGGTCCTCGTTATATTTAATTGGATCCATAGACTCTTTCCTGCCTCTTCTTTTATCCCTGGACGAGGTCTTTGTCGAAGTTGTCCAGGTTTCTGCCGTCTTCGGATCTCTCTTCTTTACTTGGACTACCTCTTCTGCCTTCTTTTGGTTTGGGTGCTTCGCTTCAGCACACACTTCAATTGCATATATAAAGGCCTCTAGCTCTTTAATGCCTCGTAGTCACTTTTTTATTGACTAGGTCAAATTTGAAATTTCTTGGCTGCAATTATTTGATGAAAGCGTCAAAACCACTCCATCGTTCACATCTTGGATCTGAAGCGCCTCAAGGTTAAATATATTTGCAAAGCTTATTAAAGATTCCTTGGGTGCGTGGATGTTGATCTTCTGCTCTTGACATTTTGCTATAAAGTGATGGATGAATAAGTAACTTAGCTCCGTAAAATTGTTTGACGGAGTTGAGGAGAAGATTGTTGAACCACTTTTGGGCACTGCCTTCAGAGTAGCCGGAAAATTCTTGCACCATATGGCATCATCCACGGCTTGTTCATACATTTGACATTTATAAGCTGATAAATGATCATTTGGATCAGTCGTACCATCAAAGGGCTCAACTATAAGTAACTTGACTTTCGAGTATGGAGGTGCATTCATGATCTTGGCCGAAAATAGTGTTGGCCAATTGACATAGAAAGCTCCCACATGTCCCCCCACTAGTTGATACTCCCTTATGGTGTGTACAGACGAACTCTCCTCATGTCCGACAGGGAACATAAGCCATTGACTGCTGGACATTAGACCAATCGGAGGAAGATCAGAATTAGAGATTGATAGAAAAGCAAGGATCTGGGCTCAGGTGAGTAGGAAACAAAAAATATCTATTTTAGTTCTATCATCAGCTATGGGTTCGAATTTAAGAGAAATTATGGATAATGTTTGCTACCCAGTAATTTTCTTGTCTTTCCTGAATGATAACGAGAGAAAAAAATTGGGTCAAAAGAAAATGCCATTTTGGAGTTTTATCAACAATTTGATTGTGTGATCGGGGACCCGGTATTTTCGGAATCCTTATGTAAAGACTTACAAAAAAAATCTTTCAACAAAGATGCGAATTAGGAAGGATTGGTCGACGCAATATGAATCGGCGGTTGAAGCTTGATATACCCCTAAATAATACGTTTTTGTTACCGCGGGAAATTTTGGCAGCTGCGGATCATTTGATTGAAATGAAATTTGGAATGGGTACGCTTGATGAAATGACGAGATCTGAAAACTTGAGCAGATTTCCTTTGCTTCTCTTGACGGGAATAAAAGATTAAAGGAGGGTCCCTTAGGCAGGGAGTGGAATTGGTAGCTGAATTATGTTGTGATGTTGATCTCTTGGCCTCTAGGTACTAATGTGCATCAGTCGTTAAGGTCTTCATCTGGAGAGCAGCCGCCTTCTGGGAGTCTCAACTTTTACATTCCAATTGAGCCTCCTTGGTTATTCTTTTTAAAACCCTCTGGGAGTTTTCCCGACGTGCTTACCGACTAGGACTTGCATGTGTTATGGGCGAACGTCCAGGGCGAGGGGCCTTGGACGTTGCCTTTATCTACACCTAGTGAGGTTTAAAAAGAGCATGTTGTTCTTGGTTTGTTCCTGGACAACTCCAGCCATCCTTGTTTGGAAGTCATTGAGAAGTGTCTCTATGTGAGATGTAGTGACAAGATGATTACGATTTCGCTGTAAAATTTCATACTATATGTGATGGCCATCTATATTTCCTACAGTCCTCTATCAATGGTAGTCAAAGGAAGCAGGGTCGAATCCGCAGGGAGACAGAGTTTCTATGTTAATATTCAATCACATAACTAATTCTGATGAAATCAGGAAGAAAAGACTGAACTAATAATTAAACTAAGGAAAGCAGGACTAAACTGAAGATTTATCTATGAATTAAAAGTCTAGGGCAATAGTTCGGTCCATCATGCTTATGCCATTCAAGAGGTTCAAATAACTAATATCACCTAGGTTTAGAGTCGAACGATCATAGCAAGTGTCAAGCTTATGGTCAGGTCTCAACGCTCGTGATTCCACATATGCAGTATGGTCACAAACATAATCAGAACCTTAGTTAGTTAAAAACGGGACGGGAATTAAACGGATTTCAATTCGCCGAGTTTAAAACGGCAAAAATTTGAAAAATACGGTCAAAAATATTCGACAAAAAGAACGTTGACTTTCTATAATACGGAATACGGATTTATACGCGTTTAAAACGGCTCCACCTTAAAAGTTCGGCTAAAAATTCGGACACTATTTTCTTGCGTTTTACTCAGGTTATGCTCTAATTTAAATATATACCTATTCATCATAAGTAGGTCTTAATATTTTCGAAGAACATATGCTATAAAAGACTCAAAACAATAATTACGCTAAAACTCTTAAAGGTCGCATATAGTCGCAGAGGCATGAGAATTTGAGACACGTGATTTCTTTTTTTCTTTAAAGGAGCTTTTTTTTATAAAAATGCATTCGGCGCGTTTTAAACGCGTTTTATACGGGAGGTGGAGTTTTTTTGCATTTAAAACGGCGGGCGCTCAAAAAAACGTTTTTTTTTGGCTTTTTTTCAAAAAGACGGAGACGGAGTTTTAAACGCCTTTTAACTAACTAAGATCAGAACCACTAATGTGTTCTAAGCCTCTAAAAGTAAGACTGATTTGTACAAACGATTATTGGCTAGACATAAGTCAAGAAATTGGCTTACTAACATAAATTATGAATTCACAAATCACATTACAATCGCTCTAATCAAAACCTAGAAACTATAGCAATTCAAATAGCAATCATGGCATAAACATGGTTTTCTTCCCTAAAACCCTAGAAAAGGGGACTACTCACTCATGGCTATGAAAAGCAAAACTAATTCAAAGTAAAGATTCATAATTGACAAAGAAAGCAATAATCAAACACAAACAATCTAAATATAAATAAGTAAGAACAAAACGAAAATAAAGAGATTATCGAAATGAGTCTGAAATACGAACTATATTGAAAACTAAAGCAAAGATCCAAGCTTCAACAATGAAGGGAAAAACTAGAGTTCTAAAACTAGGGCTTAATGAAATAACAACGAAAAATAAGATGTCCCTTAAAAATAAACTAAGTGTTGTATTTATACTAAGTCTAAAAAGAATAGAAAAAGGATTAAAAACGGGCGACAAACCGCGCGTCATTAAACTAAAAAGTCAACTCGCCCGATCGGGCTAAACCGCCCGATGGCGTCGGGCGAAACATCCTTCTTCTAATCATAAACTGGCAGCATTCACCAATCCGCCCGATGGGTCCGGGTAAATCCACCCGATCGGGCGGGTCTTACTTATTCTTCAGAATCAGCCAGGAAAGACAGTAGGGCAACTGGGCACATAGAAAATTCCGCCCGATGGCTTTGGGCTCTCTCGCGCGATCGGGCGTATTAACGATTTTCCTGGAGCACAAATCCGCCCGATGTCATCGGGCAAGGTTGCATGATCGGGCGTTTTGACGATCTTCTCTTGGCAGTGATTTCTCCCGATCGGGCCATTCTGCCTGATGGTGTCGGGCGAACCGCAGTTTGATGGAAGCTTTAATGGAGTTTGAAGGAGAATGAAGGAATATTTAATAGAGGTTGAAGGAGGAGGAAGGAAGATTTAATGGAGGGAGATAAGGGTTTAGCGAGAGAGAGGGAGAAATTATTGTGAGTGATGGGTGAGTAAATGAGAGGTTGTGAGTAAAAGAGAGAAATGGGGTCCGTGTTTTTAGTCCGGCAATTCTGCAAAACGGCCCAATTGGGCGATATAGCCCGATGTCATCGGGCGAAAGTTCATCTCAGATTTTTAAAAACGCCCGATCGGGCTGAAAGCCTCCCAATCGGGCAGATTTTTATGCTCCAACTGTCTTAGTTGAGGGCCCGGCTGATTTGCCCGGTGCCATCGGACGATATTTACTTCTTTGCTGTGCCGGAACCCGATCGGGCGGATGCAGCCCGATGCCTTTGGATGTTCTTGCTTTTGCTGATTTGCTGTCCCAAAAAAGACGTAACAATAGCCTGATCGGGCGGCGGCGACCGATTACGTCGGGCGAATTACTTTTCAGGCTTTTTTCACTTTTTCGCTTATGGACAGCTACCCAAAGGCCAAGAACCTGCATAAATTGTACTTATAACTGATATTAGTACCCTCTCACTCTCTCGCTAAGCTACAAAATATCAAAAAAAGCAATCTAAGGGAAAAAATTACGGGTTGCCTCCCGCATAGCGCTGGTTTATAGAGGTCCCGCACGACCATATTACCTGCTAGTCAAACATTATCTAATGAAGGAGATTCGAATCAAATTTCCTCCACACAACCAATGAATGCATCCTCATGGTACAGCTTCACACGCTGCCATTAACCTTGAGTTTCTCACCTTTCGGACTAACGACCTCAATAGCTCCATGTGACTTCACTTCAGTCACCTTAAAAGGTCCAGACCATCTAGACTTCAACTTGCCAGGAAATAATCTCAACCTTGAATTGAACAGGAGCACTTTATCACCAATCTAAAACTCGCGTTTCTGGATCATTTTGTCATGCAACTTCTTCGTTTTCTCTTTGTAGAGCCTATGATTCTCGTAAGCTTCTAAACGAAGCTCATCCAATTCATTCAGTTGAAGTAGTCGCGCCTCACCTGCAGCTGCCAAATCAAGGTTCATCTCTTTGACCGCCCACGCAGATAAATACTCCATTTCAATTGGCAAATGGCAAGCCTTGCCATATACCAATCGATAAGGGGTGGTGCCCAATGGAGTCTTAAAAGCAGTGCGGAGCGCCCAAAGAGTATCATCAAGCTTTAAACACCAATCTTTCCTAGATTTTGTGACAACTTTATCTAAAATCCTTTTTATTTGCCTATTAGAGACCTCTACCTGACCACTAGTCTGGGGATTTTAGGCTAGACCAACTTTGTGTGTGACCCCATGTTTTTTAAGAAGGGCTTTGAAGGTGCTCTTGTGAAAATGAGAACCTCCATCACTAATAACAACTCTAGGGACACCAAAACGGGGGAATATAATCTTTTGAAACAATGTCATCACAACCTTTGAATCATTGGTTGGTGATACAATAGCTTCCACCCATTTTGTTACATAGTCGACAGCCACTAAAATGTATTTATTCCCACACGAAGTAGGAAAAGGACCCATAAAATCAATTCCCCATACATCAAAAGGTTCAACTTCTACAATTCCACTATGTGGCATTTCTTGCCTCTTAGATATGTTACCCGGCCTTTGACAAGCATCACAAGACAAACAAAAGGCACGGGCATCCCTAAAAATCGTAGGTTAATAAAAACCACTAAGTAAAACTCTATGACCAGTAGCTTGGGAACCTAGATGATCACTAGAGGGCATACTATGACAGTGTTTCAAAACCCCCTCCATCTCCCAATCAGGAATACAACGACGGTACATTCCGTCAGAGCATTGCTTATAGAGAAGTGTCTCTAGGTGAGCTGTAGTGACAAGATGATTACGATTTCGCTTTAAACTTTCTTACTATATGTGATGGCCATTGATAGGCTAAAGTCGTATCACCTATTCAAAGATAATTCCTACAGTCCTCTAACAATGGTAGTCAAGGGAAGCAGGGTTGAATACGCAGGGAGACAGAGTTTCTATGTTAATATTCAATCAAATAACTACTTCTGATGTAATCAGGAAGAAAAGACTGAACTAATAATTAAACTAAGGAAAGCAGGACTAAACTGAAGATTTATCTATGAATTAAAAGTATAGGTCAATAGTTCGATCCACCATGCTTATACCATTCAAGAGGTTCAAATAACTAATATCACTAAGGTTTAGAGTCGAACGATCATAGCAAGTGTCAAGCTTATGGTCAGGTCTCAACGCTCGTGATTCAACATATGCAGTATGGTCACAAACATAATCAGAATCACTAATGTGTTCTAAGCCTCTCAAAGTAAGCCTAATCTATACGAACGATTATTAGCTAGACATAACTCAAGAAATTGGCCACTAACATAAATTATGAATTCACGAGCAAATCACATTACAATCGCTCTAATCAAAACCTAGAAACTAAAGCAATTCAAATAGCAATCATGGCATAAATATGTTTTTCCTCCCTAAAACTCTAGAACAGGGGACTACTCACTCATGGCTATGAAAGACAAAACTAATTCAAAGTAAAGATTCATAGTTGACAATGAAAGCAATAATCAATCACAAACAATCTAAATATAAATAAGTAAGAACGAAAGGAAAATAAAGAGATTACCGAAATTGAGTCTAAAATACGAACTATATTGAAAACTAAAGCAAAGATCCAAGCTTCAACAATGGAGAGAAAAACTAGAGTTCTAAAACTAGGGCTTAATGAAATAACAATGAAAAATAATATGTCCCTTACAAATAAACTAAGTGTTGTATTTATACTAACTCTAAAAAGAATATAAAAAGAATTAAAAACGGGCGACAAACCGCTCGTCATTAGACTAAAAAGTCAACTCGCCCGATCGGGCTAAACCGCCCGATGGCGTCAGGCGAAACATCCTTCTTCAAATCATGAACTGACAGCATTCACCAATCCGCCCGATGGGTCCGGGCAAATTTGCCCGATCGGGCGGGTCTTACGTATTCTTTAGAATCAGCGAGGAAAGACAGTAGGACAACTGGACACATAGAAAATTCCGCACGATGGTTTCGAGCTCTCTCACCGGATCGGGCTTTTTGACGATCTTCCTGGAGCACAAATTCGCCTGATGTCATCGGGCAAGGTTGCCCGATCGGGCGTTTTGACGATCTTCTCCTGGCATTGATTTCGCCCGATCGGGCCATTATGTCCGTTGATGTCCGGCGAACCGCAGTTTCTCTTCCTTTGGCTCTTTGAGCCAAAACTTCGAATCAAGGACGCCTCTAAGCCTATGAAATGTGGCCTTAGAGCTCCGCAACTCAGCAAATCTGCCTCGTAACTCCGCCTATCATATGTTGATGCTCAAAATAGCAGAAATTAGGGAGAAAACTCCCTAAAACCTGTAATTCAACATTAAACATCCAAAGCACAACTACATAGAGGAGTTAGCATAAAATAGCTCCTAAGAGCATAGTTTGACGCACAATTTAGCTCAAAAGTAGGGGGAAAAACTATACAAAATAAAATGATATCAGCCATTCCCAACCAATTGATCTCATGTTGTCATTTCAGACGCTCGATGATCACGTGTTAGGGTTTTATTTTAATACCGCAAGTGAACAGTGTCGTAGCACTAACAGGTCGAACACAGGGAGGTGCAAGATTAAACACTAGTTGACTATAGACTATGAAATAGCTACACAATAATATATCGATGGTAAGATCTATCAAACTAATTTCTAAACTAATAAGATGGATAACAATAACGATGATAACGATGATAAGAAAGTACTAAGATTGAGCATCACCACTAACATGAATTGATCAGACACAACTTACATTCCAGTTAATGAATCGAAGCTTCGGAGAGATGACATTCTTTCAAAACGAACTACCTTAAGACCACTTTCGTGACTACAAAAGGCCTAACTAATATGCATGTTTCCTATTTTCATGGCTAACATACAAAATTAGAAGCATTAAAAACCAATGTCAAATGAAATTCTCAATCTCAATTCTCACTATTTTCATGTGAGAATCTCGATCAATGACAAGCCAATCTATATTGAATCCCAACTTTTGTTGGCGAATTCAATTGATGAGATAACAAAAATGATACAAAGAATTCCTAATTTCAATTCCAACTCTCATTGATAATAAAAACTAGGTTTAACAATGATGCAATTTGATAATGAAAATAAGTTTGTCAAACACTAATCATACGATTCAATAACATGAAATTAAGGGAATAAATTAATCAATCCATGCTAGGACTTAACTCAATCTTAGCAATAAGACTACTCAGTAATCATGGCAACAAGAACTATAAACATAATTGAAGACATAATTGAGAAATAGTAAAAGAGAATAGAGAAATCAAACTTGAATTAATGTGTACTTGAATTAAACTTCACGAATCTGATGTATTCGATCTTCAAATACTAATCAAAAGCAATCTAATTAGTGCTAAACTAAGAGTTCTAATAATAAAAGAGTGAATAACTATTCAATAAAATGTCTAAGTATAAATACTAGTCACTAAAATAAACTAAATCCGAAATCGATAGAAATAACGCCTCGAATACACCGCGGGTCAACGCGCTGACCGCGATAAGTGGTGCTGACCACGACCAGTGGTGGTCGTTGGCCGCGGGTCGCGGTCCTGACCGCGATCAGTGGTTAACTCTCGGCAAAAATCCGCGAACAGTGATGTATGTCGCGAGCAGGGGTGTGTCTGGGACGTTCTTCTCAACTGAAAGCTCTGAAGAAGGCAATCAATAAGCCTCTGGGCTATCATATGAGACTTGTAGTCTCCAAATGCAACTCAAAGAGCATCAAAAGCATCCCAAAAGTCTCAAATCTCAACAAATCTGCATCTGTACTCATTTCATACAAACTAGACACAAATCTATCAAAACTTAGACAAATAGTACTGCAATCTCCATCAAAATGTGCCTAAAAGCATGTGAAATACAGACTCAACAAACTCCCCCATGCTTAGACTTTGCTCGTCCTCGAGTAAGGTGCGAGGCAATAGGAAAATGAAAACGCAAGATCCAAGCAATCAATAACTCACTCATGCCATCAACAACGCTCAAACTCACTATAATGTGCTCCCCAAACATCCTTCTAAAGCTTCCTCAACTGGAAAACCGTCACAACAAGCATCCTCTGCTATCAAGCCATGGGGCTAGCAAGAAAAGTGAACTCCCCTATGCTTGTCCAAAGCATCACCTAAAATGGTCATGTCCTGAAAGATCTCAAAGGACAAGAAAACTTCGCATAGAAACCTCTCAACAACAACTCAACTCTCATCAGCAAATCCCTCATCAAAAGACTCCAAGGTTAACATAAGGGGTCACATGCGACACCCTTATGCCCAAACAATGAAACATCGAGTCTAAAAACAAAATCACAACACCAACAACATACATCCTCCACAAATCAACCAATGAGTCTAGTCCTACCCGAAATCTCCTCTACAAACCTCCTTACGTCAACCACATCGGCAAACGAGATGAAAATTAGTCAAATTTCTCTTTTTTTTTTCAATCTCTCATTTTGCCTAGGAGCCCTTTCGGGTTTTCATCCTAGCCACTCATATTCTTCTAAATCTCACTTCTCGCCACTTTTTTGCCTAGGTGACCCTTTTGGGTTTTTCACCTAGCCGGGCCACCAGTTTTGCCCTAGGTTGCCCTTTCGGGTTTTCAACTTAGCGGGCTTCATGTCTTTTTTTTCGTTTTTTTAATTAATAAAAAAAAGGGAAAAATAAAGAAGGGAGATAAGGAAAAGAAAAGAAAGAAAGAAAAAGAAGGGAAATAAGGAAAAGAAAACAAAGAAAGAAAAAGTATGTACAAAGATAGAGCAGTCTCTCCCCCATGCTAGAATGAAGCAGTGTCCTCAATGCAGCAGGGACAAAAATAAAAGAAGGAAAGGAGAGCTCAGGTTGCCTCCCGAGAAGCCCTCGTTTAAAGTCAATGAGCTCGACTACCATTCTAATCAGTCGGCGTTTGTAGGGCGAGATAGGCAAAGCTCTTGCTTACTCCCCTAATGAAATTTACTGCACCTTACTTGCTTATCCGAACACTTCTTAATCCACTTCTTGCACCATTTTTGGCCAGAAGTTACATCGGGGGGTTTAGAGTACCCTTTAGCCATGACATTCATCTGTAGCACCTCTGGCGGTGGATCAGGGGCCTTGTCTTCCCCTTTCTCCCCAACATCAATTCTATTGCAAGTATCTCCCGAAGAGGGAGTTTTTAGTGTCGTATGGAGTTCAAATTCTACCTTACTTTCACCCACAGTCAGTGATAATTTGACACTCTTCATATCAATTAAAGCTCTTGCGGTGGCAAGATATGATCCACCAAGTATGATTGGGGTCTTCGCATCCTTTGGCATCACTAAGGCAAAGAAGTCGTAAGGGATATTAAGTTCACCAACTTGGAGGGTTACATCATCCACAACACCAGTGACAGGCCAATCAGCTAACTGTAGGGAGACATGAGTGGGGCTTAGAGTACCCAAATTCAATTTCTAGAATATTTTATTATGCATAATGCTGACACTAGCCCCAAGATCACAGAGTGCCCTTTCAATTTTCACATCCCCTATGGAGCAAGGAATGGAAAAACTTCCAGGATCGCCCAGTTGAGGAGGAGATGATTCAGTAGTATGGCACTGCACTCCTTAGATAGCTCCATTGTAGAAGTTTCTTGAATGTTCTTCTTCTTACTCGACACAAGCTGCTTCAAGAACTTAGGGTAGGCAGGAATTTCGGCAATTGCCTCAAGAAAAGGGATGTGGAGATGCATTCCCTTCAATAACTCCAAGAACTTGCCATATTTCTTCTCAATCCAAGCCTTGGCCAAACGATGAGGGAAAGGTGCCGGCTCCACATATTCTCTAGTTGGCTTCGATTGTTCTTTATTTACTTATTTCATCACATCTTCCTTAGCAGCCACATCATTCAAACCCTCAGAATTCTTTTCTACTTCCTTCAAAGTCTTCCCACATCTCAAGGTGATTGCACTAACATTTTGGTGACTCTTTGGATTCAGTTCTGGTTGCCCTGGAAATTTTGGTGGTTCCCTCAGAAGTTGGGCTATTTGTTGGGTCACGTTGGACATTTGCTGAGCTAGCTGCGCAATTTGAGTGTCAACTAATTTATTATGGGCGTCTATTCTATCGAACTTTTTATTGGTCTCCTCTGAATTAGCAAGCAACTTTTCTAATAAAGTATCAGTGTAATTCTTCTGAGGAGGTGGTTGAGAAGATTGACCTTGTGGCCTTTGCTGAAAACCTAGAGAAGTGGAGCGTCGTGGTGCTTGATTTTGATTGTTGCTCCAAGAAAAGTTCTCATGTTTCCTCCAACCAGGGTTGTAGGATTTTGAGTATGGGTCGTTCACAGGTTTAACATTTCCATATAGAGCATTGATTTGCTCTTGTTCCATGATACTCATCTCAGTGGACCCAGGAGCAGTATTCCCTTGTATAACATTCATCCCTATGCTAGCACCGCCAGACATCTGCTTGATTTGCTGAGTCAATGCATCAACTTTACTAGAGAGAGAAGTTATTGCATCGACTTCATATCTGCCTCCTTTCTTAATTAATGACCTTTCATTGAACCAATTAAAATTGTTAGAATCCATCTCCTCTATCAACTCTTGGGCTTCTTCAGCTGTCTTTGCCATAAGAGCACCCCCAGCAGCAGCATCAATAGAAGTGTGGTCCTCATGAGCCAGCCCATTGTAGAATGTCTAAATGATAAGCCAAGTAGGGATCTCATGATGTGGGCACTACCTCTGCAAGTTTTTGTACCTCTACCAAGCTTCATAAAGTGTTTCACCATCCATTTGAGTGAATTATGTGATTGCATTTCGTAGCTTGGCAGTTTTCCCTGGTGGGAAATATTTGCGGCAGAAAGCAGTGGCCAAGGCATTCCAGTTGGTGAACTTATTAGCTTCTTGTTTCTTCAACCACTCCTTCGCAATATCCTTTAATGAGGAGGGAAATAAACAAAGTCGAACTGCTTCTTCAGAGGCCCCATTTATCTTCATTGTATCACACTTCTCCAGAAAAGAATTGATGTGGTCATTTGGATTCTCTACGGGATTGCCACTAAATTGATCTTGATGAATGAACTGAATCAACCCGATCTTAAAATTATTAGCCTCTACAACAGGCCTGGCAATGCTAGATGTTGATGTAGCACCCGGCATATTATAGTCTCTGAGAGGATGAGCCATTGTCTCTCTTCGATTGTCCTCTAACTATTTTCTTCTTCTTTCTGTGTTGTGCCTTCTTGCAATGGCTTCGATTTCAGGGTCAAAGTATAGATTATATACTGATCTCGAACGCCTGTGCATTCAGAAACAACTACTAGAAGAGAAAAGTTAAACAGCAAAAGGAAAAGAATAACAAAGGGAAAAGGTGTAGTCTACTAAATCTAAAATTAACCTAATTCTAATCCGTAGCCTCCCGGAAACGGCGCCAAAAACTTGTTAGGGTTTTATTTTAATACCGCAAGTGAACGGTGTCGTAGCGCTAACGGGTCGAACACAGGGAGGTGCAAGATTAAACACTAGTTGACTCTAGACTATGAGATAGCTACACAATTATATATCGATGGTAAGATATATCAAACTAATTTCTAAACTAATAAGAAGGATAACAATAACGATGATAACGATGATAAGAAAGTACTAAGATTGAGCATCACCACTAACATGAATTGATCAAACACAACTTACAATTCCAGTTAATGAATCGAAGCTTAGGAGATATGACATTCTTTCGGAACGAACTTTCTTAAGACCACTTTCGTGACTACAAAAGGCGTAACTAATATGCATGTTTCCTATTTTCATGGCTAACATACAAAATTAGAAGCATTAAAAACCAATGTCAAATTAAATTCTCAATCTCAATTCTCACTATTTTCATGTGAGAATCTCGATCAATGACAAGCCAATCTATATTGAATCCTAACTTTCGTTGGTGAATTTAATTGATGAGATAACAAAAATGATACAAAGAATTCCTAATTTCAATGGATTTTTTTAGTAAAAATCACCTTTTATAATGGACATTAAAGGTTTAACTACCTTTTGTAAAAAAAATTTAGTTTAACTACCTCATATAAGTAAAAGTTATAGGTATCACTACCAAAACCAGTTTCAGGCATAAATTTTGTATGACCAAAATACCCTTTGGTGGTTTTCAGGCCTCTTAATCTTTTTTTCCCCAAATTTCTCTCGTGTTTCTCCCTCATTCAAGCTCATTTACTCCCGCCATTAATCTCTTTCACCTTCCTCTGTCAATCTTCATCTACCCACCTCAATCTGAGAGAATCTTCCTCTCTCTCTCTCTCTTGCTTTTATCAGCTCACTTCACAAAGGTCAATGTTGTGTGGGCCCTGAAGAATCAAATTTTCTTGGTAAAATCGTCAAAGGGGGACCAAAGCTCAAAGTTTTCATTGTGGTGAAAGGTAAGAAACCCTAATTTTTTACTTCGTTATGTTTAATTGAGCATTGTTTAGTTGAATTTTGTTGAATAAACTAACAATTAAATCTATAATTAGGGATTGTAACTTATTATATGTAACATTCAATTGCCAATTTAGGTTATAAACAAAGAATTGAGTTCAATTTGTTGCTATTTTACCAGAAAATATTTCGAATTTCTTGTTGAATATAATAAAATGTTACTGGTGCTGCTTGGTTTATGTTTTCGTTTTTGTATTGCTGTGCATAGCTTAAATAAACATTGTGATAAGTTTGTTGTTGTTGTTTTTTTTCTAAATACCCAGAAATCACAGCAATATGAATGAAGAGGTGGATATAAAATTATTGATTGGGGGTAAATTTGTGCCAAGAAAAATAAGGGGCCAGGACAGTGTTGAGTATGTTGGTGGTTGGGTGTATTTTAGAACAAAGGTTCCTAGTTCGAGAGTTAATTGTGTGGGTTTGAGGGAGTATGTAGCTAGTTCATTTAGGTTGAGCAGACAACCTATGCCTTCCAATGTGAGATTCTGGTTTGATTTGAAGGGGAAAATGAAGGAGATTGTAAGTGATGAAGATATAGTTGGGTTGTTGAGTGTTAGAGAAGAGTATGGTTATGTTGTTGTCCTTGTAACTGTTGATGAGCCCTTTGTTGACAGCCAACCAACTACAACTAGTCCACAACATAAACAAGGCCCAACTAATGAATTACACACAAAGCCCATCACAACTAAATTGCAGTCAAGAAGGAGAGTTGGTATGCAAACGGTGCCACCTACAACCATCACACTTGAGACTGTTACAAAAAGGGCCCAAACAAGAAATCAAAAGGGAGTTAAGTTAGAGAGTGTGAAGGCAAATACTGTGAAGTTAGAGAAGCCTGTTGCAGTGAAGCTTGAGCCAAGGAGGAGGAGTTATAGGTTGAGCTATGGTGATCCTGATGTGAGTTTAGTTAGTGAGAGTGCTTTCAAAAACAACCCCATCCACTCATCTGTTGTAGTTTCTCCAACAAAAGATCCACTCCTAGGGTGAAGCAAGAGGCTAGAAAAAGCAAAACTAATTCTAAGGAGTTGAGATCTACAGAAAAGAAAGAAAAAGCTAGTGCTGAGGAAGATTTGAAAGAAAGGAAAAGCAAAACAGCAGCAAAGAGGAAGTTGGAGTGGGAAAGTGAGTTTTCTGGTTCATCTAGCTCTGATGAATCTGACTTGGATATTGAATGGAGGCCTGGTGAGGAAGATAAAACTGAAGATGTTGGTCAAGATTTCATATGGCAGGTTCCTTTTGATGATATTCTTCCCTCATTGAATGATACCTTGAAGGATACAAAAACTGTTAACAAGAAAAAAAGGCAACAAGTTGAGAAGGGAAAAAAGGGAAAAAGCCTACAACAAGGTGTGTTGCAGTTGATTTGCAGCAGCTGAGCAACATATCTGAGAGAGAGGTTGAAGGGGTTTATAATTCAAACTTGAAGCAACAAAGTACAATATCTGAGAGGGAGGTTGAAGGGGTAGGTCATTCTAACTTGAAGCAGCAAATTGGGATATCTGAGAGTGACTGCAGAAGGGTTATTCAGCCTGATTTGAAGAATCAAAGTAGCAGATTTGAGGGGGTTGTTGAAGAGGGTTTTGAGGTGAATGAAGGCTTTGAAACTGATGTTGAATCAGAGGATCTTGGCAACTTGAGGGGGTCTGATGAAAAAGGTGATACATATCACACTTTCAATGAAGATCAAGATTTCAACAGTAAGGTGAAGCTGACACTTGGATTGAAGTTCAACTCAGTAGCTGTTGAAAGAAAGGCATTGAGATGCCATGCCATAGAAAATGGGTATGATTTTTATTATTTGCATAATTCTGATGATAGGCTTACAATACATTCTAAATATAGATGTGATTGTCCATGGGATAAAAAACATGGCAAAATAGTTAGTTGCATTTGTAAGAAAGAGAATAAGTGCCAGTTTAAAGTGTATGGTGAAGAGAAATAAGGGGGAAAACACAATGCAAATAAAAACCTTGAATTTAGATCATAGGTGTGTAAGGCCATCAAATAACACAAGAGTGACTGCAGAGTATTTGGGGGAAATATATATAGAGATGTGGAGGACAGAGCCTACTATGACTTTGAAGAGGTTCAGAGATGTAGTTTATAGAAATTTAGGAGTTTAAGTAAATTATTGGAAATTGTGGCAAGGTATGGCTAGAGCAAAACTGACTATTTATGGAGACCAAGCTGAACAGTATGGGAGAGTGTGGGATTATGGGAAGACCATTCTGAAAAACAACACAGATTCATCAGTTGTGATAGTAGTAAAGGGTATTGAGAGGCCACCCCCTTCTTTGCTAGGATGTATATATGTTTGAATGCTTTGAAAACTGGGTTTAAGGCTGGCTGTAGACCACTAGTTGGTGTGGATGGATGTCATCTAAAGGGGGCTTATCCAGGTCAGATATTGGTTGTTGTGGGAAAGGATGGGAATAACAACATATTCCCAATAGCATGGGCTATTGTTAAGGTTGAAAACGCAGAAAGTTGGGACTGGTTCTTTGAATTGTTGCTGAAAGAAATAGGAAGTATTGATGGCAGTGGATGGACCTTCATCTCAGATAGGCGGAAGGTATGTGTATTTTATTGTCATTTTTTTATTTAGTGCTATGATTTTGTTGGTGTTAATTCACTAAATTGAAGCCTTTTTTGTTATGTTTGATATACTGAAGGGTCTTGTTGATGCTACAACAAAAAAGTGTCCTAGAGATGAAATCAGATTTTGTGCAAGGCACATTTGGGCAAACTTCAAGCTCCAACATGGCCAATCATTCAATGAGCTTTTCTGGAAAGCTCTAGAGCCACAACTTTGGTATATATCTTACTACTTCCATTTATATGTGTAAGTGTGTTGATTTTAGGTTTCTATTAGGTATATTTATATATACGAACTGTTTTAGTTATAAGTGTGTATATGTAAATGTTTGAAGCATACATTCTGATTACTTATGTGCATATTTGTTGGTATTTTCAGTTTAATTTTGAATCACAAATGGAGTCTATGAAGTTCTTATCTGAAGAAGATTTTGATTATCTGAACAAGATTCCACCTAGGTTTTGGTCTAGGCATGCATTTTCTACAACATGCAAGTCAAATATGCTCTTAAATAACATTTGTGAAACCTTCAATACTGTTATAAGAGAGGCTAGAGATAAGCCTGTATTGACTTGTATGGAATGGTTAAGGAAGTACATGATGAAAAGGACCTTTGGCAAGTTTGAAGCTGCAAAGAAAATAGAGGGAAGGTTAACTCCATATGTCAAAAATGTCACTGGAGGTTTGGATCAACTAACTAGGTATGCTGATGTTAGTCCATCTAGGTTGGATATGTTTGAAGTGTACTTAAAGGGGGATCAGTTTGTTGTTGATTTAAAGAAGAGAAGTTGCACTTGCTTCTCACGGGAGCTAACTGGTTTCCTTGTGTACATGGACATGCATGTATTAAGAGCAAAAGGGATGATCCAAAAAGTTATGTAGATGATTTCTATACTGTTGAGAAGTTAGTGAGTGCATATGAGCCAACAATAAATCCAATGCCAGGAGTGAAACACTGGGAAAGAGTGACAGACTTTCCACAACCACTACCTCCATAGTTCAGAACAATGCCAGGGAAGCCACCTTTGAAGAAGAGGAAGAAAGAGGCTGGTGAGGAAAGCTCTAAGCCAACTGGAGTGAAGAGGCCATACAAGCAAAGAGCTTGTGGTAATTGTGGTCAGTTAGGGCATAATAAGAGAAAGTGTAAGAATCCTAGTGACCCTAAGATATTGGTTGAGAAAAAACAAGGTGGGAGGCCTCCTACCAACTCATAGTGGACAAAGTATCAGAGGGGAAAAAATGCTGCTAAAGTTTCACAAAAACAGGTAATATACATATTTATCAAAGTTCAACTTCAGTTTACTTAATCATGGACAATTGTACTAATGTAGATTTTATAGGCTGCAAACATGGGAGAATCTTCACAGCAACAGAGTAGCAGACAAGAGGCATTCCAAGCTTCTCAGTACAGCATACCTAGTCAAACAGTACAAGCTTCTCAGTGTAGCAGAGTTACAAGACAGAGCATCAAGTAAAACCCTCCAGTTCAGCCAACAACACGGCAGCCCATTCCTAGCTCCATTCAAGCATCAAGCGGGAAAAAGCTCATCCCAATAGGGGGAAATATCAATAGCTTAGCATCTATTTAGCTCTACTTATGTTAGGTAGTGTCATGAAGAACAATGATGCTAACTTAGTTGAATGCACGAAGTTGTTGGTTTTTGGTTGTAAGTTGAATGAACCTCATTTTCTTTTAGTACTTAGCTAAATGAAGTGGATTTGTAAATTTAATGTACTTTACAATGTGCTTTTCATTCTTATTTATGAATGAAAGAAACACCTACACCCACCTATATGGAATGTTGCATGTGATTTTGGTTATTGTAATATGAGCATAGGTTGCATTGTTGTGAACTTAGTCGAGAACTTGGTAGCTTGTTTTTTGAATGAAACTCTGCCAATTTTTTTTTGGAATTTAGGTGGATGCAATATAACCACAACAAAATGAGATCTTCATAGCATTCATTTCAACCAAATGAATTGTTAACATTATAATGCCAACATAATAACTTCATAACACAACATCAACCACACCTAATGAACTACTAATATCAAAACCATACATACTACTAATTAGATTTTTCATTACACCAAGCCTAACAAACTGAGCTAATCCTACTTAGTACAACATCAAACTGATCAAAACTATGATCATTGTATAAAGTACAACAATCCAGTTGGTCATTGTGGCCTTGTTCTTGCCTTCCTTCCTCAGCTTCTTCACCACAGTCTTCAACTCCTTCAGCTCTTTGTTCATCTTATCCTGATCAGCTACCACAATCTTCCTATTTCCATCCTCTACCATATTTCCAACAAGCCAACTCATTGGCAATCAGTTTCTTCTCTACAATAAGTTGGTAAATAACCACCTTCTGCCAGTCAGTCATCTCCTTATCAAACCAATCAAACAGTTGACAGCCACGCCTTCCCGAGTCACGATCGTAAAACTTACAAGCATAAAAACGGCTCCCTGGATTTTCAGAAGTCCATGACTTCCTGATAGCAGCAGGGATTTCACAGTTGCATTTCTTAGAGCCTGCTTCACTTTGAGATATTGAAGATGAATCCAACTCCTGTTGCAAACACAATTAGAGTCCAGTTAAAATATAAACCCTAACTCAGTCTTTGATTTCCAATTTCAATTTCAAATACTAATTGATTTTCATTTTACGCAAAGGGAAACCCTAATTTCACTTATCTCCTTCATTTTGGATGCATCACTATAAGATCAGATGTTCAAGCAACTTGATTGAAGATTTTTTGCCCAATTCAATCTTCAATTGAAACGATTATCTGATTTCCTCCCAATTTCACCAATTAGGGTTTTCAATTTTGACAGTTGAGCTTGAATGAGGGAGAAACACGAGTGAAATCTGGGGGAAAATGATTAAGAGGCCTGAAAACCACCATTTGGTCATACAAAATTTACGCCTGAAACTGGTTTTGGTAATGATACCTATAACTTTAAATTATATGAGGTAGTTAAACTAAAAAAATTACAAAAGGTAGTTAAACCTATAATGTCCATTATAAAAGGTGGTTTTTAACAAAAAATCTAATTTCAATTCCAATTCTCATTGATAATAAAAAATAGTTTTAACAATGATGCAATTTGATAATGAAAAAAAGCTTGTCAAACCCTAATCATACGATTCAATAACATGAAATTTCGGGAATAAATTAATCAATCCATGCTAGGGCTTAACTCAATCTTAGAAATAAGACTTCTAAGTAATCATGGCAATAAGAACTATAAACATAATTGAAGACATAATTGAGAAATAGTAAAAGAGAATAGAGAAATCAAACTTGAATTAATGAGTACTTGAATTAAACTTCACGAATCTGATGTATTCGATCTTCAAAAACTAATCAAAAGCAATCTAATTAGGGCTAAACTAAGAGTTCTAATAATAAAACAGCGAATAACTATTCAATAAAACGTCTAAGTATAAATACTAGTCACTAAAATAAACTAAATCTGAAACCAATAGAATTAACGCCTCGAATACTCCGCGGGTAAACGCGCTGACCGCGATCAATGGTGCTGACCGCGACCGGTGGTGGTCATTGGCCGCGAGTCGCGGTCCTGACCGCGATTAGTGGTTAACTCTCGGCCAAAATACGCGAACAGTGATGCATGCCGCGAGTAGGGGTGTGTCTGGGACGTTCTTCTCAACTGAAAGCTCTAAAGAAGTCAATCAATAAGCGTCTGGGCTATCATATGAGACTTCTAGTCTCCTAATGCAACTCAAAGAGCATCAAAAGCATCCCAAAAGTCTCAAATCTTAACAAATCTGCATCTGTACTCATTTCTTACAAACTAGACACAAATCTATCAAAACCCAGACAAATAGTACTGCAATCTCCATCAAAATGTGCCTAAAAGCATGTGAAATACAGACTCAACATCACGTCCTCGGGGTGGACGTTCATCTCCTATCGTTTCTTCTACCACTACTTGCATACTTTGGTTTCGTGCAATGTTGGATGATTGACAATTTATCTTTACTCTACGTCTCTCCACATAGGGCACCAAATGTTGTTGCGTGCTTAATGTTCTTTAAGGGTAAAAGGGTAGTTTAGGAGACTTGTATAGGTAAAAATTTAATCTGCATTCCAAACCTACACAAAGGCAACCAACCAGGAGGATTTGGGTTTATTTCCCCTTTGATGCTTAAGTTAGTAATCTAAAGAGATAAAGTATAGAGACAGAAGCTCTGATGCCAATAGTCTTTTATGGGAAAGTGTGTCCTTACTGCTTTTAATTTGACATAAGGAAATTTATACATTTTGGGGGTATTTAGGCCTCCTTATTATCATGCCCTAAATGAGGGTTTTTTGATTGGCTATCTATTAAGCAATTGACATGTAGTGAACTAAATGAATGTTCTCTGGTTTGGTCCTACATCAGCCAAGGTCCTTTGCAATCATTGGTTGAGCAATCAGAGGTTGACATGTGTCGTCCTTGTAGGGAAACACATGTAATATTCTCACACGAACGAGGGTCTTCCCTCATAGAGTGACACGTATCAGTCATAGATTGGGACACATGTCACTGAATAAGTGGCCGCTTTTTACCTACAAGGCTACAACAATTATGATAATGTTCTTATAAGGAGATATCAACAGGCATGAGAAAGGGGCAGAAGACACAAGGATGCGGCAAAGGTTAGTTTTTGAAGAAATAGGGATGGAGAAGGGGGTTTTAGGAGAGAGAATTAGTTGTGAAGAGAGTGAGACTCACACTCCTCTTTTAGGACAAAGAGAAAAGGTTTTAATGAGGCCATGTAGTAAATTTGTCAGAATAAGAGGTTCGGGTCCTTAATATCAAATGTATCTAATTATTTGATTCTATCTACTCACAATCAAAATATTTTAAAAGATTCACCCCGACAAAATTTCCAAATTTGTTAATAATTTTACCTTACTCAAATCAATTTCTACACTAGATAATAAAGACGTACCAAAAGGAGCCACCACATTGCTCCACGTCATCATATATAGTTAATTAATAATATAATTTTTAATAGACAATAATTAAAAATAATCATACTATTAATAAAATACTTTTCAATAGACAATAATAAAAAATAATGATTATATCCTAAATAAATAGTACATTCTTTATCTAAAACTATTATTGATATGAAATCATGAAATAAGCCATAACTTTCGTTTCAAATCTCATAAAATTATAATTTTTGCACTGTTAGATTCGTCTCGGACTATACTTTGAATTAAGATCCACTTATGATATATTCTCTAGAATTGCAAAAAAATGTTATATTTTACCTATTCAGGGCATGTTCAATTCGGCATAAAATGAGCTGAATTGAAGTCAATTAAAATTGAATTGAATTGAACTGAACTAATTTAATTAAATTAAACTGATTTGAACTGAACTTAATTGAACTGTTGAATGGGACTAAACCGAACGAAACTGAACTCAAAGGAGCTGTGAAATATGAGAGTAAAAGTATTGTCAAGATTTGAATTAAACTAAACTGAATTACTGAACCGAATAAGATGGGGAGAATATTCCCATTATATCGGTAAAATTATATTAGTAATTGAAGTCTACTTAATTCGGGGATCTATAAAACAAATATCTTACTTTCCTTGTATAAAATTGCTCATAATACAAAAATCTAAAATTAATCATAACTTCCATCAAAGATATCAGATTTTATGATTTTTATAATGTTAGATTAGCCTTGCAAAATAATTTCAATTAAGCTCACATGTTATGAAAAAGTTTTATTATTTTACCTATTTATTATATTAGAAAAAAATTACTCCTATTAATTAATAAAATTAAAGTCCCACTCGAGTTGGACATGTATGAAAAATCCTCTAACTTAATTTAGATCCAATGAGACTTAAGAAAATCTAATAACAACATGCAAGGCCAATTAATTTTTTTTATCACTTTTAAGTTAATTGAGTTAATTAAGAAAAATAATATTACTTAAAACCAAACTCCCACTCGAGTTGGACATGTTAAAAAAAGACATCTAATTCAATTTAGATTCACTAAAGCTAAAGTAAATCTAATATTAACTAATATGCGATGCCAATTGACTTATATCACTTTTAAGGTAATTGAGTTAACTAAGAAAATAATGTTAAGTATATACTAAACAAGATGTTTCTTTTGCCCTTTCTAGGCGATTCTGTCCAAATGAACCTAATCTGAACCCAATTGACCAGTTTGCTAATAGACACTTAATAAAGATTAAATAATTTTTTGGAGACTTGACTTGAGTCGTAGTACGATGAGATGCTTAATTATTTGAATTTTTTATTTAACTAAATTATTCAACTATTAGTTAGGAATATAAAATAATTATTTTCTTAAAAATAACGTCGATTTGAGTTAAAGATGATAAATTATTATTCAATTTAATTAAATTTAGAAAAATAAACATAACTTAATGTACTTTGATTTACGTTCATGTTAAGCCTCATCAATTCAGTTAATTTAGAGTTAGTATGGTTTAACGAAAATATTAGATATACATAATCAAGTAATTGAAGAACCTTTTTGATGGAAAATTAAGAATGATAGTCTTTCGACATTTACAAACTGATGCAATCTTCAAGCATTTTCTTAAAAATTATATTGCACATATTTTTTCACTTAACATTCTCAAATGACATCACAAACGAAAGAAAGTGAAGATAAACCTAAATTTTTTAACAACCACACAAATCAAAACAAATTAGTTTTTATAAATTTATAAAATAGTAGTTCGTATTTTATCTTATATGGCCAAAAAGTATTAGATAGAAATATATTAAAGTCGGCTCGAGTTAATAAGATACAAAAAATCATCAAATCTAATTTAAATTCAATCAAGTTGTTGTAAAATAAATAAACTAGCATGCTCGAATTCATAAAAAGTTCAAGTGAGTTTGATCAAGTAATTAAGTTAGTTGAAAATATTATATTAGAAAACTAAGAAATATCACGGCCGTTGCCTGGGAAAGAAACTAGTATCTACACTAGATAATAAAGCTTTACCGAAAGGAGACACTACATTGCTACACATCATTATGTATATAAATTAATAATTTATATTTTAATAAACAATAATTAAAAAGAATAATTATATATCACATTCCTTATCTAAAACTATTATCAATATGAAATTATAAAATTATTCATAAATTTCATTTCTAATCTCATAAAATTATAATTTTTGCACCGTTAGATTCATCTCGAAAATACTTTGAATCAAAATCCATTTATAATACGTTTTTCAAGAAATGCAAAAAATCTTATATGCCCACTCAAGTTGGACATGTGAAAATAAACCCATCTAATTCAATTTACATACAATGAGAAATTATTAAAAAAAATCTTATATTTTACCTATTCATGGCATGCTTTATTTGGTATAAATGAGGTGAACTAAACTGAACTGAATTGATTTGAAATGCATTAATAGATCCAATGAGACTTAAGTAACATGCGAGGTCAATTAAGTTTTATAACTTTTTAACTAATAGAGTTAACTAAGAAAACACTATTATTTACACTAAATGCCCTCTCGAGTTGGACATGTGAAAAAAACCATCTAATTTCAATTTAGATACAATGACAAATTATTAGATAGAAATATAATGAAGTCGACTCGACTTAATAAAATACCAAAAAACATCACAACTACTTTCAATTCAATCAAATTTAGGTAAAATAAATGTATTAGCATGCACGAGTTTAAATTATGATTCACATTAAGTTCGACTGCGTTTGACCGCTAACTCAGGTTAGTTGAAAATATTGTATAAAAATAATGAGACGTCTCCCGGACATTGTCCGGGTTAGAAACTAGTATATATATAAGAAGATTTCTTCAAGAGCATTTGGCGCGCCACATAGGATTGCCAAGTCACAATACATATTTAATATTATATTTTTAAAAAGATAATTAGACTTTTGGATAGATAAAGATAAAATTCCTGTTTAAAATGATAATTAGATTTTTGGATTATAGTAAAAAGAAAAAAGCTTTTTTCAAGAGCATTTGGCGCTCCATATAAGATTGCCATGTCTTTCGGAAGCATTCGGCGCGCTACATAGGATTGTCATATGACAATATCTATTTAATATTATACTTTTAGAAAGATAATTAGACTTTTGGATAAATAAAGATAAAATTTCAGTTTAAAAAGATAATTAGATTTTTAGATAACAGAAATAAGCTTTTTTCAAGAGCATTCGGCGCGCCATATAGGATTCCCATGTCTTTCGTGAGCATTCGGCGCGCCACATAAGATTGTCATGTCACAATATATATTTAATATTATATTTTTAAAAAGATAATTAGACTTTTGGATTGATAAAGATAAAATTTCAGTTTAAAAAGGTAATTAGATTTTTGGATAATAGTAAAAAGATAAAGTTTGAGTTTTAAATAGATAATTAGACTTTTTCATAAACAAAAGATAAAGTTTGACTCTCAATAAACTACAACAATCATTATAACTCATACATTAATCACGACTTTAGTTATACAACTTAAAATATTACAATTTTTATACCTTTGGCCTCAGATCTAAATATACTTTAAAATAAGATCCATTTTCATATACTTATCTTATTATTAAGCAGGAGAGCATTCGGCGCGTCACATAAGATTGCCAGGTCACAATATATATTTAATATTATATTTTTAAAAAGAGAATTAGACTTTTGAATAAATAAAGATAAGATTTCAGGTTTAAAAAGATAATTAGGTTTTTGGATAATTGTAAAAAGATAAAGTTTGAGTTTTAAAAAGATAATTACAGTTTTTCATAAATAAAAGATAAATTTTTAGTCTCAATAAACTGCAACAATCATTATAACTCATAAATTAATACAACTTTAGTTATACAACTTAAAATATTATAATTTTTATACCTTTGGACTCAGATCAAAATATACTTTAAAATAAGATCCATTTTCATATACTTATCTTATTATTAAGTAGTGGGCCATTAAGCTTTTTTTAAGAGCATTCGACGCGCCATATAGGATTGCCATGTCTTTTGGGAGCATTGGGCGCCTGTAAGGTTGTCAAGTCACATAAAATATTTCATATTATATTTTCAAAAAGATAATAAGACTTTTGGATAGATAAAAGATAAAGTTTTAAGTTTAAATTGATAATTAGACTTTTACATAAATAAAAGAAAAGGTTGAGTTAAAGATAATTAGACTGTTATATTTGACAATTAAAAACCAACTTATGCCTAAAATTTCACATATTTTATGGCTACTTTTTTCGGGGCATTGGACGCTCCATACAGGATTATCATGTCATAAAATATATTTAATAATATTATATATTTAAGTTTTGAAAAAAGATAATTAGAGTTCTAAATAGATAAGATATGAATATGGTTTTCCTTATTTATAAATGACATAAGATGGGAAAAGAGTAGAAGGTGAATGGTAACATTAGTCTGTCCCTATTAAATAAAGACGGATGGTGTATTATGTAACGATACTTCTTATTGGATATCCTCTTTGACGGATAGTTGAAAACCAACCCATGACTCGACCCTTAAAGTAGAAATAAGGATTCAATTTTTACCATAATTATGGTAAAATAATATATTCTTTTTGACGAGTAGTTGGAACAGTAGGTTATGGCCCAATCCATAGGTTTGGAGGGCGGGGTATCAAGTCCATGTATCGTTACCGATTAACCAAATTCTAAATGCTGGGGTAGATCCTAAAGAAATACCGCTTCCTCGTGAATTTATTTTAATTATAATGAATCAAATCATATGTTACCGAGTTACTACCGGATATTTGTTTCATGGATAGTTGAAAAAAAATTGGGGTTATGACCAAAGCCAAAAAAGGGACCCGCAAATTGGGTCCGGATTTACCTGATCAGATCCCATTAAAGTCCCATTAAATGTTAATTAACTTTGACTCTACCACATTACAACATTGTGTTGTGATTTTATATTTTTACAAGAAAATTCATATATAACAAAAAAGAAGGTGAAGTCTGAAGATATTTAATAAAAACTTGATGTACAATCATAAAGTAAGTCTTGGGGTGCACACTCTCTCCACGTGCTTGTGGATAAACGACAGTGAATCAAAAGACTTTAACTTTTTTTAAAAGAAATTAAGATTTTACTTTAAATCTTATTGTGTCAGATTTTAATTTAAAAGTGTAAGGTGTTAAATTTTTAAAACCTTGATCTTTAAGTTAACTTTATACTCCAAATTCTATCAGATTTATACATGTCTCTATGCATAAACTTCCTAATATGATTCTTCTGTAATAGTCATCTATCCCATTATGTATGGCCCGTGCGATTGTATCTGTACAATCAAAAAATATGACTTCGAGAGCGAAGGTAGAGAAAAAGAGGAGTTCCAGAGAGAGAAAGCGAAAAAAAGAAACCAAGGAAGAACCCTAACCCTAGGGAAACCCACCAGCCGTCGACAGAGCAGATTAACCCCTCAAATCTTCAAGAAAACCCTTCTCCTTCCCAAGATCTGTAATAATGCACCTCCAAAAAGCAAAAATCTTGCGTGTGTGAGTACTAATTGCACTGTAATTACATTTAGCTACAACCTCCAAGACAACAAAGAGAGATTGGGGTGTTTAAACACTTTTCGGCCAACTAACGGTGGAGATTACGAAGCAATCGTAATTATTACAACCCGACGGAAACTTGATGGTGGTGAAGATTACGAAGAAATCAAAATCATTGCGGTTTCGGTGAGAGGATTTGGCGTGCTATTTTCTACTAAGGCTCTGAAGAACGAGGGTTTAGCAGCGGTTAACCTAACCAACTTGGGTCAGCCAATAACGGGGGAGTACCTCTTCATCTCCCTTAATTTCCCTTTAATTTATGTTGTTTTAATAGCTTTTCAACGCCTATTAGCAATTATGACTATCTATACTGCTATGTCAGAACTGTTAATTTTGCCTTGCTTACTGTGCGTTTTGTGTGCTTATCTGCTTAGAGTGTTTCACTTATCACTTTTTTTATTGCATTCTGATTTACTTAGTGTTGTGGATGATAAGTTATCAGCTACCTCCTTTCATCTTAGACACTATAAATATTGACTATTTTCACTTAGCAAAACTCACACTACTACGAACACACTTACTTTCCCACTCTTGCTGTTTCTTTGTATCACAGTTGCACTCTCTTCTCTTCTTTCTTTTGCTTTTTCAACTTCAGTAGTGTTAATGTCTAATATTCCACCATAACTGAACGATGTAAATGCACTCAAAGCTTCCTTCAATGCTACTGTTATTCCCATTAACAGTAATGGGGCAAGCTCCTCTAACACTGAACCTTTGGTTATCCATTCAACTGAGACGCCTATCATCACCACCTGCTCAACCCAATCTGCGGCTTCTGACTGTAACACTCCTCCTTCCCCAACCATTCCCTCATGGAGGCCAAGTGTTGATGACTTACAATGTGCAGTTGCACATCCCCCAAGTGTCACTGTAGAGGCACCTCAACTTTCTGCTGAAGAAATTCTCAAACTCACCTCTACTTGTTTGTTTGGGAGGATTTGGGGTGACCCCATGTCTACTGAAGCTGTTAAAACAAGACTGGAGAAGGACTAGGATCATTTGCAGATTAAGGCAACTGTTAAGTATCTTAGCAATGGTTGGTTCCTAATTGAATTCTCTTCCCCTGCTGACAAAACTGAGATTTGGAACAATAGACCATAGTTTGTTCAAGGTCTCAATTTTGTCCTAATTCCTTGGAGAGAAAGATTCTTCCCTTACTTTGAACAATTGACAAAAGTAGATCAATGGGTCAAAATATTCTTCTTGCCTAATGAATTCTGGTCTATTAATCACCTTAAGTCTCTTACTAGCAAAGTTGGAAGTCTAATTAAACTTGACAACATTACTCTCCAGAACGATGAAAAGGCACAATTTGCTAGAGTTTGTTTGAATATAGATATTATTAAGCCTGTCCCAAGGTCAATCATTATTACTGCTAATAACTACTGTACTGAATTTTTTCTCACTTACGAAGGAGTGCACATTGTATGCCCTCTCTGTGGCATGAATGACCACTCCCTCTACACCTGTCCTAAGAAACCACCACCTTGCCTTGAGCTTGTGGTGGCTAAACTTGAAGCTAGCTCTTTAGCAACTCATCCTTCTGCTCCTTCCCAAGCTGCTGCTGCTGCTGAGAGTGGTTGTTTTTTGTTAAACCAATTAAAAGGAGTAAACCTAAATCTTTTCAGAAACACAACCAGAAAAATGCAAGTAACCCTAGACAATTCCCTAGAACAGTCCATTTGAACTCTGTGATGTACCCTAATCACTCTAGAAAATAAGTGAAGAGGTGGGTGGACACCAAAAATCCATATATTTTTTTTTAATTCCTAATTAAACGGAACAAATCTCTCTTTATAACTAACTTTTTCATTTTGAAAAATATATCTTAAACAAATTATCGAATTTTGCTTTCTATTTTCCAATTTATATAGTTTCGCACACATCGCGTGAATTTAATACTAGTCACTTTAGAAACAAAGCTACTTCACACCCTGCTACTCCAACTTGTCAGTCTCCTGTCCAGTCTCATAATCCATTTGCAAGTTTGTCAGAATTCCAAATCCCCTTGGAGGTGATTTAAACTTGGTTCCTAAAGCTGTTATGGAGTCCCCACAACAATTTGTTGCTGATGAAGATGAAGATGGGATGGACCCTGCTTTTCTCCAAGGTAATGGGGTCATGCATCACAACCCTCATTTGGACCCTAATCATATGATGGCTGCTGTGGATAGCCTAAAAAGGCGCAAAAGGGAGGACTCTCCAAGCTCTTCTAACTCTCCAATGGAATGATAGTGTTCTCTTATTACCTTAGTTTTGTAACCTTGAGATGGTTGTGCTTATTCTTAGTGAGTTTTTGTCTTTGTAAGCATTGTATGGATGTTTTGTATTACCTACTTTTGTCATCTCAAGGGTTTAGTAGTACCCCGGTTTGTAATCATTTTATCTACTTCAATGATATGGGTTTTGGTTTGGTTTCTGTTTACTTTTGGACTATTATTGTTGACTTCATCTTCTCCTTCATGTTTCATTTGTTGTTATGGCCTAATATGCTCTCATTTATCTACTATTAGCATTTTTCTGCACTTGTTAACATATAATACTAATACGCTCCTTCAAACTTGGCTTTCTACAGCTTATCTTAACTTTTTTGGTTATTACCCCAATTACATTGGCCCTTATTGGAGTGAATATGTAGCTTGCCATCCTGGTAGCCTTTTATGCTTATTTGTGTGTTTGGTTTATCTGTTTTGTGTGGATTTTATAACCTACCATTTTCTGTCTTCTCAAAGTAGTGTTGTTACTCCTAAGTGCTCTTTTTCTTGCTACTATATTGCATTAGCTACTGCTTTGCTACCTTTCAACTATTGCACTCAGTGTTATGCTACCTCTTCCTCTCTGTCAATGCATAGTACTCTCTTCAGGCATCCAAACCTTCCCAACCATACTATGTATTTTCTTGTATTTTGGCAGATTACATTTTTACTTGTCTTTCAGGATCTGGAACCCAAGCAAGTACAAATTCACCATGCGTTAATTGGACATTCTTATAAACTGGAACCTATGTTATAAGCTCCTCTCCATTTCTTCTTTATTACTAGTCTATGTATTACTATTGCACTATTTTTCCTTTTCATTATCTTGTTTATTGAACCTGGTTCTAGCAACCAGCAAGGAACTATGGGTTTAGCCTATACAATGGATGTTGTATTCTCTCCTACATGGATAATTTATTTTTTGTCTTCATGTGACAATTTGGTTTGCATCCAACAAGAATCTAAAGGTAATACCTTAAGCTACAACCTCACACCTAAGGCTCAGTGCTGCCTTAGAAAATAGTTAGCCACCTTGGAGGCTGTTCATATAACTCCTCCAAGCTCTTGGTCTAATGCTCATTCTGTTAACAATGCTCCCTACTATAATTTTGTTTTCTATACTTCTTGTACCTATTTGATTCCACTGTACCTCATGCTTGGAATTTGGTCCTTAGACAAACAAGGAATTATGGTATATGACCATACTCATGAACTAGTCTCCAACTATAATTGGAATCTTGGTGTACACTATCTGCTTTTTTCCCACTGGTTTTCAAATGAAAGTTGTTTCATGGAATATTCAAGGGGCTAAAAAGCCTCAAGCTATAACCGAACTTTTGTATCTAAAGAATAGACGTAAGCCAGATATTTTCTTCATTATTGAAACTATGATTAGTAACTCTAATAGTGCAAAAATACTTAAAGCTCTCAAGTTTGACAACAAGCTCATCATAGACCCAATTAATCACTCAGGAGGCATCTGAGTATGTTGGAATAACAACAATATTAAGCTGCACTCCTACCTCCTCACAGATAAATGTGCACACTTACATATTTATTCCAAATCAACCAACAAAGACCTTCTTGTCTCAAGGGTTTACCTCCCTACACAAGAAGCAGAAAAAGATGAGGTTTGGGCCACCTAATCTCTTATATTTGCCAACAAGTTAAATCGTAGATCGTTATGGGCGATATTAATGAATTCTCTCCCCTTCTGTCAAAAGGGGAGGAAGACCATTGCATCCATCACAGCTTACGCGCTTACCTAGTTTCCTCTAAAACCTTAATGTCATAGACATTCTATCCAGACTGCCTACTGATAAGCACTTTATTGTGCTTAATCATGCATCATTTTTAGTGTCCTTGCATGTAGAATAGAGCATTTTAGTCTAGCATTGCATGGATTTTGTCATCTTTGGTTCATATGGTCGCTTCACTACCCGTTTAGTTGTTTTTGAATGATTTCCAGGCTAACTAGTAGGTTTTTGAAGTGTTTTGGTCATTGGAGGACCTTTGGTGGAGGCCTTGCCTTGGGAGCACATGGAAGCAGGCCTACACGGTCGTGTAGCTTTTGACACGGCCGTGTAGCCTTTCGTTGATGGGAGCAGTGAAGGCCTGGATTGTTGACTGATTTGGCATTCTGAGGAGGACACCGCCGTGTAGATTTTGACACGGCCATGTCGGTTATCTTTCCCACGACCAGTTTCCAACTTGCATGCTTCTGATTTGAGGAAGAGCAGGTCAACACGGCCGTGTAGATATTGACACGGCTGTGTTTCCTATTTTGTACGAAGGCAGTGTGTTCTGTGAAATGCTAAAGAAATTTGAAGACCAGCTCTACATGGCCGTGGGCCGTGTAGATATTGACACGGCCGTGTCGACCATGTTCCACAGAGGCAGTTCCTTTTGGGATGCTGAAGGAATCTGAAGAACAGGTCTACACGGCCGTGTCGTTTTGGACACGACCGTGTCGACCTGATTTTGGGCTTTTGCACCGTTTTCCGTCTTCATTTAATGGACTATATAAATAGTTTTGGGTGGTTTTTTCCTTAGATTATCTCATTACTTAGACTCTAATTACATAGTTAAACTCTCTAAACACTCTCAAACTCTTAGTTCTTGTCATATTGCAAATTTGAAGATTCAATTGTTAATTCAATCCAAGTAATTTTCTTTCAATCTCTCTTCTTTATTTTCATTGCTTTATTAATCATGTTTAATTTTATTAATCTCTTTTGCTTTGAATCCATGATTAGTTAGTAGTTCCTTATCTAGGGTTTGGGTGAAAGCATGGATTAGGGCTAATTAAGATGTTCATTTAATTACTTAATTCATGTCTACTATGCATTGATCTTGGTGTTTTAAAACCTTGGGTAGACTTTGATCAAGTTTATGCTAGGGCTTAGATTTCAATTACTCTTAATTGATTGTTGTTGTCTTGTCTACCCATGAATCAACTTAATTTTTAGACCAAGAGATTAGGTAGAAATTAAGAGGATACTTATTAGGGGTTTTCCAAGCAAATTGAATCTATTAATCAATTGGCTAAAGACCATTCGAGAGAGGATTTAGTTGATTGATTAATTGATTACTCTTGAGGACCATTCGAGAGAGGACTCAAGTAATTTAGAGGGAAACTTAACCTTGCATGTTATTCTTTGTAGTTTCGTAGTTGCATTAGTGTCGTGTCTTGCCCGAGTTCATGCGAGTAGCCCAAGCTCTAGTGTTTTCCTTATTATATTCATTTCTATACTTGATTTTAGTTGTCATTCTATAGTTAGTTGTTAATTGATAACTATTCAATCCTTACACCCTCAAATACCCTTCACTTAGGTAGTTTTAGACTTAATAGGCCTTAGTCAATCCCTATTTCCTTGTGGTTCGACCCTTGACTTGCCGTTACTACGTTCATAATAGTTGCTCGTTAGGATTATAAGTATTGTTTACTAAGCGGTTCTTAGTGCCTTAACGACACACTAAAAACCTCTTATCACTTAGTCGTGGAAAAAGACCTACCCCACGTACATTATCTACGAACGGCTAGACCGAGCTGTCAATTCAATTGACTTCAATGACTCCTTCCCCAAAGGAACTATTACGTATGACACTTTTACGGTGTCAGACCATGCCCCAATAATCTACGACTCCCACCATGATGAGGGTTACCCCTCCCCCTTTCAGATTCCAACAAGCTTGGGCATTGGAATCAGAAGTACTTACTCTTCTAAAATTCAGTTGGAAAACCAACATCAAAGGATCGAGATTTCACTGAGTGCAAAACAATTATCACTTTTAAAGATGGACTTGAAGTCATGGGCAAAGAAAAAATATGGTCATAGAACTAACAAGTTAGTAGAAAATGCTGCCAGAATCCAAGAGCTTGAACAAACACTATGGACACAACCGTTCAACCTCATCTGGGTTAACCACATCCAGCGTCTTATCAAACAACGTGAAAAGCTAATGCTTTTCCAACAAGCACATTAGGGTTCTCAATATAGGAATACTTGGCTTTCTCGGGGAGATAGAAACACTAGATTCTTCCATAATAGGATGAAACAACGAATGACCTTCAATACTATACACAAACTAAGGGATGCGGATGGTATCTGGATAGACACCAACATTGAGATACGAGCTTTGCTCAAAAGCGCTTTCCAGCAAAATTTCACTTCTTCTACTTCAGGTCCATCCAATGCCAATTACGATCATATCACGCCAGCACTCTCCACATATGACCAGAACAAACTCCTCGTCAAAGTCACTAAAGAGGAAGTCAAAGCAGCCTTTTTTGAAATGAATCCTCACAAAGCACCGGGTTCTGATGGCTATGGTCCCGGATTCTACCAAAAGTATTGGGACATTATAAGCGAAGATGTCTATCTCTCCATCTCGAGGTTCTTTGACCATGGCAAACTACCGCCCTCCATAAACCACACAATCATCAGCCTCATTCCCAAGATCCAGCAACCAGAACAACCAAATCACTTTCGCCCGATCAGCCTACTGAACACTCTCTACAAATCAATTGCCAAAATCATGGTTAGTTGCCTGCAACCCATTCTCCACAATATCATTGGCCCATACCAAAATGCTTCTTATAAGATAGATCGATACACAATAACATCCTTATCGTACAGGAAATCCTGAATACCTTCCAAAAATCACAAAACAAAACTGGTTGGTGTGCCTTCAAGCTTGATATGGAAAAAGCATATGATTGAATTGAATGGGATTACCTGTGGGGATGCCTATCCGAATTTGGCTTCCCAGACAAATGGATTGAGTTGATAAAACAATGTGTCACTAACGTCTCTTACTCCATTCCACGAGGGGTCTCCGTCAAGGCGACCCCCTTTCTCCGTACCTTTTCATTTTATGTATGGAAAGCTTTGCACGACTTCTAACGGCCCAATCCCAACACAAATCCACTGGTATCGGAATCCAGCTGTGCCCAAAAGGGCCTAAAGTCCCTTGCCTCTTTTTTCTGATGACAACCTACTCTTTTGTAAAGCAACCATAGGGGCTTGCGATAACCTCAAAAAAACCATAGATAACTTCTGCAAAGACTCTGGTCAACTTTCACAAGTCAGTTATCATATTCTCCAAGAAAGTGCCTAACGCAAAAAAAACAAGTGCTAGCTAGCCACTTCAAGATGACACCTAAATCCTGCCTAGGAAGATACCTTGGGGTTCACTTCAGTGATCATAGACCACTCAAATTAGACACGTAGTCACTCATGGAAATTACAAATCAAAGAATCAGATCTTGGGAAGCGGGCTTCCTCTCCAAAGTAGGCAGGCTCACCCTTATTCAAGCTAACCTTCAGGCCATTCCGAACTACACCGCTTCCGCCACAGTGTTCCACACTAGCATGACAAAACACTTAGACTCCTCCCATAGAAAGCTCTTCTGGAAACAGAACCCGGACACCAATGGCATTCCACTTATCTCTTGGGATCGTATCTGCACCCCCAAAAATTTGGGAGGTTTGGGCCTCTAGAAAACTTCACCCCTTAATAAAGCATTCCTAGCAAAACTAGCTTGGAAGGTCATGACCAACCCAAATAACCTTTGGGCCCAGCTAGTCAGAAACAAATATCTAAAAAACGACTCCCTCTTTGATTATACCCTGAAACCTTCCCACTCTGTCATTTGGAGAAAGATCATGGCCCATAGGAAAATTTTGAGAAAGGGCATCCGATGGAAACTAGGCGATGGCTCGGCAATCTTCTTCTGGTTAGATAACTGGGCAACTCACTCTAGCCTCCTACAGTTGCTAAACCCGAACCGTTCAACTATTGATCAGGAACAAAAAGTCAGTCCATACATCCTCCCAAACAAGACATGGGATACAAGCCTTCTAGCCACGATCATACCTCCTAATATCGTCAACCTCATTAAAGGAATTCCCATTCCCACTACAATCATTAGCGACACCCCAATTTGGGCCTCACTTCACATGGAGACTTCTCAGTCAAATCGACCAATTGGTTAGCCCATGACATACCACAAGACAAGCCCAAGTGTGAATACCAAAAACTGTGGCATCTAGATGTTCCACCAAAACTACATATCTTCCTCTGGCAATTACTAAATAATGGCTTTAGTGTGCATTCCATACTCTACAAACACAATATCCTTCCATTCGATACATGCCCGCTTTGTACACCCGCTACTACGGAAACGATTGATCATCTCTTTCTTCATTGTAACAAAATAAGGGAGTTCTGGTCCCTGCATATAGTTAAGCAATGGGTAAACCTTGTTACCCTTTCCACCACGGTGAAAAAAACCATGGTTGAACTCCTTAAGGTCAAGCATATTGCAGCAAAGTTTACCTTCCTTCTATAGAGTATCTGGAAGGAAAGGAACGATATCATGTTCAACAGGCACATAGGATCTTCTACAGGGCAAAATTCTATCTCTAAGAACGGAAAGTAAAAGACCACTACGTTAATTCCTATTTGAACCCATCAAATTGGAACCCCCTCCCTCCATCTCATCACTACACCAAAAGCCCACAACTACATTCTTGTTCGCTGGCTCCCCCCCTCCATACACCGCCAAGCTAAACTTCGATGGTTCAGTCAAGCATACAAGCGCAACAGCAGGTTACTTAATCAGAGACCACTAAAGTTATTCCATCACAGCTTTAACACATAACCTGAGGACTACAAATGTCTTGGTAGCAGAGGCAACAACTCTACATAAAGGCCTTGTTGAAGCCATCCACCTCAACTACTCTTTCATTATTATTGAGGGCGATAACCTATTAGTAATCAACACAATCAATGGAAAATGGCAACCACCGTGGCAGATCGCAAATATCATTGATCTTTCTCCAAACATCATTGATCTTTCTCCAAACATCATTGATCTTTTGAAACATCATTGATCGCAAACATCATTGATCATTCTCATTTGTCCACCATACTTCGTAATGATGCTTTAGGTGTTCTCCTCGAACGGAGGGTCACCTAAGCATTTGTTCCCCTCTTTTTCTTACCATTATATATATATAAAAAAAACGTGCGATTAAAATCAACTTCTACTTGTATTTTGGCTAAAAGAAAGTCACGGTTTTACAATTAGAAGTCCCTTTGGGGACAAAAAAAGGGAAAAGTTTGTTTTTGTAACAATTTAGGGTTAAGCCTTAGTTTGGGAGAGCCGAAAGGCCGAAAATATATAACTCACTCAGAAAGTCAGAAACACATCCCTCTCCTCTGTACTCTCGCCTATTGTTCTCTCCCTCCGCGGCTCATCTCTCTCGTTATCTCCAGGTTTGCTATTCTCTTTCTCATTACAATTCTATCTCAAATCTCCAATTCTAATACTATTTTTTTATTATAATTTTTCGCTTATTATGTTTGATTTCCCAGTTTGTTTCATCCTTCGATTTGTTAATTTTCGTGGGGTTTAGGGTTTTAAAGTTTGAATCTTTTCCTTAAAAACTAGATCATGATTGTATGTATTGATATATTCTTGTGTTATTGATTGAAGATCCAAACTTGTTTCTCCTGCTGCTTCAATGGCTGTCGCATTCTACAACCTGAGCTCTAACGATGGTTTGAAGAAGCTTGATGAGTACCTCCTCAGCAGGAGTTACATTACTGGGTCAGTAATAAAAATATTTATTGCTTAATGTCATCGAACTTTATTTATTTATTAGTTAGCATATTGTTCTGTAAGGTTGATCGTGATACCTCTTTTGCATTCATACCAGTTATCAAGCCTCAAAGGATGATCTCACTGTGTTTTCTGCTATTCCTAAATCATCTTTGGATTCGTATGTCAACGTATCGCGTTGGTACAAACACATTGATGCACTCTTGAGGATCTCGTAAGATCGCACTCACTCTGAGCTTCACTTTTCTATTATCTTTTGATTTGCTTGCATTGTTAGGGTTCGTTTGGTTTGAGTTTTAGAATGAAACGGGAACGGAAACAAATAAAGTAGGGGAATAGTAACAACAACGGTTTGTATTAGGTGGTTGGTTCACGCCATGTAATTGAAATGGAATGGTAAGCATTACCAACAGGTAATGTATTTTGTTCCTTGAGTCTAAAAATAGTGAACCAAACGACCCGTTAAAGTTGATGATCTGGACATTACTTGAATACTCTTTTTGTGGTTTTGCGATTAGTGGCGTATCTGGTGAAGGATCTGGTGTTTCTGTAGAGGGTCATGCTCCTGCTTCTGATGTTGCTACTCCTCCTGCAGCGGACTCTAAGGTGGTTATCATCCTATAGTTATGTCGGGTGCTTTTGATTACTATCTACAGCTTTTTGAATTTGTTCTATGATGTGCTTTTCTGGTCTCTCATCTACTGTAATTGGAACTTTGTCAGGCTTCAGCTGCTGATGATGACGATGACGATGATGTTGATCTCTTTGGAGAAGAGACTGAAGAGGAGAAGAAGGCTGCTGAAGAGAGAGCAGCAGCTGCTAAGAAGCCAGAGAAAAAGAAAGAATGTGAGAATTTCCGCTGCCAATGCTAATACTCTTGACGTTTTTGGGTGTTTTGTTGATGTAACTTGGCATTTGTGATTTTGCTTCTGTTCTAAAATTTAGTTTGTCCTTGGTTGAAACAGCTGGGAAGTCATCAGTCCTGTTGGATGTGAAGCCATGGGATGATGAAACAGACATGAAGAAGCTTGAGGAATGTGTCAGAAGTGTTCAGATGGAAGGCTTGCTATGGGGAGCATGTATGTTGAAAACTATAAATCTATGCACTTTGTTTGTTTTTTTTCCGTTTGCAATTACTGATAGTTAGCGGTATAAATGTGGCTTAATCATTTTAATTAAGATTGAATTGTTGTTTGCTCGACAGCCAAACTTGTTCCAGTTGGTTATGGTATCAAGAAATTGACGATCATGATGACCATTGTCGACGATTTGGTGTCCGTTGACAATTTGATCGAGGACTATTTGACAGCTGAGCCGATCAACGAGCATGTGCAGAGTTGTGATATTGTTGCCTTCAACAAGATTTAAGAGGGTGGATGTGCTTCGTCTCCAATCAAATTTTTATCCACCCATTCTGTTTTAACTGTTTTTGTACGGTCTAATGTCAGCCATAGAGAAACCTACTATGTGCCTTTTGTGCTGAGTTGCTTGTTTCTTGAGTGATAAAGATTTCTTTTTGTTTGAAAGACTGATAGCATGGTTATGTCTCATTTTAATTTTCTTAATACAACCTACTGCTTGCATGCTTGGTGTTTAGTTGGTAATAGAAACCATTTGAACTCTTATCTCCTGGGAAGTGTAGAATGAGCTTCTTGTTTGGTCGAATTGAGTAAAGATATTCCACTTTGTGCTCTTTTTGAGGCAATTAAAAGCTTGTAAAGAAAGTCACGTATCTTAAAAAGAACCAAAAAATTTATTCAAATTCGCATGAATCTACTAGTGGTACGTGTGTAAAGGATTTGGCCCAATCAAGTTAGTGAAGCATTTTGCGTGGGAATGCGTTGAGAGAATTTGTTGGAAACGCAATGAAATGAGTTAGAGGAATGGAATAGTAACAATAATTGTTGGTTCAATGAAGGAAGTGAATCATTCACGTCATCACAACATTAAAGTAGAATAGTATCAACAAAAATGAAGTTTGAATAAACATACAGTAACAAATTACTATAGATTTGATCTCATAAATAGCAAAATTTTGTCCAAAACTTGGGGTTATTTCACTAACATTTGCATCAACAAAAATCTAGACACCAAAGTACTAGAATATGAATTTTTAACAAAATTATTGGAGAAGCTCCCAAAAGTGAAATTCCTACAAAAAAAACGAAAAAATGGAAGAAAAAAAAGAATAAGCTCTTGGAGAACATGTATCCAAAACCTAGTCAGTCAAATTACTAGTATAAAACTATAAACGATATAACGAAAATATGCCAAATAACTAGATCTGGATATATGTATTTTTCATAATTAAGGTCAATTCGGGAAAAATGTGATTTGAGAAGAACAAATTTTCATATGTTCAAATGCCACCAAAACAGAACATTTTTAAAAATCTGACATTGAAAATTTGAAAAAATTGAGATACTTATTCATCAAAATTAGTTGATAATTTTCTCACCATAGTAAACAAATAAAAAAAACTTCAACATCAAGTAGAAGATGCAACAAATTCACTTACTTGGCAAAATCAATGCTCAAAATGAAGATTTTTAAATTGTTGCAATTATATCTGCCAAAACTTGAGTAGGAAGAAGGGGGAAATGAAAGATAGAAATGTGAGAGAAATAGGAGAAAGGGAGGGAGAAGTGAAGTGACGAGAGAGAGGAAAGGAAAGGTGGGCCACGAACTTTGTTAGAGGAGGCAACAAAGTTGTCAAGGTAAGAAATGAGTTGATGGGCTTACCACCAAGTTAGGGGTTGGATTCATGAGTGTTGAACCAAACAACTTAAAACGGAAATAAGGTTTTCATTTCGTTTCCTGACATTATTTTTGGTGAACCAAACATGGGCTTAATCGGTATGGTTGAGAAAATTGGCGGGTTGGGCCAGTTGATCAACCCAGAGCGGGTATTTGGCGTGATATAGGCGTTTTGTTGGTGGTTGGGTTGATGGATAGGTTGAGTAGGTGAGTGGGTTGTTGGGTAGACTAGGTGTAACCTTTTTTAAAATTGTTAAGCTCTTTTTTTCTATGAGAGTACAAGCAAACACCGACTAGGGAGCCCGACGCACTTGAGAAGCAAGAGCATGGGCCTCATAGACTACAGAACGAGAAGCCTTAATACAAACAAAACCTTCAAAAGAGGAAATAATATGGAGGATACGACGAAGAAGAGTGACGCTTAGAGCTTCGCATGAGGTTGGGTCACACAATGAGGCAACCACCAATTGAGAATCCACGCCAACCCAGAGAGAACGACATTGCGCCTAAGCAGCCACTGGTCGTGCATGTAATGCCAGTTAGCGGAACAAGCTGAACACCAGAAAGAACTTGCTCTTGAACAATAAGTTTCCAACCAATCGCAACCCTAATAACTCCATGATGTTGTTGTTTCCATGCTTCGTCAACAAGCAAATGAGCACGATGGATGAAAGGGGATTGCCCATAACAAAATTGCATGATCCTTTATCTGCTTTTATCTTATGAATGTTGTTTCTATTCAATTTTCCTTTCATCCATTAAAGGTGATGCGTATCCTCATAATTTATTCAACATTCAACTTTTCACATACTAACATTTAGGTTGAACAACTAAGGATCGAAAGATGAGAAATTTTTTAGATGTATTTAAGGAAAAGAAAAAGAAACAAATCAGAAACAATATTTGGCCTCTCCTATGCAACAAATTATGGTCTTGGCCATAGGTTTTTAGAATTTAACTAATTCATTGAATCAAGGCATCTTACGACCATAGGAATTTGGAGGGTGAAGAAGGTTTTCAACTATCTAGTGAGTAAAGACTATAATTGTAAAAATTGATGAAATCAAAGTGCTTCGAATTTGGGAGAAATCTTGAAAACCTAAGTATTGTTCATGAGCTGGAATTAAAAAAGGTTGAAGGAGGAAATAAAGAAAACGAAGAACGATGTGTGAAAGAAAGGATTGAGTCTCATGTGTGAATAGGAGGTGTGTGTGTGTGAGAGAGAGAGGGGGGAAATTGGTTTGCTAATTGATTCCCTAGAAGCGTATGAAGAGTTTTGGTTTTCAACCCTTCGTAGAAGATGGAGATTTCCAAAATACCGATGCTTTTTACTAGTGGGTGTGTGATTGGTGAATGTATCCTTTTTTTTGGTAGTCAATAAAATTGCTAAAAAAATATTTCCATTTTTTACCTACTTTGTAAAACGTTCGGGGATCGTCGTTAACTTTTGCCTTAATCTATAAACAAGCTCGTAGTTATTGAAAAAGTCGACTTTTATGCCAATCCGATAATTCAGGCTTGTTCTCCTCAGCTTATTTTCAGCTCATTTCATTTCGGTTCAGTTTAATTTGGCTCCGATTAGTTCAGTTTAATTTAGTTAGGCTTTATTCAGTTTAGTTCAATTCATTTAACTCCATTCATTATTTAAGCATTTTTGTTAATATAACTTTATTTTAGATCTAATTTATTTTACTAATATTTATTACTATTATGCTTAATATTAATTATATCTTTACTCATTATCATTACGATAATTGCTAATAATTATTATTATATTATTAATTGTTATTATCATAATAGTAATACTCCCTCCGTTTTTTTAATATGCACATTTCTCCATTTTGGGATATTTTTTTTAATTGGTACCTTTCTACCTTTTGCCATAAATGGAAGGTTGGCCCACCTAATTATTACACTTCTCTCCTACTTTTTCTTTCCTTCTCTATACCTTTTTCACTTTTTCCTTACTTTTACTAACCTTCTCTTTTATTTTTGCACTTTTTCCTTGGTTCTAGTGCAAAGCCTTAGGTGCATAATAAAAAAAACGGAGGGAGTACTATTTACGAAGTACTCCCTCCGTTTGTTTTTAATTGTTACACTTTGCTTTGGGGGATAAACAAGAAAATTGATGAAATCTATGGAATGATTGTTTGGGGAATAGATAAAGTAGGAGAGATAATGTTGTAAAAGTAAAAAGTGTGGGGTGATTGAGTATTTAATGGAAAAAGATGATGACATGTGGGTCCCAAAATGTTGGAAATTGGAATATAAAGATGTGAAGTTTACCAAAATTACTAAAAGTGAAAGTGTAACAATTAAAAAGAAACGTTCAAAAAAGGAAAATGTAACAATTAAAAACAAACAGAGGGAGTACTTCTTAGACATTATTTATTATTATTACCATCAAGTATTAGTATATTAATAATAACAATAATTACTGAATATTTTTGACTATTATTATCATAAAAATTATGATTATTTTTTACTTATTATTGTTACTATTATTTGTTTATTTATAATTATCAATTAATAAAAATTAAAATGCTATATTTATTACTCATCGTTATAATAATTATTACTAGTTTTGTATGCACGCGATGGATGCGAAAGTATAAGGTTATTTTATAAAATTAAATAACTTTAGATATTATAGAGAGGAAGTTATTCCTATTATTTAGGAATTGAAAAATAAAAAGACATTGTTTTTTGGTATCCCATCCCCTTCCCATTAGAGATTAATATATATTAATTTTATTTATTTATTCTTAATTATAATTCATTTCAAGTTAATTAATAAAGTACACTTAATTTCAATTGGGCTCAATTTGATTGAGTTGCCCTATGCGTAATGCGTGTATGTATCGATTTTAGTTTTAGTTCTATCTTAAATTAGGCGGAAGAAAAGAGGCATTGATCCATGGTTTGGTAAAAGCTGGAAAAGAAGGTAGAAATAAGAAAGAGGAGGAGTTCCAGTAAAATAGTGGGCGGAGCGAGACAGCAATTGGAGTGAGGAGGAATTGGAAGGAGATGCCGAAGAGGACGACGCACACTTACTCTAGTGAAGATGCTGTTCCCGACGGTCCTGACTCTGAACTTTTCGTCTATTACTGCAAGCATTGCAGTTCTCACGTCCTTATCACTGGTTCTCTCTCTTTCTCTCTTCATTAGGTTTTAGGGTTCCCATTTTCATATGTTTCACTACATTGAAGTACTACTGTGTAATGTGAATGCCCTTTTTTATTCAGTAATAAATTCTAGTTTAATACAGTTTTGTCAAGTGAAGCTATATCTATGAAACCTAGATTTTCTGGAGGAATACTAAAATTCAACACATCTTTTTCTTACTTCTTTTTTTTTTTTTTTTTTAACAGCTTTGCTATGCTATCCTATTGGCATACCTAGTAGTGCTTCCCTGTTAGCAATCATCTAAATTACCTTATAATTAATTAAAGCACCCCTCAAATGTCATGGTTTAAAGCAAGTTTATTATCAAGTTCAGAAAGACTCGATATATTTAAAGCAAGGCTGATATGGGATGGTTGAAGGTTTGTAACGAAATAACAAGTCACGCCTTGTCAATAATGACTCTTTGTTGTGGCCCCATGCGTAGCCTTTTACACTTTGTTTGGATAGCATAGGAGGGAAAGGAAGGGGAGGGAGAGAAGGGGAAGGGGAGAGAAGAGAAAGGGAAGTCATATGTATGTTCCATTTTCCCTCCCTATCTTTCCAATTTTGGAGGGATTAAGCTTTTTAAAGAAGGAGGGAAAATAGTACTTTCGTCTCTCTCCCCTTCCCTTCCCCAACCATTATCCAAACAAGTGAAATTGTCCCCTCCCTTTCTCTTCTCTTCCTTTCCTCCCATTTCCTCCTATCCAAACAATGTGTTAATCACGTTGCATAACAATGCTTGGATTATTGATAGTTTAAAGCATAGGTTGCAAGGAGGTGGGTATGGCGGTGTTTACCCATGTGTAAACTAAATCCCTTGGGTATGGCAGTGTAAACCCATTTGTAAACTAAATCCCCCATCCATAGTAAAATATAGAAATCAAATTTGGATAAGAGTATAAGACCTAGGGGCTCTATCAAAAATGAAGACCGAAGTAGACATCTATGTGAAACACTTGCTTCAAAGAGTGGTATTATCTTAACACCTTATCAATCATAAATATACACGCGTACTCTCTAGATTTTTTAGGTTAGTTAGGAATCATGGAGTTTGGTGCCACACGGGTTTACCTTTGCTTCATGATTGCAGCTGCGATGAAATGTGAGAGATAGAGTTAAAAGATTTAGCCAATAAGCTAGTGTAAATGAAAATGATTTACCTCTAGATTTACCACCCTACCCACTAATGGACTATGAGGAGAGCAGGCGAACGGGAACCGACCGTTGGAAAAGCGGTAGCTGCAAGTTCTGCCACATGCAGGGAAACTTGCACGTGTGGTTCTGGCCGGGGACCCCGGTATACTGTACTAATATGTGTAAGTCATCGTAATTCGAGTGACATGATTGATCAGAGGACAACAAGGAAGTCGGCTATAAAATTGGAAACAAAATTTGGAGCGCAAGTTTGTTGTAGTAGGTCTTTGAGCTCTATTTCCAAGAGGAGCAGAGTAGATCATTTTTGTGCCTGTAGGGAATGGGTGTATGTGGAGGGATGACATGAGTTATCAGGAGGAGACTTTTCTGGTAGAACTACATACGTAATTGTGGATGTAAGGTGGAAAAGGAGTCCCTTGTTTTTAAGACTCTTGTGGTTGATTTGTAAGGTGTTAAATCTTGGAACATATATTTATGAAGACCTCTATTACTAGACACTAGACACTAGACACTAGGTATGCAAACATATTTTCCATGAAGGAGCGCGTTTCAAGTGGAGGGGTGCAACAAGACTTAAAGTTTCTTCCAATTCTATAGCTTGGGAAGTTGCTTAAGCTCTTACGTGGATGTCAAGTCAAGTATACGAACTCCTTCTACCCATCTTGTATATTGTCCTTTTAAGTATACTGGTTGCTATGAACCTAATGAAAGGTTTGCCACAAAGCATCTTTAGAATCTCTATTTTATGTGGTAGCATCTTTCATTACTCATCTTTTGTCCTTTTAATTTAGAAAGCATCTTATAAGAGTAGAAGTTTGTCTAAGGGAACCTAAACCCTACACTTCAGCGGTTCAGCTATTATTTTTCCTTTGTTTTTCTCGCTACCAGTAAATCACACACACACACTCTTTTCTTTCCCTCGTACGCTTTATTATCTCATCTGCTTCTGGTCTTCTTCTTTGATCATTGTCTTCTCTCAGTCTTTTTTTATTTTTTCTCTCTTTCATCTCCTTTCATCTTCGTCTTGTCTCACTCATATCCATCTAATCTTCATCTTCTCTCTTTCTTCCTCTTATGGCATAGTTTTTCTTTTCCTGCTCAAATTAGTCAAAAAAAAAACCCATTGACTTGAAGTACGAAAAAAAAACATATCGTGTCCTCTCTTCCAAGATTACAATTGTCTTAAGACTACCAGCTAACGGACTATTTTCCGATCTTCACCATGCCACCTTTTGATTATGGCTTCCACAAGTTGCCTCACCGCTCTCTTGAAGACTTACAAATTCTTAGGTGCTTAGTTGTTTGTTTTTTCCTTTTTTTTATCGTTATCTTGATGAGAGAAGGTTTATGGCTGAGGAAAGATCATGGATGGGGAAAGGGACACTGGCCTGTGGTTAGAGAGGTTGTGGCAAGTTTGGTGTCCATGGCTGAAAGTTTGAGAAATAAGAATAATAAGTAGAAGAAAGAGAGCGGGAGTCACAAATCTATAGAAAAGAAAATGGCTAGAAAAAACAGTCCCATTGTTAGAAAGTAGTCTTTATTGCCGGGAAAGCAGTATAAATGTTCCCTTAGACAATTTGTCTTAGGAGGTACTTCCAGCAAAATAAAATTATAAAATTGCTTTCTCACAAAATTGAAAGTTGAATCGGTGCTTTTTGGCAAATTTGTCTGACATAACTTCGTATGCTAAATCAAAGTCTGTATGGTTGTTTGTTTCTCAATGCTTAGCATATTAACATCAATAGTAAAAGTCTAATAATCAAAATGCTCTTCTATATGGAAATCCAGTTTAAATACTAACCCATAAGCATGTTAAAATGCTACTTCACCACATATTTTTTCTAGAGTTGATTGCTAAGTGCTAATTCAATCTCAAGTCAAAACTGGTGACTTAATCTGCTGTATACTATTGCTAATTTCTAAATATGGCCTTATTAATCTTGTATATTCAGTTGGGGTTGGTATTAGAAGCTTCTGTAGTGTGAGACAAATACTTCTTTGAAGCTCAATAGTGATGGACTAGATTCATGTTTTTGACCCAGTGGTCAAATTTTTGGCTTAACAAGTTCCTATTGATTCTACATTTCTATGTCATTGTGGGATTTTTTGATGTGCGCTTTTGTAGGCTTTACTAAAATATGTTTTTCCAAGATACCCAGTTGCAGAAATTGCCAAAGAGGAAAACTGACAAAGCACATGTGCTGGACAAAGGGAAACATCTTGCAAGGCTAAACATCAGTGAAGCAGGGAAGGTCATGCTGAAGAGGTATAGTTAATGTTTTCAATAGCTACTTCGCTTTTCTCCATTTGATTGCTTTGAGGCTGTCTTGAATTCCATTATCTGGATTTTTTCTACTATTAAACTTTAATTCTCATAAATTATCAGTTTTGAACTTTTGATGCATGAAGTGTTCAAACGTAAAAGTCTTAGAACCTTGATCTGGCAAAATGTGCTGAATGATGATACATCAAGTGACATAAGTCTGCATATTCTCTGCATTCTGCTTATTTGGGGTGTAGTGTGTTTGGATCATCGTTTGCATGCAAGTCTCACAACAGTTATCTTTAGCGGTTTTGACTTGGAAGCTTTAAGCCTGCCTGCAGCTTGATTTCCCAGCCAACAGTGGGACTCATCGTGGTGCTGTTTTGGCCTTTTGGGTGTTATTGCATGCATCTTGAATTTCCTAGTAATCTCTATTTCACATCCAATGCAGAATTGTTGACATATGTGGACATCTGTGCCCTGTAGCTTTTAAAGTTCACATTATGCTAATGATTCTTTTGTTCCATTATATACCTTCATTTCTTAATGCTTGCAGCATATCTCGTTTTGAGATGTTTGTGTTTCACAACACTTCCAACATACTACCTCCGTTTCATATGTATTGCAACCTTTGACATTTTCCACTATTTCATACACTTTCGTTTGACCTTCTTTTGTGATTTATACATAAGGATAAATATAGTCATGTGAGATCTTGTTAGATTCGTCTCGATATATGCTTAATTAATATCAACTTTTTATATTTTTTATTTACATAAAAATATAGATATTATTGTCTAAAGTAGTGCATTGGGAGGCGTAAAACTCCCTATGTTGCAATACATATGCAACGGAGGTAGTATTTCTTTTGGGTGCTATATTTACTAATTGATCACATGTGCCATGTTTCACTCTCTCTCCTTCTCCTTGGTTCATGTGCCATTCTCTTATGTTGCAAATATTATGAAACTGGAAAACAAAATTGAGCTCTGGCTTTTTTTTTACTTCAATTGTCCTTTTCTTAGAACTACTTAACGTGGGTGGGAAGGTGAGGGGGTAAAAAGAACCCATGTGGAGGCAAGAGTAAAGTTGTACAACTCTTTCTCTCTCTTACAACGCTCTCAACAATCTAAAGGGCCATGTGAGAAAAGGGTTCATTGCTCTTTTTTTATTTTTTATTTTGGCCCTATTTGGTGGGGAGAGGTTTAGAGCAAAATTAGAGTTTTAGACCACTTTTAGAGTTTTCAAAACTCTAAAAGGGGTGTTTGGTAGAGAAAATTTTGAAATAGAGTTTTGGGATGAAAACTCTGTTTTTGTAAACGCTGAGAAAGACAACATTTTCATCAGAGGATTGAAATCTCTTTTTTATAAAGACATTACCACCCATAATTTACTATCCTCACCTCACCAAAAACCTTATCCTCTGCCTCAATCTCCATCTGAACTTGACTTTGCTCTTCAACCTCACCTCAGCATAGAATTCAATTATTTATCATCAAATAGATAAATTCACATGCTTTATTAATTTTGGTTTTAGAAAAAGAAGAAGGGCCACTAATTTTTCAGATTTGGTAGTAGATGGATGATGTAGTTGATTTGTTTTTTTTTTTGTTGATGGAAAATGGAAATTTTAAAATAGAGAGAAATTTTGCACTTACAATTTCTTGACAAGGAAATTCATGGATGAATCGATGGGGGATATGGAATGAGCTGGATTTTGTGGTGTGAGTACTGGGTAATAATGAATGAAAAAAGAAGAAGTGGAAGGTAGATCAAGCTACTAGTTTCCTACGCTAGTTTCTAATTTTTTTTCTTCCATTTATTACTTGTTACTACTTACTAGTTACTACTATTAAATTGTAAGTGTCTGATTTTTTTTCCACTGTAATGTGTTTTAATTGGAAAAATAGTTTCTTGCATTAGTAATAACTGATTTTAACCTTTTTAAATATATAAAAGAAATATATGTATATATTTAGATGGAGTAAATAATATGTGAATTATAATAGGTTAAGTTAATTAATGGTTTCTTGGTAAAATAATTGGTGACAAGAAAATAATACTCTTTAAGTAATAAAATATTTTCAGGTCCTTATATGTAATTTTACTAAATATCAACTATCAGCTATCAAATGATCTTACTAACTTTTAACTTCGGTATTCTCCAACCTGTGTCAAAATAAGGAAGATGTCCCATTATCAAAATATCAGAATTAGCGTGTCAGGAAAACTTGGATTCGCAACCTTATCCGATACTCGTACCCGAGTCCATGTAATGTAGCTGAAAACCGATTTAGGGGAAGAACTTCATTATTGACATGTATTTGAATCGTGCATTTGATGCCCTTTTTGTGGTTCTTGTGTGTTGGAGTACAGATGAGCCAAGATGCTTTTAAGTCATTATATTGCATCCTTTTCTTGATCAGTATCACCTCTAACAGATGTTAATGTTATGCGGTTCTTTTCAGAGGAGAAGGAAAGCTGGAAAAACAGTACAGAATGAATTGTTTAGGTTGTGGGCTTTTTGTTTGCTATAGAGCTGAAGAAGATCTGGAACATACATCTTTCATATACATAATTGATGGCGCACTTAGCACTGTTGCTGCTGAAACAAACCCACAGGTAGTGAGAGATGTGAAAGAAGTTTGATCTTTTAAGCTACTCATCTGAACTACTAATGTATTAATTCTAGCTGCACACTTTTGCTCCCTTCAAGTACTCTGCTAACTGATATACCCTGCTTATGATCTGCATGTATATGGGCACTGCAATATGTAACATGTTGTTGAGCTAGATTAACGATTGGAAACTTTGTACAACTAATATTCTCTTTCATGTAATTAACCAGTGCTGCCAGTTTGATCTCTAGTCTGATTGATCTAAGTACCACCTAAAAACTATTCTCAACTTGGTTGACTATGTGATTCTTGCATATAGTGATGCTGAACTGGGCATCTTATGCCAATCATCTTAACTTGTGACTCATATTTTCTGTGTGTACAGGATGCGCCTGTGCCACCTTGCATTTCACAGCTAGAAGGTGGGCTTGTACAAGTTGCAATAGAAGTAGAAGACCGTGCACCACGATCAGCAATTACGAGTAAAGCATTATCTTTCTTTTGTTATTGTTTTTTCACCATCTTCAGCACATTAAGCCATTGCTTTACCTTGTTGCAACATGCAACTTATTCTCTTCTTCTCAATTGATGTGCTAGAGCTGATTGTTATGCACTTTCTAAGATGCATCTTTGATACCAATTATGTAAACCACAGTTTCTACTTGATCATTTTCGCATGCAACTTTCGAGTTTATCAAATTAATTACTTTATTATAGAATTTCATCGGTCAAAAGATTTGTAAAATTCACCAAAAGAAGTCAACTTTAACAATTTAGCTCGTGAAAGTAAGTAATGATAAAAAGAAGGATGTGACGTAAGGTAGTCGATCCTGTGGTTTCGTTTTGACCTTTTGGTGGTCGGAACAGTCGACATTTGCCTCTTAGGAACAAGAGTACAAGTCGTGCATGTGAGATTTTCGACTTTGAGTGTGCCTATTAGGCACAATTGCGAGGATTTAGTAATTGAATAGAACTTTCAGGAGTGCATCGAGTTTTAAATGATCAAAGTAACAAAGGTATGTGCATTGAAGTGTTGGATTCCTACTTATAGTGCTAACTAAAAAGTGAATGTATTCTGAAATCTATTAATTGTCTTACTCTCCCAAAGGGGCTTATTTGATTTGTCCAAACTGTTCACAACCAAGCTCACCATTTTTATACAACTTAATAACTTAATGAGGACCACACACATGGGTCAACATGTGAGGATCAAGTGAAATGGCAAAAGAAAATGTTATAGATAAGGGGACATATTGACTATCGACTACGGGGAAGCGTCAACTCTCAAAAAAGGGTAACAAGGAAAGTTTAGTAAGAAGACAAAAATACTTTTCAACTATTTTTTCGATTTATATTCATCATTATGATTTTTAGATTAAAAATGATTGTTTCTGTTTAAAGATAAGAAACCAAGCAGTTTATTGGGCTTGATTAGCAAGGTTTAATTTAAAAGCCCAACCGCCAAACGTATGAGTACTTTTAACAAAAGAGGATAGTTTAAAGCCCAATCCACCTTTTATTGAATATCTATTGCTCCTCATGTCCCCCTCTTCTCTCCTTTTGACAATCTCATGGTCTGGTTTTTCTTAGGGAAAATTAACATGAATAATCCTAACTATTGTCCGTCTTCCCTAATTAATCCCACCTTTAATTATTCTCAAATTGATCTCAGCTATCAACCTTCCTTCCCAAAACAATCCCACTTGACTTGAAACTTGTTAAACAGGTTTAAAGTGCCACGTGTCATAATGACATTGGCAGAAAAAATAAAAGAAAATAAAAAAATGAAAATTAAAACCCTCCCCCTTCCCAGCGCCACCATACAACCACCTTTCCCTCCCCTTTCCCGGCCACCACGACCCGCCAGCCACCTCTAGAATAACCCGAACCTACCCCAGACCCACCCGAAACACCCACCCGAAACAACCACAGACCAACCAATACCGCCCTAGACCCACCGAAAACCACCACACGTCCCTACAACAACCCTAGACCCACCAGAAATCTTCCCCACCACCCTAAAAAAACCCAGGCCCACCCCACAAACCACCACCACGCCGGAACTTCTATAGCCCAACATTATTACCAAAATTCACATCCTTCTCTCAAATAAAAATTAGCTTCTATTCAAGCTTTGGTTTTCTATCTCGTTTCTCTAATGGCGGCAAATCAACAATATTTATAAACACCCGTAAATCAATTAAAACAAGTCTTTCTCCTTCAAATCAAACTAAGCTTTCATCAATGGAAGATGAAGCAGAGATATACGGCGTGTGGAGTTTTCAAGAGAGGAAGGTCGGCACTGGGGGGAGGGAGATCGGCGGTTTGCTAGTGGTATCGGGCTACCAATGGTGGTGTGGTGGTGTGCAACTGGTGGTGGGCGGCAGTGGGGGGTAAGTGAGTGGTTGTGGCAGTGACTCGTGAGGGTGAGGGTGAGGGTGGGGTGTGGTGGTTTTTTTATTTTTAAATTTCTTAATTTTTTTTAAATATTGATAATTTAAAAAAATTAATAAATGGACTAATCATAATGTGACACGTGGCATTGTTAAACAGGTTATCATTTACCTAGGTCTAATATTAGAACATACCCTAAATACTTGAGGTTGTTTTGGGGATTACTAAAGGTGGGATTAATCATGGAAGATAGGCAATAGTTCAGATTATTCCTGTTAATTTTCCCTTTTTCTTATATTCTGCACTTCCGCCTTTCTCTATTTTAGAAAACGAAGGGGGTCAGCTCCATCGACGTTACTCTTAATCCCAAAGTTTCCAACCCCTTAAAATGCTACCGAAACCACATACTTCTTCCAGGAATTGAGAAAGTATCCTTTTCCGTGCTACTTATGTACTCAACAAGCATGGTTTAAAAGCTTATGAAACATTAATGACCAATACAAGCTTTAATATTCTTCCTCGTTTAATATGCTGACATCCTCTCTCAAAAAAAGAAAAATATGCTGACATTCTCGTGAACTCAAAAACCAAAAGCAGCATCTGTTTGAGTCCCTCCTTCCGCTCTCCGTTTCAGCTAAGGTCTTTGGTGCTACTAGTTTGCTGCTTTTGGTGTAGAGTTTCAACCTCTTCAATTGTTGGCATGCTCGTTGGAGATTGCTGGTGGAATCTTTCTCTCTTTTGCTATGATCGGAGAGAGCTCCCAACTGATACAACTTTGGCTTTCCAGATTTGTTTGATCTTGTGAATTAGGCTCTTACACCTCTTGGTTTAGTCCCCTACCTTTTCCCTGTAGGTTTGTTGTTGCTTTGCTAGCGGTACAACTCTCTATGGGCTCTGTCTGGGGGCTGCCTATCCTCTACCCTTCTAAGGATATGGATCTTGGGAAATGAAGTTGTCCTTTTGCATACATCAAGTCCCTATTGGATTGAGTTTTTTGCATACATCAAGTCCCTATTGGATTGAGTTTTAGTTGCTGGTGCTTCGTTGCCCCATTGCGTAAATGATATTGGAGCATCCAATCTCGAGCACTCTTGGCCGCTTTTCACCTCCTTCTACACTATATTTTTTTGTAGTCATCGCCGAAACCCCTTGTGTTTCATGTTCATTTCTTCTTTTACTTTGGCGTCACACCATTTGTGTTAAATGGATTATGGCACAATAGGCAACTCATCCTTCTATTCCCTATGGTGTTGATTTCCGTTACTTTGTGGCATTTGGTAGGGATCAGTCCTCATGTGTGGATGTCCTCTCCCTGACTTTGAACATTACTTCTCTCGTAATCCAACCTGCAAGTTAGACTACTGGTCCCTTCTTTTTAGATGATGATCCTAACCATTGGACATCCGGAGCACATACTATTGGTCCCATTTTGAACTGTGATCCCTCATTACTACATAGTCATTGCAGCTGCTGGGGTATTAGCGTCTTTTGCTGGTATCAACTTTCTGCCTCAACTGTAAACTTTGGTCTCTGAAGATGGATTGGATCTGACGGTCCTTATCAGGCATGTTCTTGATGTTTAGATGGCGGATGGAATGATATGTATGTTTGAGGTGCTGCAACTTCTGCCCTCACTGTGATTGTCTTGAGTTTCTCGAACTCCTCCCATGTCTACTGCTATCCTTTTCGCTTTGATGTCAGCATACTTTAGCTCGAGCAACTTTTTGCGTCATCTGCTAGACTGCTACACATATGCTTATTGATTTTGATTAAATGTTGTCGTTATCTATCAAATGTCTGGAGTTACTGCTCCATGTCAAAGATGAAATATTCAACTTGTGTAGCATCTCTAGAGTCATCTTATTTTTGGGGTTTGGGTAGTTATTTTCATCCCACTTATAAGTGCATCAGAAACAAAACTAAGCTATTTATGCCAAGCATCTCTGTCTACCAAGATAGCTCAAACTACAGTTTTGCTTACATTCCCTTGCTTGTTAACCTCTTAAGAGTCTTTGGGCCTGGCTTCTAGCACTATCTTTTCAAGGCTCTTAAATATTAGGCTTGGCAGTTGGCCGGACCAACATGTTGAAAGACCGATGGTTAACACGTCACAGGCTATGTGGTCTTGTGCCTGACCCACATACCAGACTGTGAAGGCCTACAGCTACTTTTGTTTCCTCGTTGGTTACTCCCTGCATCACTCACACTTCCTGTAACAGATAACCTCTTTGTAATTCACCTTTCTTCTTTGAGTAAACAATCTTCCCTATCACATCTAACCCTTTTTTCTATCTCCGTGGCCTTTTGTTCTTACTAGTACCTCTCTGCCCACTTCTTATTTTTTTCCTTCTCACATCACCATTCTTCCTCTTTGCAGTACATCACCTATATTTTAGACTGAATAGTCATGTCCTCACCTACTTTAAGAAACATTGTGGGACAGATGGAGTCTTTTATTGAAATGTGCCCGACTGTGCCAACATTGCTGGGCCACTTGATGTACTTCCAGTTAATGATTGACTGTTCTGTCTGCTTGGTTTATCAAGGGATTGCTGTAATCGTTGTCGCTGGCTCTGTCACAGTATCAGAGACTGATTGGCTTAATTTGGTGCCTGCTTGCAGGAGTTAATGCTGATGATGTAAGAGTAGCCGTAGCTGCACCTGCTGCACGTGGGGAAGCAAATAATGAGCTTCTGGAATTCATGGGAAAGGTATGCAATATCAAGATGCTAATTTTACTGCCAGTGCTAAGCAAGGATAAGCCTCATTAAAAGTTCTCTTGAACAGGTTTTGGGTCTTAGGTTGAGCCAAATGACTCTTCAGAGAGGATGGAACAATAAATCAAAGCTTCTTGTGGTTAGTCAATTTTTATTTTTATCTATTTTTGTATTTGTGTGACATAGTTTCTAGATGTATGCAATTTGCTACACATGGATGTTATTGGATGATTCAAACCTCAAGGAGAGTTCCTGTTTGTTTATGAGGGTGTATGAAAACACATGGCAATAATTGATTCAGAAGCTAAATGCAGCAGCCCTGATGCTAGTTGTTATAGCTATAACAACTGTACACTTTAGCCCCTCTTACCTTGTCCTAGTTGGGCCTTGTTTGTGATAGTTCCATGAATATACAAAGTCTATCTGTGGTCTGTATGGAAGGAAGGGCTTAGAACATGTAAATTTATAATGAACCTATTTGATATTCTTCGATGGTGTAACCATTATGGGGTATGAGTGTTGATGTTGGAACATATTTTTGTTACTAAAGGCTTTGTTTAGAAGTATCAATCCTTTTTGTTTGTTGAACTAACTTGTTAAAAAATTTAACCTTGAATTAGGTGGAAGATCTCACTGCAAGACAAGTATATGAGAAGCTATTGGAATCTGTTCAACCATGAGCAAGTTGGATCCTCACTGAAAAATGTATTCTATTGTATTATATTGGCAACTATACAATATATACGTGATCATTCAGTGCATCTTTGTACAATATCTACCATGAGCAAGTTGCCCGAAGCTACAGTCATTTGAAGAATTTTAGACTTGTTTTCGGTCCAGATTTACTACCATGGACATTGGTACGATAATCCCAATCGCAAACTTACGGGACATTATGAAATGAATCAAATGAGCTTAAAATGTATCAAAAAATTAGTCAATAAAGAATTGTAAAGCAGTAGATATTGTATTTATTTGTGTTTAAGATTTTTTTGTTGGAAATTACCTATTGAATTACCATTTTCTAAAAAATTACATTATAAAAAACTTTTATTTTTTTTAAATATTTTTTAAAAATAATTACCTTGAAAATCTTATACTCCATCCGTCCCCCAAAGGATTTCCCATTTGCTTTTCTTGAAGTCAAATTTTGTAAACTTTGACCATAAATTATAACTAATATATAATATAAATAATTGTCATAGGTGATCTTGTTAGATTTGTATTAATAGGTGCATTTAAAATATCAATATTTTATTATTTTTATTAATAAATAATAGGAGATATAAGCGGTCAAAGATGTGCATTGGAGACCGTGCAAAAAGCAAATGGAAAATCCTTTGGGGGACGGAGGGAGTATCTTATACTTCCTCCGTTTTTTATTAGTTGACCTGTTTCTTTTATCACGTTTGCCAACGCGTGATTTCAATCACTTTTATCTTGGAAAATTGATGAGTAAAAATTATAAAAATATGATATTTTGAAAATATATAATGAGACGAATCTAACAAGACCCCACATGACTATATTTTCTCTTATGTATAAATCACAAAAGATAGTCAAAATAGATTATGTGAATAGTGTCAAAAGTCAAAACGTGTCAACTAAAAAAAACGAAGGAAGTATCTTACTATCTTATACTACCTCCATTTCTTTTTAAGTGCTACATTTTGACTTATAACATTATTCATTCATTATAATTTGACCGGCTTTTATGATATAGGCATAAGGAAAAATATAGTTATGTTGGATCTCGTTTGATTCGTCTCGATATATATATTTTTAATATCTAATTGTCATAATTTTTACAAATGCATAATTAAAGATAAAAATGATATAAAACGTGCCTCGGCAAGCGTGCTAAAGTGAAATGTAGCACTTATAAAAAAACAGAGGAAGTATAAAAAGAGGATTGAAGGTTTTGGTTGAAAAGGGCAAATGCATAGATTAACTTTTCCTTCTATATCCTTTGGTGGGCCTACCAATCTGGTATGTCTCTTCCTTTCTTTTATTGGTTCACACTTTTGTGGGTGGGCCTACTAGAGGATTTACACTTTGTTGTGGGTTGACACTAGTTTGTTTCCTTCTCTCTTTTGTTGGTATTTTCTTCTTCTTTTGGGTTCTTTTAATTTAGTAAATTTAAATTGTGGTTTGAATTTATTATTAATTAATATAAGTTGTTTTAAAAAAATTTATTTTCTTTTGGCAGGATCAGAGTATTAGATGTTGAACAATCTGCTTATATGATTTGAACTGGGTTGTTCTATTTTAGAAATTTTGTTGTATTTTAGTTGAAGTTTAAGTTAATTCCCCTATATCATGATAAAAATGGTGTGTAGATTACAATAGAGTTGGTTGAAACCTTTTCCTTCTTCCATATGCCCATTTAGTCTAAGTATTGAATTGGGTATACTGAGGTGGTAATTAGGTCTTAAAATCAGCCCAAGCGCTCCTCACGTCCGTACTGAGCTATTTCTTTGGAAAGCTCATACTAAGATGAGAAATTCTCCGATAGAATACTAGTACCATGATCGACTCTTTCCTTTAATTAAATACATGCCGCTACCATTACTCAACCTTGATAAAACCCTTGTCTGGGGTCCATCCATCAAGGAAGTTTTACCATCAACCCACCTAATTGGTTGGCACATTATACAATGGGACACCCTAAAATAGCCATTTCCATTGATTTAGAAACTAGACATCCCACAAAAAATCCAATTTTTCTTATGAAAAATGTTCGGGCGATTTTCTACGAAGGAATCATTGTCTCTACAAATAAGGGTGCTCTATGCGATGCCGCTTCGGAGGAAACTAACGACCACCTTTTCTTACAATGTTCAAAGTCTAGATCGCTATCGTCCTCTTATTCAGTGATGTGTGGCATTGTATTTCCACTTTAAACACTTGTATCAAGGATATCTTAAGTAGAAAAAAAAACAGAATAAGTAGTGCATCACTCGCTTCTATTTCATGATATTGAGCTTTTAGAAAGAGGAAACGTAAAAACATTGAACAATGGATATACAAAGAGCTTTTCAAAGAGCAAGGCTTGCTCATGAATGATACACTAGAACTATTGTAGACAAGTACTACAACTCAACATCTCCCCTCGAGAAGATTCCTTATCCCCCTCCCTTCTCTCTAACCTAAACATCAATGTTATCTTCATTTGTTGATACCCTTCATCAGATGGCTTATTCAAACTCAATTTTGACAAATTTATCATCAACTCTTCAACTGTTGCTAAATTCATCATCAAAGATCACTTAGGATATATCATTATAGCCCATGCTTTCTATAACACCCCGTAATTTCACTAGAAATTTCGCGCGTTAATTTATATGGTTTACATTGTTATTTATAACTCTAAATATAATTTCATTTATAAAATTATATTCTATTAAATAAATGGTCATATTTGAAGGCGAAAAATATTTCGGTGGATAATGTATTATGAGTATTAATTTTATAATGTAGTTAGTTATAAATTTAAGTGTTGTGTGATTAAATTTTGAGCGTTAAATTATATATATATATATTCGACGCTAAATTATATTTACTATTATATTTCCATAAAGCTTATATTTACTCCTACATTTTTATCTTGGGAATATTTATATATATATTTTTATATCGTATAATAGAATGTAGTGTTTTTTTTGGCATATTTTCAATACTCATGCTCATGCCGGTTGTTTGAAAGGGTAATGTAGTGCTCGTGTATGCGGATTATAAAATGTGTGTAAGTTTTAGTAGTTGTATATTTATATACGTTAATATTAATAAATTTTATTTATAAAAGTTTTAGTGCATATTTTTGTTATGAGCGTTTATATAAATAATCGTGGATCTTGTTTACGCTACACCATACCTAGTATTATGGGGGTCCAAATTTTAGTCTTTGCATTAAGGGGATTTCTTGGATAGCTTACTCACCTTTGTAACATTTATGATAATCAAAAGTCATACCCCTTCATTCACCCTCATAAACCACCCTCATCATGGCCATTATGTGCCAAATTAATTCACCCTTATTACTTTCCCTTATGCTGAGTTAGAAACTCAGAAAAATCAACCCCTCCCCATCCCATTCACACGCCATTCACCAAGCAAAAAGGAAAGGAAAAGAAAGAGAGAAAGTCTCCCCGTTTTTCCCCTGCACACTCTCACTAAAATAAACATCGCCGTAGATCTAACCGTTGGATCGTCTTCAAATTTGGACAGCATGTTCTTAACATCTATACCTTCACTTTTATCGGAGGAATTTTTAATCCGATCTTTATATCACTGGAAATCGTGGACGGAACACCACTGACTGTTTTAGAGGACCCTAAAATTGTTTAAAAGGGGAATACTTTGTTCAATGGAGGAGAAGTCTTCAAGGGAGAAGAAGGTTTTGATGATCCGCACGTTTTCTAGGCTATTATATTATGTTTCTCGGCACTCCTCTCGAAGATCGAGGTAACTAGCGTTTTTCTATCACGTTAGGAAATGAGAAGTAACCTTAGGTTGTTAGACTTATCGTTAGAGAATTTAGTATCATGTTAGGATGAACTTAGAAGATTGTATTTGTACTACTCTTGTTAAAATCATGTTAGGCTAAGTTTTTACTTGAATTCATGTATCTAATGTTCCCTTATTCTGCCGTTGCTATTGTGTTGTTGAAATGACTTGATTGTAAATGAATGGAAACTTTGAATTTTGATTTATGTGAATGATTTGGGAATTTGAGAAACTTATGATTTTTGATGCTAAGCAATTCATTTTGTATGGTGATTGGTTGGTTTGGACTTGTGATGATTTTGTATGATGTTCAATGCCTTGAGGTTTTATCAAACAAACCCGCGAAGCTGTGTGGTCGCGGCCCGTGACCCAATTCGCTGTCCGCGAACAGATTGGCCAGCCTGTTTTCAAATGGTCATATCTCACTCGTTGGTTATTGGAATTGAGCCAGCTTGTGACCAGTCGTTGGAAAGCTAACGAGCTAAATTTTAATGTCCCATTGGAATTTTCTAAAAATATTATCTATGCTGAGTGTTAGGTCTGTTTAAAGTTGTTGTTGTGTGCATTCTGTGCATAGTTAGCTTACAGCATGATTCTGTGTTTCGTAAATGACTTTGGTAGTATTGTGGAGTATCCTAAGGCATGTTTGAAAGTATAATTTTAGTACTTGATACCATTTATTAATTCTTATGCCAAGTTTGAGTTGTCGACGTCGTAATGTTTGGGGGAGAATAACACTGCCCTTAGCATCACTTCGCCAAGAGTTATGTACGGAGAGTATTGTGACTTGATCATAATTTACTTCGTACCCAAACTCAGATGACATTTTGATGTTTTGTATGCCTTTTGTTGTATTTGTAGTATACTTTGATTAGTTTACCGTATCAATTTGGGATTTGTGAACTTCGATGATTTTGAGGATGTGATGATTTTAATGATTTTAATAATTTAAATGATATTTAATGATTTTGACGGTTTTAATGGTTTTAATGATTTTTGATAACTTTGATAATTTTAATGACTTTGATGGATCTAATCGTTTTTGACGAATTTGATGATTTGATGAATTTGACGAATTTGATGAATTTGACGAATTTGACGAATTTGATGAATTTGATGATTTGAAGTACATTATTTTGTCTTTGAATTTGAAGTTTGGTTTTTAATTGAGTTGAGTAGCCTAAGGGACGGTGCCCCGAAGGTAACGAACATGCACTCCGAGGGGTCAGGGGACATCACGTTGGGTGTTACCCTGCATTGGAGATACCTAGGACTTGTTGTCGTCCGAGAGGTCGGGAGATACTGCGTGTATTGTCCCGCATCGGGAGTTTGGCCATTCTTAGACACAGACGGTAGGGATCGTAACCCATAGGCCGTTCTCGAGGTTGCGACCTGACATTTCTTGAGGAGGTGGGCTGCGGGTCACTAGCGTTCGCTCTCTCTATGTTAAATTGTTTATTTTCAAATTGTTGGTGTTTTTGTGATCCCTTTGATGTTGGTCTTTCGAAATTCTTTATTTTAAGCATCTAAAGCATCCTTCTTAGTACTTTATGCTAAAGTTTGACGTTTGTTGCAATGTGTACTTTGCCTTCTTTTGTTGCTATTTGTGTTGTCTTGTCTTTGACGTTTGTTCTAACTTCATTTAAGTTTACTATTTGTTTCCTAAATTGGGCTGGGAGAACTGCTAGTTACTCCCCACTGATTGTGGAATTTTTGTTAATATATATTGCAGATGACGATGCTGTTTAGAGTTGATACAATATGGATCGGGGTTGTGCGTTTACCCGTGTAAGCAAGAAGGTTGTGCTAGTCATAGTGGACGAGCATTATGAGTCTGAGATTAGGACTAGTTTTCTAGTTGGTCTCAAGTAGTTTACCTTTGTTAGTTTGAATGTTAGATTTAGAGTTGATCTTTTGGATTTTGGTTTTACATTTCGAATTTGGTGAAGTTTCGAGATTATGGATAGTTATGGTTATGGATTTGGCTTGTTTAGTTAGAGATGAGGGTATGATACCTCATTCCTCTTTATATATATATGATTTGGAGTTTCGATTACTATTATGGGACTCGTTGTTTATTTTAGTTTTAATTTCACCCCATAGAGTGACAGTCTCGTCTCGGTGGTATTTCCGCTACCATTGATTTGATGGTTGTTGATGCATAAAGCATTTCATAAGCAAGAGCATTCGTTGGTTAAGAACCGAAGAATCAGTTTTGCTTCAAGCCTTGTTGGAACCGTACCAACAACCACCACTTTCACTAGCCTTAGAACCACCAAACTAGGCCACCAATGTCAAAGAAGAGCTCTTGGTGCAACCTTGCTTTGTTAAATTAGTAACTAATCTACGTTAGTTAGCTAATTAACTCAAAGACTTGAATTAGGACAAACTGTCCAGTTTTACTCTAAGCGCACAGCTCAAAGAAATGAGTATAACTCTTAATTCATTCAACAAAGTCTAATGAAACTTCTTACATTACAATCCTAACATATAAAGCAGCAACATACCAAAAATTCACGTCATTTGGTGATGTTTTGCTTAGGTAACAAAAGCCATCTTAAACTATTACAAAATCTGGCCAGTTTTCAGTACCTAGGTGCAATGATTAAGGTATTCTGAGAAACGAAAATATCCTACTGCAAAAAGGAAACTAAGGTATTAAAATAGACATTCTAAGGAAAATATCCTCAAAAAATCAGCTCCAAAAGCTTAATAAAAGCGGCTGCCCAGAACTGATGAAAAGGAGCCCAGAATGACGCCTGGGAGCTGCGGTTTTGGATACTTCTTCATGAAGCTCTCATTTCCTATTGATTCTTGCCTCCAACTCTTCACATGCTTGTTGGTGATGTATGTAAGCACACAGGTGAGTCATGTATGGTTGCCTTAGCCAAGAATAAAGCTCAAAAACATGCTCAAAACGTTCCCTAAACTAACCGTACAAAAACTGATCTTCCAAAACAGTTTCACTAGGCTTACTTTAATGACTTAGAACTAATTAATTAAGCTATTTAATCATAATTCAAGCTTGATTACTAATACTTTATGATGTTAAGATGATCATAAGCATTAATCAACAAGGCTTAAAATAGATTAAGAAGGTGTTAAGCTTAATTAACAATTCGAAGTACTTGCTTGTTCGAAATTGGATTAAGTAAGCTAATGAACTGAATCTCCTTCACCTTAATCTCTTCTTGATGACTCTTTGCTAGGAGACTTGTATTGATCATGGATGCTCCTGCATCATTCTCCCCTGGTTTGGAGAAATCTTCTTGTAACTCGAAATCTTCTTCCAAATATGGAGCTAAGTCACCCACATTGAAGGTGGCCGAAATGTTGCCCATCTCACTTGGTAGTTCTATCTTGTATGCATTGTTATTGATCTTTTCAAGCACCCTAAATGGACCATCACTCCTTGGCATCAGCTTGTTCTTCCTTCTTGATGGAAATCGTTCCTTCCTTAGGTGCAACCATACCAAGTCCCCGGGCTTGTAAATGACCTCCTTTCGATGCTTGTTAGCTCGGACCTTGTAAGCCTCATTAACCTTCTCAATGCGTGCTCTAATCTGTTGGTGAAGCTTCTTCATCTCCTTTGCTTTTTCCTCTGCATCTTTGCTTTGCCTCACTTCAACTGGAATAGGTAGTAAATCAATGGGACTTAAAGGATTAACCCCATAGTTCACTTCGAATGGAGAGCACTTCGTGGCATATGTAGGTGATCTATTATAAGCAAATTCTGCATGTGCTAGCTTTAGATCCCAATCTTTCTGTGACTTGTTAACTAGAGTTCTGAGGAGAGTAGTAAGCGTCCTGTTTGTCACCTCCGTTTGACCATCAGTTTGTGGATGCGCCGTGGTACTAAAGAGGAGCTTAGTACCTAGGAGCTTCCATAAAGTCTTCCAAAAGAAACTGAGGAACTTAACATCCTTATCAGAAACAATAGTCTTCGGTACACCATGTAATCTAATGATCTCCTTGAAGTACAAATCAGCTACATGAATTGCATCATCCGTCTTGTTGCAAGCAATGAAATGAGCCATCTTTGAGAATCGATCCACCACCACTATAATAGCATCTCTTTGCCTTTGAGTCCTAGGCAAAGCCACAATGAAATCCATACTAACATCTTCCCATGGCTGATTAGGAACTGGAAGTGGAGTATAGAGCCCTTGATGAAAAGAACTCTTGGCCTTTTGACATGTAGAACATCGAGCTAGAACTGAGTGAACATCACCTGCCAGTTTTGGCCTATAAAAGTGTTCCTGCAAAACATCCACAGTTTTGTTAAAACCAAAATGCCCTGCTAGGCCTCCTCCATGAACCTCCTTGATGAGCAAATCCCTTAGTGAGCACTTAGGGATACAAAGCTTATTATTTCGGAAGAGAAACCCATCTAGAACCGAATAAGCTCCATGAGAACCATTCTTGCACGCTTCTATCAATGGTGAAAAATCTGGATCATCATAATAAAGCTCCTTAATATGAGTGAATCCAAGAACTCGAGCCTCCATTAGAGAAAGCATAGAATGCCTCCTAGATAATGCATCTGCAACCACATTACAAACTCCAGTTTTGTACTTTAAAACAAAATCAAAAGATTGAAGGAACTCCACCCATTTAGCATGCCGTGAACTGAGCTTATGTTGTCCATTAATGTACTTCAAAGCTTGATGATCTGAATGCAACACAAACTGAGCTGGCCTAAGATAATGAGTCCAATAAGTCAAGGCACGAACAATAGCATAGAACTCTTTATCATAGGTGCTGTAGTTGAGCTTGGCATGATTGAGCTTCTCACTGAAATAGGCTATGGGACGCCCTCCTTGTTGTAAAACAGCTCCAATCCCTACGCCACTTGCATCACATTCCACTTCAAACACTTTCTTGAAATCTGGTAAGGCTAGAACAGGCGCCTCACAAAGCTTGCTTTTCAACTGATCAAATGCTTCCTGAGCTGCTGGAGTCCAAGTGAAAGAACCCCTTTTGATACATTCGGTCAGTGGAGCCAAAATAGTACTAAAACCTCTGATGAATCTCCTGTAAAAAGATGCCAATCCATGAAAACTTCGAACTTCTGTGATGGACTTTGGAATTGGCCATGATTTGATTGCCTCCACCTTGGATTCATCCATAGAAATGCCCTGAGATGAAATAATGAAGCCAAGAAAAGACACACTAGAAGTGAAGAATTCACACTTCTCCATCTTTGCATATAACTTCTTTTCCCTTAGCTTAAGGAAAACCTTCTTCAGATGAATAAGATGATCTTGTTCATTGTTTCTATACACAAGAATATCATCAAAATAAACCACAACAAATGAACCAATGAAAGGACGAAGTACCTCATGCATGAGCCTCATGAAAGTACTAGGAGCATTAGTTAAACCAAATGGCATAACACGCCACTCATATAACCCACTCTTAGTCTTAAAGGCTGTTTTCCATTCATCCCCTTCCTTGATTCGAATCTGATGATAACCACTACGCAAATCTATCTTGGAGAATATAGTAGCACCATGTAATTCATCGAGCAAATCATCAAGCCTAGGAATAGGATACCTATACTTGATGGTAATGTTGTTTATAGCCCTGCAATCTACACACATACGCATAGTTCCATCCTTCTTTGGAACCAAAATAACAGGAACAACACATGGACTAAGACTTTCTTGCACAAACCCCTTAGCTAACAATTCAGTAATCTGTTTTTGCAACTCTTTAGCTTCTTCAGGATTACATCAATAAGCTGCCTTGTTAGGTAATGGTGCTCCAGGAACTAAGTCAATTTGATGCTCAATACCCCTACTAGGTGGTAAACCATAGGGAAGATCCTCGGGAAAAATATCACTAAAATCGTTCACTAATGGTTTAACCCAATCATGTAATTCACGAGTATTTTCATCATTTGCAGCAAATAACAACAACAAGTACATTTCCTTCCCCTTTTCAATGGCCTTATCAACTTGATGTTTTTGGAGAATTAAGGATTTCTGATTTTTAGCCTTTGAATTGGAGGTTTCTTTCTTAGGCAAATTCGGACCCTTTTTGCTAGGACTAAGTATAATTTTCTTATTTTCATGCATGAAAGTGTATGTATTAGTCCTACCATTATGTAAGGTTTCCTTATCAGATTGCCACGGTCTCCCTAAGAGAATATGACATGCATTCATAGGCACCACATCACATAAAACCTTATCATTATACGAATCACCAAAAGTGAAGCTAATTAAAGCTTGTTTTGTTACCTCCACACAGTTACCATCATTAAGCCAATGAAGCTTATATGGTTTAGGATGACTGAAGGTAGGATGATTGAGCTTCTCCACCATAGAACTCGAAGCTACATTAGTGCAACTCCCACCATCAATAATCATGGAACAAATCTTGCCCTTGATTAAGCATTTCGTCTGAAAAATCTGGTCTCGTTGAGATGGTATAGCTTCGGCTTCTTTGGAGTGAAGGACCCTCCTTAGAACCAAGCTAAGATGATCATCTCCTTCCACTTCATCAACAAGAACATCTTCATTGCATTCATCCTCCTTTTCAGATTCTTTTTCGTGCTCCTCTTGATCTTTAAGGGCATCTTCTATGTTTTTAATGTCTAGTAAGGTCATTACCCTTCTGTTTGGGCATTGTGCTTGATAATGACCATAACCATGACACTTAAAACATTTGACATCATCCTTCTTGGAAGAACTTTCAGCAACTTTCTTCCCTTTATCAAGAAATTTCGAACCAGCTTCACTTTTAGGTGTAAATGGAGATGTCGAAGTAGGCTTTACATACGAACTAGAACCTCCTTTAGCATAAGAAGTTCCTTTGCTAAATACCTTCTTCTTCTTGTCTCTTTGATGCTTTTCCACCTTAAGAGCCAACCTGAAAAGTTCATCTAAAGTAGAATAAGATTGAAGTTCAAGCTTCTTTTGAATGTCACGATCTAGGCCCTTCACAAAACGAGCCATGGTCTGCTCTTCCCTTTCTTGAACATCCAATTTCATCATCAACTTTTCATATTCATGGATGTATGTCTCGACATTCTTGGTACCTTGGAACAAATCAGAAAGTTGGTTATATAAATCAAGAGTGTAAGTGGAGGGGAGAAACTTAGCTTCCATCTTCTTTTTCAGTTTCTTCCAACTCTTGATTTTTGGCTTATGCTTCCTTTCTCTAGCAAGAGCAACGTTTTCCCACCAAAGGGATGCATAACCCTTTAGCTTAGTGATAGCCAACTTGAAAGATTTCGAATCATCAAACTCCTTTAGCTCGAAAATCCTATTACATCTCGAAACCCATTCCAAATAAGCATCCGGATTAAGGTTTCCATCAAATTCTGGAACATCTAACTTGATGTCTCGAAAATCATCTTGTTTTCGTGGCCTCCTTCTTTGATTAGAAGTTTGTGATTGTACTTCTTCACTAGAGTCATAAACAACCTCATTCTCATCTTCAAAGTGCCTCCTTTCATGAACTTCTCTTCGAACTCCAACACTAGAACTTCGAAAAGCTTCCATGAGATTTGCCATTTGCTCACTAATTGTAGCCATTTGATTCTCAAGGCCAACTAGCCTTGCTTCATTCAATGTCATGCCCCTTCTAAACTGATTTGGATCTTCATTACCACTCATTTTAACAACCACGAAATTGTATCAAAGATTAGAGGTGAAAAGAGAAGAAAAGAGATGTGTTTGGGCTTAGAATTGGTTTCGGTTTTGGGGGGGATAAGTGTATGAGTTTAGGAAATGATTATAGGATGATTAGAGGGTTAAAAGAATGCTCTTAAACTAACCAAAGCTCTGATACCAAATGATGCATAAAGCATTTCATAAGCAAGAGCATTCGTTGGTTAAGAACCGAAGAATCAGTTTTGCTTCAAGCCTTGTTGGAACCGTACCAACAACCACCACTTTCACTAGCCTTAGAACCACCAAACTAGGCCACCAATGTCAAAGAAGAGCTCTTGGTGCAACCTTGCTTTGTTAAATTAGTAACTAATCTACGTTAGTTAGCTAATTAACTCAAAGACTTGAATTAGGACAAACTGTCCAGTTTTACTCTAAGCGCACAGCTCAAAGAAATGAGTATAACTCTTAATTCATTCAACAAAGTCTAATGAAACTTCTTACATTACAATCCTAACATATAAAGCAGCAACATACCAAAAATTCACGTCATTTGGTGATGTTTTGCTTAGGTAACAAAAGCCATCTTAAACTATTACAAAATCTGGCCAGTTTTCAGTACCTAGGTGCAATGATTAAGGTATTCTGAGAAACGAAAATATCCTACTGCAAAAAGGAAACTAAGGTATTAAAATAGACATTCTAAGGAAAATATCCTCAAAAAATCAGCTCCAAAAGCTTAATAAAAGCGGCTGCCCAGAACTGATGAAAAGGAGCCCAGAATGACGCCTGGGAGCTGCGGTTTTGGATACTTCTTCATGAAGCTCTCATTTCCTATTGATTCTTGCCTCCAACTCTTCACATGCTTGTTGGTGATGTATGTAAGCACACAGGTGAGTCATGTATGGTTGCCTTAGCCAAGAATAAAGCTCAAAAACATGCTCAAAACGTTCCCTAAACTAACCGTACAAAAACTGATCTTCCAAAACAGTTTCACTAGGCTTACTTTAATGACTTAGAACTAATTAATTAAGCTATTTAATCATAATTCAAGCTTGATTACTAATACTTTATGATGTTAAGATGATCATAAGCATTAATCAACAAGGCTTAAAATAGATTAAGAAGGTGTTAAGCTTAATTAACAATTCGAAGTACTTGCTTGTTCGAAATTGGATTAAGTAAGCTAATGAACTGAATCTCCTTCACCTTAATCTCTTCTTGATGACTCTTTGCTAGGAGACTTGTATTGATCATGGATGCTCCTGCATCAGTTGTTACATTTATTTAAGTTGAAGCTTAGTTGGTGAAAGACGGGATGTTACACTTTCAATCTAGGCATTGCCACCACAATTGTTGTTGAGGCTTCAACACTACATAAAAGGCTCATGTATGCATGATATATCAACATCTCAAGGATCATGGTTGAAGGGGAAACCTAATGGTTATTAACAACGTCAACAAAGTATGGTCACCATCGTGGAAAATTTCTCACATCATGAAGACCTTAAATCCATCCTCCATCACTTCTAAGACTCGCAAACTAGGCATATTTACAGGGAAGCAAATTGCGTATGACAATGGTTTGCCAATGTGGAGCACCTCCTTCCGGATTCTTTGGAATTTAGACCTAACACACACTCTGCTTCTCATCCTATCCTGTGTTCTGGTATTAAGAGTCCCCTCGTGCGCATGGTCTCTTGATGCTTTTCCTCAATTTTCTTACCTTTTCAGAAAAAAATACACTACTTTGACCATTTATATTTATAATTATGTATTAGTAAAATTTTGTGTAAGTTTTAAGTATGGGTTGGTCGCACCCAAAAGGAGGAGAGAAAATCAACTTCAAAGACCAAAGGAGGTTCCCCTTAAGAACCATATGGCAATATGGGGAGTATCTCCTTAACCTTATTAGGTGAACATCTCTCCCCAAGTTAATCATTAATCGGACTGTCACATGTAATGTTTTTATGGGGCATGAACTTCAACACTCCCCCCACATGTGATGTCCTTCTTTTATTTGCCTAGAGTATATTAAAGGTCCATCAAGTTAAGTAGGAGCTTAGGCTGCACCCAAAAGGAGGAGAGAGAGTCTACATTCCAAGACAAAGGAGGTTCCACCTTAAAATCATATGGCAATAAGGGAATAACACCTTAGCCTTATAAGGTAACATATCTCCCTTGAGTTAATCAATGTGTGACTCTAACATGTGATGTTTCATAGAGCCAGAGCTTCAACAATAAGTGATATTTGAAAATTAAAATAAATCTAGCAAGATCTATAAAACTATATATGTCCTATCGAATGTTGGAATATCATGGTCAATGTTTATAAATTTTGATCGCGAAAGTACAAGTATTGCAAGATTTCAAAACAGGGGTAGTATATTATATGGAAATATTTTTTTAAATAAAAAGTTTAACAAGAACTAAATGGGAAAGAATAATATGGGAAATATCAAGATGTTAATAAAATATATTACTCCAAAATCGAAAAGTTCTTTGACAAAAGTTTCAGAAATAGAATACGGGATAATATATGGAAAAGGGAGATACTAATAAAATATATTATATTAAGAGTTTATTTATTTTAAGCAAAATTTCAGAAAAAGAATATATGAAATAAAATTTCATATCCCATATTAATCAGTCACCTAAATTAACTAATATTCACACTAAATTAAGATTTTCAAATAATATTTGAAAATAAGTTTATTTTTATGGAAAAATTTTGACTCTTACAACATGGGAAGATACTAATAAAAATATATTAATTAAAATTCGAATTTTTATAACCTAAATTTCTGAAAACATGATATAGGAAAGAATATGATACAATACTAATAAATTGACATTAACTTTTAAAATCAGATTAACTTTTTTGTTACAAAAAGTTTGAAAAACTGAATATAGAAAACATCATGTGAAACAACATGAGAAGATATTAATAAAACATGTTATATGCAATCAATCTTCTTTTAACATCCATTTAAAAATTATATTTCCTCCGTTTCTAAATAAGTGACACATTTTATGTTTTCAGGTTTGACAATGCATTATTTTAAACATTTATATCTACAATTAGCAATAAGTAAAAATTATAAAATTTGATATTAAAAATATTCACATTAAGACGAATCTAACAAGATCCCACATGACTATGTTTCTCCTAAAATGTAAATACCAAAGCAAATTATAGCTTAAACAATGAATAATAAATACTATGCAAATGTGTCAACTGTCACTTATTTTGAAACGGAGGAAGTATATGGGAAAGAAAAAGGAATGTACGAATAAAATTCTTGATTGGTTTTAAATGTACTCTATCCATTTCTTTTTGTTTGTCCCATTTACTGTAACTCCAAATGCCAAGGAAAATGATGTCATAGACGTGTGGGTGGGGACAATAATTAAGGAGTCCATTTATTTTATAGTAAATATGGTAATTAAAGTAGGTGAGAGAAAATTATAAGGTATATGTGGGACCAAAAAGTGATAAAGTAGGGGTAGTTGGGTAATATAATTTTGCCATATAGGAAAAGATATAAAAGTATGACAAACAAAAAGAAAGGACAAAAACGGAAAGTAGGATAAACAAAAAGAAACGGAGGGAGTAATACCGTAAGCTCACAGTGTCTGTTGTTAGCAGAGCCTTGCAGGTACGAGTCGAATCCACAGGGAGACGGTTTTCAAAGTTAATTATCAACTAAACAACTACTTCAGACAAAAGCAGGGAGAAAATAGTTGAACTACTACTAAACTAATGAAAACAAAATTAAATCAAGGATTTATCAAATAACAAAAAGGCTAGGGCATTAGTTCAGTACACCATACTTATACCAAACAAAGGGGTTCAAGTAACTAATTGTACCTAGGTCGTGAGTCAGGCAGTTAGAGCAAATATTAATCCTATGGTCGAGTCTTAACGCTCATAATTCAACATATGCAATACGATCGCTAACATAATCCGAATTACCGGTGTGTTCTAGGCCTCTAAAAGTAAGACAAATCTGTTCAAACAGTTATTAACCATACGCAATTCATGATATTGGCCACTAACATAAATCACGGATCAAGTATGAATTACACTATAACTGCTCTAATCACAACCTAAATACTATAAGAAACTCAAAGAATAAACATGGCTTCCCTCCCTAAAACCCTAGATAAAATCTACTCACTCATGACTAAAGTAACAAAAGTAATAACTATTGAAAGATTCATACTTTGAAGCATGTAATAATAAAGAGAGCCAATACTTTTTTTTTTGGAAAGGTAATGTAGTGGACCCCTGGCCAGATCTCAACTAGCACAGTTTCTTGATCTGATGTTTGCGGGGCCCGATATTTGGGAGTAGGGGGAATGGTAAAGGAATCCCCACCCCTATATGCCCCTAGTGGAATTCGATCCCATGACCTTGAAGTCATGAGATCAAACCCTTAACCACTAGGCCAAGCCAAGCTTGGTAAAGAGAGCCAATACTTGAAAGCAATAAAGAACAATGGAAGAAACAATTACAAAATGAAAGGAAAGACAAGAACTTTTTGAAATAATCTCCAAAGTATGTAAATTAAATCTAGAGAGAAAACAAAGATCTTAATGAAACTAAGATAAGCTAAAAAATTATATTCAATCCAAAATTACATCTTACATAGGTCTAAACCTACTTTAAAAACGGATAAAAATGCACTCCCGAGAAACCGCCTTGACTACCGGGCGAACACCACCTGGTTGGACGGACCTTGCTCGGTTGACCGGATGGACCTCACTTAGAATTTTTCTTCAAAGGAAGAAATAAGGCTTGTGCGCCCAGTCGGGCAGCCCTTGCCCGATCGACCGAGCGGAAAGATGACGAAACTAGGTTAACTTGCAAAGGCCATAACTCTTAAACCAGAAGTCCAATTGGGGCGTGTGAACTATCGTTGAAAATCCCTTGAAGTCTAGTTTCCAATCCAACTAAAATTTCTTGATTATCAATTTTCTATCAAAGGTTATGATAAAAATCGTGAACATGTTTCAGTTTTGGCACTTCATTCACTAATTCTTTGCTTCATTCTAACTCAAAATTGTCCCAAAGGAATGCATTGTGATTCTTGTACAAGCTACCTTCATCCTTATTGATTCATAGGCTTAAATTGATATTTAATAATCATGATCAATTTGTATCAAAATAACCTGAAAATCTTTGAAACACGCAAACAGAGAGTGGTAGAGCACAACTTACGTAATTGATGCCATTATGCACCTAAGTGCTCTAAAAGGAGTTCTAACTTCAACCTAAATGCATCTATAAACTATATATAAATGTGACACATCAATTCTCATTCCTCCAATGCACACATATCTAAAAGTAGTTGGTGGTGAGTCTTTTTCATTTAAATTGGCTTTTGAGAGTATTTTGTGAAGGCAAATGCTAACGAATGTCCCCGAACGTTGGATAATGTAACTAAAAGTAGAAATATTAAATTAACATAAATAATGATTACACTCACCGATCCATGATTTAGGCATATATTCCCAAATTAATGTCAATTTGAAAATATAATGAATGTTAATTAACGCCCTGAGGGTTTCGTTAGCAAGATCTTATTTTTTTTATAGGAAATCCACTCAATCGGAGAAATAAAAAGTTGGTAACCATTTGGGTAAAATTCAAAAATGAGAAGTTTAGTACGGGAGGGAGTATATTATATGAAATACATATTATTTTTTTTAACAAAAAAAATGGGATATGAAAAGAATATAGAGAAGATATCAATATACAAAAATCAGATTTATTTGAAGCTAAGTTTAAAAAAATAGAGTATGAGAAAATACCAACAAAATAGTTGATATAACATTAGAACTTTTAAGCAAATTTTAGAAAAAAATGGAATGAGATTATGTTAACCTTAGTTAGTTAAAAACAGGACAAAAGTTAAACAGGATTTAATTTGGCTCGTTAAAACGACAAATATTTAAAAAAACCGATCAAATATTCGACTGAAAACGTTGACTTTTATAATTTGGATACATACGTATACGCGTTTGAAACAGTTTCAATTCGAAAAATTCGGCCAAAAATTCAGCCATTAGTTTTTGCATTTTTACTTAAATTACGGGTTTTTTTCGAAAAACAAAACTATATACCTATTCATCATAATTAAAAATGTAGTGTTCATGACAATATCAATTATACATAACTAAGGATGACAATGGGTGGGATTTAGGTCGGGTGAGCCATCACCCACATCCATCACCCGTTTAAACCAACTGCCATCCATCTGCCCGTCACCCGTAGAACAATCACCCGTATTCCATCCAGCCGTCACCCTCGGGTGAAATGGATGGATCGGGTCATCCGCTTAGGAGAGTTTAACAAGAAATAATTAATCAAACATGCAAAAATGATAATTTATACATTAATTTCATGTTAAATTACAATAATTAAATTTTATGAAAACATGTTAAAGAATGATCAAAAGGAAATATTCCACATTAATGTAAAAAATGATAGATTATAAAAAAAATGTAAGAAATGGGTGATGGAGCAGATGGTAAGCGAGTGATGGGTATGTTTCATCCTAATCCATCCATCACCCCTCACTCGCTCACCCGTTTATCATCCATTTAACTCGATTTTCATCCTTTTTGTTTTTCAGGTGGAGCGGGTGATGGATAGCCCATTGGACATTGCCATCTTTATGCATAACCAGACTAGGGAAAATACAAAATTAAGATTGACAGACATTGATGTATAGATTTAATACTGAATTTACAACCCAAGAGCTAGAGGATTCACAAGCACATCACGCTTAAGATACAAACCAAAAGGCTAGAGCATTCAAAAGCATTTCATAACTTTACGCAACATGTTGTCCATAAATTTAAGGACATGTATGAAATGAGCATTCACAAGACTCTTACTAAAGTTGCGATGAAGGTGAGGCGGTGTGCTAGTGGAGCAATGGTGTTTTCTGTCGGTGAAGGTGAGGGGGTGTGCTGCCGGTGTTTTTTATCTGGTGATGGTGAGGCGGTGGCCGGTGGGCCGCTAGCTGCAGCAAGAGACTAGAGCTTCAATATTGAGGGTTAAGAGGGATGAGGAAGGTTTGGTTAAAAACGACAGAAGAAGCAACTGAAAGGATTTTTTTTAAGAAAAAAAAAAGTGTTTAATACGTTAAAAACATTTTAAACAGTTAATACCAGTTTTTTCCGTTTAATAAGCCATGCCCGTTTTTTCGTTTTTTTTGAAAAAAGGGATTAGCCAACTAGCTGTTATTATTAATCAAACAAAAATCATGAAAAAGGCTAACAAAGTATAGATATTTACTTAAACATAAAAATGAGAAAAGCCTAATTTTAATTTACAAAAAACAGCAGCCAACACATTCTCGATCACACTTGGACAAACCCCAACCCAAACTCGCGTGGAATAATCGAGAGGGGTTAGGTGAACCATAGCATGAACAACTAGATTTGCCTCACTGAAAACATGAACAAAAGTGACAACTTCAAACAAACTAATAAGTAATTTAGTTTCTATCACTACCATGCATAGGTAAACTCTCATTATTAATCATGTCAACAACTTGTGACAATCGCATTCCACAACCACTTTCCTTGCGTAAATTTAACTTGCCATTTTTAAGCCCAAGACCATTGCTTTTGCCTTTGTGACATTTACTTCCCACGAACTTTGAACTTGTTGACAACAAATACAGATAATATTAGCATTATGGTCCCTAATAACCACACCCAATCCAACTCCATCATCACCAAAGCTCGCCCCGTCCACGTTGATTTTAATCGTTCCGACATTGGGGTGCACTAATGTGTCTCTTCACGCTGCTACCGAGGTGAATTTGGAGCTACAACCCCCTCTATCTTTGCTTGTTGAACACAATAGACCCCGACAATACTGCAGCAATAATTTACCCTAAGATTTCAACACTCCTCCATGAAGGACCGAATTCATTTCATTCCATAAAGCCCACGCGATCATAGCAGCTTTCTCCTTTTACTCGTTATCTAAAGCCTTCAACCACAAATCAACCCACCATGCTGCCCCATCCCACTGTAAACCACCCTCATTGATCCTACTGCTTGCCTCCTCCCACACAGCTGCAACGTACTGCACGTGCAATCCCGTCTCCCTGTCTCGCCCACATCGGTGACACATAGGTTAGATAATATCAATCCTCTTGTTCAGACCCGAACTAGTAGGCAAAGCTCCGCTACACAAGCGCCACAAGAACATTCGTACTTTCGGAGGAACAACTAGAGCCCCAAGATTCTTCCACATTGTGTTCGACGTCGAAGTACCAACACCCCCCTCAACTAAATTCTTGTAAAAAACTATGAACTGGTACCCAAGTTTAAGAGTTTAATTCCCTATTATCATGGCTCTATACAAACACATCATCCAGCGACATTGACGCTAACGGAATAGTCATAATTTCAGAAGCCTCAAATGTCAAAAACATTTCCTTCACCACATCCTCATTCCACCCCAACTTTCCTTCATTCATCAAATCGCACACCCACTCATAGTGGGTTCCATCCTTCTAGTCGAAAGAACTCGATTCGACGGGGACAATCGATCCATGGGTTTCTCCAAATATTAAACGATCTCCAATCCCCATCACCCACCTACACCCTTTTTCCAAAACCCACTTACATCTGCAAATGCTACGCCAAACATAGCTCGGCCTATTACCACAACAGAGTTTAAGAAATAATTATTTGGGAAGTACCGTGCCTTTAAGATTCTAGATGACAACTGCGCATGATACTCCATGATTGCTTTGCTAGCAACGCTTCATTAAAGTCCACTAATTTCCAAAAGCCAAGCCCTCCATTGTTTTTAGAAATGCTCACCTTATTCCACGCAACCTAAGATATCTTCCTCTCATCTTCCTTACAACCCTACCAGAATCTAGCCATCATTCTCTGAATATCTTGACATACTCAAGGGCAAATGGAATAAACTCATTATATAGGTAGGAACCGCTTGGACCACTACAGAAGGATTTCTCTGCCAGCGAACAATAATTGTTGTTTGTTTCCACCCTTTTATTTTCTTCCATACTCGATCTTTCAGAAAATCAAAAGCTATTGTTTTAACTCTTCCCACACACGTCGGCATTCCCAGATACTCATGATGGCTATCTACTCACTTCACCTCCAGCAAATCCGCTAACTCTTCCCTTCTTGCCTACGCTACATTCGAACTTAACGCCACTTCAGACTTGTAAAAATTGATCTCTTGACCCAATGCCTTGCTATACAGCTCAAGAATTCTTTTAACAACAAGTGCTTCTCTGTCTTCAGCCCTACATAAAATGATATTGTCTTCTGTAAATAAGAGATGTGACACTTCTGGAGGCCCACGACGAACTCTAATACCCTTTAGTGAGTCACAAGCTACCTCCATTTTAATCATGTGAGAAAAAACCTAAATACAAATAATGAAGAGATAAGGAGATAAAAGATCTCCCTGACTCAGTCCTATCCCCGACAAGAACCCCTCACTAGGTTCACCATTAACCACCACAACATGAGAGTTAGCATGAGACACCGATGACACACACTTCATTACCAGATTAATCCATCTAATATCGAACCCCATTTTCACCCTTACCGTCTATAGAAAAGCCCATTCGACTCGATCATAAGCTTTACTCATATCAAGCATTACCGCCATACACCCTTTCCTCCGTGCACAAATATTATTCATATAATGAAAAGTTTCATAAGCTACCAGAGTGTTATCAGTAACGAGTTGGTCTGCTCCATCCAATTGGTGAGCATTTTTGAGATGATTTTATTTAGAGAACGAATTGTGTCGACGCGTCTGACCATAACATTTGGTCAGAGCACTTCAGTTTGTTTCAGTTTTTTTCAATTGGATGTATTTTAATTTTAGTTGTTCAGTTGGACCTTCTATTCTTTCAGTTGGACCTTCAATTCATTTAGTTGAACCTTCTATTCATTCAGTTGGACCTTCTATTCATTTAGTAACTTTTGGTTTTTGTTTCAACAAGAACGAAGGAAGAACAGGGGAGGGAGAACAGAGCTTGGGGTGGTGGTGCCGTGGTGGCCGGCGGTTATTGGGTGACGGTTCTGGCGTGGTTTCTGGGCGTGACTTCGTCGGAGATTGCAGCGTAGCTGCGGTGGTGGTGTGGACAGCAATACCGAGAGAAGAGAGGGAAAGGAACAAAGGAATAATTCCGGCGAGAGAGGGAAGAAAAGGAAAGGTTGTTGTTGTTGTTGCTGGGTGTTGCAACGTTTTGATGGTGGTTGGGTGAGGCGGCAGACATGGGAGAAGGAAGAGTGAAGAATGAAGCTCTAATGTGGGTGATGCTGCTACTTCATTGTTGTTGTTGTTACTGTTGTTGTGTGAAGAAGAAGATGAAGTATTTGGCTCTGCCCGTCTGACAGTAAGCATTGGTCGAACTGATAGGCCTAAAATCCCACATAGAAAAAGGATTTGTTTTTACCTTTGAAATAGGAACAACGTGAGTGCTGTTTATCCTCGTCATCTCATTCTCCCCATTGATCACAAAAAGCACATAATTAGCAATATCCGCACCAATAATATGCCAATGTTTGAAAAAAATTAGCATTCATATGGTCCGGTCCTAGAGCTCTACTTGGATTCATCTGAAAAATAGCCACACAAACATCCTCGTTATCAAAAGGCTTTAAGAGGACGTTGTTCATTTCCTCTGTCACCCGTACCCCCATCCCTTCCATGGCATAATCGAAAGAATGCAGATTAGAGGTTTTAAACAACTCCATAAAAAAATCCCATAGCATCTCCTGATATCTTTTCGCTCATTGACCCATTCGACATTTGCTTTCCAAATCCCTTTAATTGTGTTGCGTCTTCTACTTCCCAAAGCTTTCATATGGAAATACTTAGTGTTCTGATCTCCCTCCTTTAGATTATCAACTCTGGAACGTTGTCTCCACATTGTCTCTTCCATAAGCAACATCTTATCAATCTCCTCATACACCCTTTTCCTCTCCAGCACCATCTCAGGCGTAGGCACACGCCATAAATAGTAGCGAGCCTCAAACGAGCATCTTTGATTTTATTCGTTATGATCCCAAATTCAGCAAGGCTCCAAACTTGCAATGCTTCCCCGCATCTTTTAATTTTGACCAGAACGTCTTCCGCATTCCACAGCCCTGCTGCATTTGTTCAAGCATTCTTTATAATTTATGCACAATCAGGAGAAATCAACCACATATCTTCTACACCGAAAAGTTTTCTTCTTCCTCCTTTTACGTTCGTGCCGCAGCCAATCTGAGACTTAGGAACATGGTCTGATTCGTCACTAGGTACACGAGTAACACCAATATGAGGCATTGCCATCATCCATTCTCCCGAAGCTACCCCTCTATCTAATCTTTCGAACACTGCATACTGTTTAGCTAGCTTATTCCACCAAGTAAAAGGATCCCCTACATAGCCCGGGTCTTGTAAACCCTATTTAGAGCCTCACGAAATTTTGTCATCTCCTTATGTCTACGAGGAGGCCCCCCCTTCCTTCTCAACCTCGAATAAAATCTAGTTCATATCGCCTACAACCAGCCACGGTAAATCAGACATACCTTTCAAAGAGCACAAAAATTCCCACGATAAATGTTTTTGCATGCTAGCTGCCCACCCATAGAAACCTGTGATCCTCCATTGAGCTTCACAAAACAACCCTTTTACCACACAATCAATATGGTGTAGCAATGCTGAGAGAATAGAAACATCAATATTGTCGTTCCACTAAAGAGCGAGACCACCCGATCTAATAATACACCGTAACTATAAGAAAAATATCGTGAAATGTACATATAATATTACACTTCTTTGACTTCTAATGCAACTATATTATCCATTAAAATATAGATACATATACAATTGAATAAAATTTTCCCATTCCTTTTACACAAAGTTTCGTGATGAAATTAGAGGGCGTGGTGCCGAGCGCGCAGCAAAAAGTTTGCAACAATTATTTATTGGGAGTTTATTGATATACGTAGTGTCTATCTCTATAACGAACACAGTCAAAGGTCTTGCTCCTCTGATACCTTTTCTTCATCAAACCATCTTGGAGGATCAAAGCCGGACCCACCTACAATAGATATAAGAAGAAAGTTTACCTTTAATAAAGCCAAGTTGATGAACATGAAGATCTCATTATAATAAATATATATACAACATGATATTGGATATTTAGAATATTTGATTGATTAGATTTATGAGATGTAAGTTTAAGTTGTTTTGATTAAGGTTTCATAACTTCAACTATCTTAGAATATTTTTTGTTGGATAAACAAGCCAGGAAAACACAAAGGAGGCAAGGCTTGGTTGCGGCCCGCAGAAAAGCTCCGCCGGCCACCTGTGTGTCGCACCTGTGAGTTTGTGACGTGGGTCGCCCCCTCCCCCGGCGATTCACGACCGATTCCTGACTTCCTATTTTGGGATGTCTGCGTGCCCCCATGTAACATTTTTATGCTCAATAGCGGTTACTCGAGGTTTCTGGCTTGATAACAACAATATTATTTATGAGAATTCTCGCATAAGCTGAAGAATAACCAAAAATACCCTCTCTAACCTTTGCACTCTCTTTGTTCTAAAATTATATCATCATCTCAATATCTACAAAAAAAATTGTTCTCGTTGAACAATATTCAAAGTGATTTTGACTATCGTTGTTCTTTTTTGTATCTCGGCGGTGAATTATGTGTTACCCCAGGTGAAGTATATGGTCGGAATATTGCATTTTAGGAAATGTGATTCTCATGCCTAAAAGAGTTCTTTGTTCATTGTTCTTGTTGTTATTCTTAGTACTCGGTATTTAACATTAACAATCCAAAAGCAATATAATTTGAAGATGATAACGATCCTTTGACAATTGATTTTCTAAGATGGAACAAGAAGATGCATTTCCAACTTACTTCACTCTTTCTCAACTCTCTAAAGCCTATGGAAATGGAAAATGAAGTTATGGAGGCAACTCAAAAGAGGAACAAGAAGGAGAACAATGAATACGTTTCTCGTGGTCACATCCTTAACCGAAGCAGAGATTATTTGATATTCTAGCAAAAAATCAAACCCAAAAAAAGAAGGCAGTAAAAGGTCGAAGCAAATCAAGGGGAGCAATCAAATTGTAACGTTTTAATGTTACAGTCCTTCACCCTGTTGTTACACATGGCCCAAGCCCAAGTCCAACAACTCTAACTCCTGATTCCCAGAATCCAGATCCAAGCCCAAACTCGACCTGTGCTCACGTGTGTGGTAACAAGCGCAAGCCCAAGTAAGGTGTCCAACCATAAAAGCATCTCGTACTAGAAACTCAATAGACATAGGTAGGCAAGGAATAAATAAACAAAGGGAGTATTCCCTCTCATGGTCGATATGGAACTTTGGGAAAATCAAAGGTAGGCTTTACAATCCTTGATTCCAAAATGTTGGAAGTGTTCCATAAATCAAGTGTATTATTCAAATAGTTAAATAAGACAATAATTATTTAATTAACGGTAAGGAGTATTAACTTTTTGCTAGAAGCCTCTTACTATTGTTGGGTTAGTCCCTAACTAAGTGTTAATTAAAACCTGTTGGGTCACACATTATAGTAACAAGTTATGGGTTATAACATATGAATAGATAACTATTGGAGGTCGTCAAAGTGGTAACTTATTAGAAGTCTTTTGGAGTTTTATTGTAACTCCACTTCATCATGATGGAAAGTAAAACTTCACTTTCATGAGAAGTTTTTTGAAGTTTTGTTGTAACTTTCACTCTATTATGATGGAAAGTAAAACACTTACTTAAAACTCTCATTCACATCCACTTAGCTTATAACTCTCATTATGTTATGGAACATAATGTTAATTACGCTTAATGAAGAGAATGAAGAGACATATCATTCTTCTATATAAAGATGTACTTCATTCTCTCTTGGATACACATATTCCACATACTTCCTCCAAAATATTATTCTTTCATGTCTTACCAAAATTGAGTAGAGAGCTAGTAAACCCTCTATATTTGGTGAAGATCCTAGCAGATCCCCATAGCAGATTGTTGCTCGTGAATACTAACAGAGGGCTTCATTTGCGGCTCTTGTCTCTTGTCTCTAGAATATTACACGTGAAATCACGCTTTAAGGCTAATATTCTAACTGACTTTTATCATGGTACATTATATGCTCATTAATTGGATCTTGGGACGATTTTAGTAATCTGCCTTATAATAGTTATAGGACTAAAATCCCAACACAAAAAGGATAACAACGAGTTTCTTCGGAAGGTGGCATTCCTGACACTTTAAGAAGGATTGCACCATTTGGAAAAAGGAAACTAGTTTGTAGCCTTGACGATACCTCGGGTTTATTTTTTTGTGAAATTTAAAGGGATCAAGAAAGATTGTAACGAAAAGGGATCTCTTCACTTTTATCCAATAAGGTAAAAAAAAATTGTTAACTACAATTTGACAACGAAACGGAATATGGCTTTGTAGTAGACTTATGACACTCCAACTAAGAGGTCGCATGACCAAAATCTATTAATAGCATTTTAATTTCCGTTACTAATAACTAACCAAACATGTGATTCCTCCCAAATACTCAAACAATACCAAACTGACGTAGAAAGGATTGTGGCAAAGTTCGACGAAGAAGCCAATCGTCAAAAAAGGGGAAATGAGGTAACGGCTCAACTAAGCATACACACCGCTACACCGTGACTCATAGGTTTTTTAAGCCATCCGAGTTCGTTTAGGGCCCGAAAACAGCATTTTTTGCTTCATTTCGTATCAGGGTTTTGTTTAGACTATTTAAACGTTTTTAGCCGTCTAGAAGACACTTTTCAATTGAATAATAATATTTCATAGTTAATTCTCTTTTCTTGTAAACCTGTTTGTTGGTTTGAGGGATTGCGTTTGCTTTTCCTTTGATAATTCCGACTGCGTCACAAACATTGGAATCTACAATTACTTTCTTTTCTCTTCTCTTATTTTCTCTTCCTTTCATTTCCTTTACTAAAAAATACTACCAAACAAGCTGTAACATTTATGAAGGAAACAATTGCACAACAGCTAAAAAGTAAAGTACTTTTAAATGTAGCTGAGATTATTCAGGATTAAACAATAATTGGTATTATAAGAAGACTAGTTTGATGATTAGTAATAATATTTAGCATAAAAATGAAAGTTAAAGATAAGGAAGGGTAGAAAAGAGAGAGAAAGCATTACCAAGAGGGTTGCAGCGACAAAGACGCCAGGCAGTCAAAACAGTTCCCTTAACAACACCATATTTCTTGTAAGCAATCATCGAATACTCACTACATGATGGCACATACCTACAACTCTTTGGCAGCAACGGCGATATCTCTCCTTCCCATTTCAATTTGCAAAACCAATTATCTCATTTCACAATTTAATCAATCCGTTTAATCTGAGAAAATGAAACCCTAATTCGAATTTATGAGAATAAGAGCATAATGATACGTACTCTTATATAAGTTGAGCATTGACAAGGCAGCTTTAACTCCTACGCTCTGCACTTCGTCTTCTGAATCATCCTCTCTTTTATTAACGCTTGCGGAGAAACATCGCTTTGCTTTATGTTTATCACCCTGTACCTCAACATTTAATAAAATAAAAATTACAATTGGTAAAGATTGATAAAATTGTGACGAACTCATCAAGTAACAACTTTGTATCATTATCTGGGTGCATGATTGAACTTACCGGGGAAAACGAAGAATAGCTGGGAAGCCTATGGTACTGAAGTTTGATATTCTTGGAGAATTTGACATTAGTTGAAGGATTTAAGGCTAAAGAGGAGAAATCAGAGAACGACGCAGAGTGGGAGTGGGAGTGGGAGCAAGCAAGAGAGACAACAGCGGCCATTCTATTCCTCCGGTTCGCTTGGTCCGTGTTACTAGTCAATACAAGTAGTGGACACTTTCTATTTTTGGGTTCAAGTGTTTGATATTTGTCATATTTCCATATTTCTTTCGAAAAATTGACTGCAATAATCCCAACTATCATCGTTTCCTTCAAAATAATTTCAATTATGAATTATTCTATAATAATCCAAACTATTAGAGGTAACTTCTCAAGATAATTCAAACTCTTAATTATACATGTATTATAGTCCCAAATTGGATCATTAAAGGCAAGAAAAATAAAGTTTGACTTGTTTCGGGAAATTACCTCTAATAGTTTGGATTATTTTAAAATAACTCATAGTTAAGATTATTTTGAGCAGATCAGACATAGTTAGGATTATTCCGGTTAATTTTTTCTTTTTCTTTTTAGTCGTAACAATTTGAGGACGCTATCAATTTATTATACTTTGATCGATTTTTATCATTTATACTTAAGAAAAAAATTAGTCATCTGAAATCTCGTGTTGTTTGTCTCGATGTTCTGATATCTATTGTCTAATCTTGTACAAATGCATAATTAAAAATGGTACAAAAATATCTCTCGACAATTGCGAGAAGTGAAATGTTGCAACTAAAAATGAAAGAAGTAGCAAAGATAATAAAACATACAAACTTCTAAATTGCTCTTGCTTGATGTATTTCATCAGGAGTGTGGATTTTATAGCACTTGGTGGATAATACACCTAGTGATATATCATATCAGCTCAATGTATGGCTACTTCGCTGTTATATTTGGGCGACAATGTTTGTTTAATACATTCATAAGATGGGACCCCTTAATTTTTGACAACATTCCCCTTGAACGAGTTCCAACATGTACATTGTGCATGAAGACTACCTCGTTAAAACACTATTTTTAAAACACCCCTAATGGGAAAAAATATAAAGAAAAAATAGTACTACCTCCGTTCCATATTAGTTGCAACAATAGCTTGTGCACATAGTTTTAGGAAGTTAATAGAGTATGGTGTATGTTATATTAATTTATTATAAAAGTTGATGTGATAGAAAGTGATGTAGTACTTTTAGGAAGTTAATAGAGTAGGGGAGTAATATTTTAATATTTTTCACATAAATCAATAAATGAGTTGGGTATATTAGTTGGGTGATATATAATAAAATATTGGTGGGCCCATGCCTAAAGTAGAAGTGTTGCAACTAATATGGGACAACCATATATAGAAAGTGTTGCAACTAATATGGACGCTTACACCTCAAAACTTCCTGTCTCACTAAAACTTTGCCAAGAAAAATCCAGTGGAATAAAAACTTGGACGAAGGAAAAAAAGGATAAAACACATACTCCTCAATATTTTCATGTACGTCCCAAAAACAATGCATGCCGGCCAAGTGCACGAGTTCTGTAAATTTTTTGCATGGGAGTGACTTTCTAAATAGATTGGATAGGTTGTCACATGATTGGTTAACATTGATCACCCCTTCTTTCTCTAAATCATAGATGGAAAAGATGTTAGGATCGATGCGTTTCGTTCTATCGCCTTTAATATACACTTCTTTGATTTGTATAGTACATGCAGTGTTGTCTTCATGGATAATGTAAGACCTTCTTCATTCATGTTTATACCACTTTCTTTCATTGAGTGTGTGAATTAATGATCGCAACCATACACATTCTTTATCAGCTTTATCAAGTGCAATTAGCTCAGCTTGGTTTAACGGAGTTGTTGCCTTCTAAGAAATTGTTTTATTTCCATGACATAAGACATAATCTTTCATTCATTTTTTTTTTCTGCCAATAAAGTTTTTTAAAACTCGACCTCCGAATATGGGATATCCCTGTTAGTGATTTTTCTTTCGATAGGTCTGGTTAAGCATCACTATATCTAGCGAAAATAAGATTTCCATTACTTAGGTAAAATAACCCTAAATCTGTTATCCTGCATACAAGTATTTTACTGCTCCGCGGTGTCTGTTGTCTGTTTGTAGGCTGGAAGCATATCTTGCTAGCAAGTTGACAAAGAGTGTGATATCTAGCCTAGTGCTGATGGCTAGATCTATTAAAACTCCAACGGCACTTAGATATGGTGCTAGGACTTCTTCTTGAGGGAAGAACATTGATAGGATTTAGTCATATCACCTAATCAAAGATAAACCTACAGGCCTCTAACTATGGTAGTCAATGGAAGCAGGGTCGAATCCACAGGGAGACAGAGTTTCTAAATTAATATTCAATCAAATCAGCTACTCCAGATGAAATCAGGAAAGAATTAACTGAACTAAAGATTAAGCTAAAGAAGACAAATTAAATCGAGGAATTAACTATGGACTAAAAACCTAGGGTATTAGGTCGGTCCACCATGCTTATACCAATCAAATATGGTCAACTACTATCAAAACCTAAGTCAAGAGTCGGGGGATTACAGCATGTGTTGAGCTATGGTTAAGACTCAACGCTCATAGTTCAACATACGCCGCATGTTCACTAACGTAATCAGAACTACTGACGTGTCCTAGGCCTCTAGTCATAAGACGGATCTATGCAAACAACTATTAACCATAAGCAATCAATGAAATTGTACACTAACATTAATTACTCAATAAAGAACAAACCACATCACAACCACCCTAATCAAGCCCTAGAAATTGATAGAAATCTAAATCACAATCATGGTATAAACATGGTTTTCCTATCTAACACCCTAGAAAGAAAACTACTCACTCCATAATCGAATTAACAACAACAAAACTAATATGAAACCCTAATAATTGCATCATGAATAATTAAATAAATAAACTAAGCAATTGAGAGTAATAAAAGAGATTAGGGTAAGAAAGAATACCAATTGACAGAAAGCAGGAACTTTTATTGAAATCGAATAGGTTCAATCACCTTTAATCTAATCTAAAGTGTTTAAATTAAACTAAGAACAATGAGAAATAAACTAGAGTCTAAAGCAGTAAAAAGATGTCTCTAAAATAATGAGGAAAAGGTATTTATAATACCCCTCAAGGTCTAATTAAAATAGGAAACAAAAGACGAAAACGCGTAGACAGGTACAGGACCCGATCGGGCCAACCGCCACCCGATCGGGCCCACACACAATTTGACAGCCTCTTTGTTCCCACGCAGCCAGCAGCACAAATGCAAGAAATATGGGTCAACCCGATCCAGGACCCGATCGGGTCTGGGATCGGGTCCTCAGCATTTTGGCCCAGCACGTCCATCTTGATGCGTACAACACTTTGGGACCTAGCAGCATCTGACCCGATCGGGTCGGGCAGGGGTTGCCCGATCGGGTCTGGGCATATATCTCCTCGCCCGATCGGGTTCGCGACTTTTGTACCCGATCATAAATACTTCGCCCGATCGGGCAACATTTTTGCCCTATCAGAGTACGGAAACTCCTTTTTGACTCTTTGGTTCTCAATTCTTCACGTTTAGAGGTCTTGGGATCTCCTAAACTACCCATAAAGCTCGTGAGCCGTCCTACGTGCCTCGTAACATCTCGTAAAGCCGTGGTTGCTTCCAAATGGATCGAGAATAAGGAGAAAACTCCCTAAAATCTGCAATGCAACACTAAAACACAAAACCACAGCTATATACAATAGTTAGCACAAAATAGCTCTCAAGAGCTCTAATGAGGCACAAATTAGCTTGTAAATAAGGGAGAAAAGTCTATATAAATATGTGATATCAAACATATCTTCCTTTATATTTAGGAAAGTTATGAAAGATACGAGCTATGCTCGGTCTTTTTTCAAATGGTTCATTAATTAATTATTGTTAGTATGTTTGATTATTAATAGTGTTTGATATTATAGGTCCCTGTACCTGATAACCTAAAATAATACTTCCTCTGTTTCACAATAAATGAATCATTTGTACTTTTCACGTTTGCCAAGACATTATTTTAAACATTAATATCTTTAATTATCAATAAGTAAAAATTATAAAAAGAGGATATTAAAAAAATACATATTAAGACGAATCTAACAAGATCCCACATGATTATGTTTTTCCAAAACTGTAAATCGCCAAAGCCAATCAAAGTCTAAACTGTGAATAGTGCACAATATTTCTATTGTGAAACGGAAGTAGTAGGATTTATCTATTGATTATTGCTTCAAGTTACCGGGTCAGAAAGAACCCAGCCCCCATCACTTCCCCTTCCACACCACCCAAACCTCCACCAATCCCTCCTCCCCACCACCAAAGCCTCCACCACTCCCCCTTCCACACCACTGAAACCTCTAACAACCCCTCCCCACCACCAAAACCACCATACCACCTAATACCGCAACCTCCACTACTACCCTTCCTCACCATCGACCCACCATCACTACCTTAACCCACCATCGAACCCGAAACCACAACCACTAACCTTCACATCTGAACCACCACTGCTCCTTATCCCTACCACCAAAAGGCTCTACTAATCCCTTACCCACCACCCTCTCGCTCTGAAAAAGGAGGCCACAACCACCGCCGTTAGTGGACAAGAAAAAAAAATATGTGAGAAAGTCAAACCTACAAACATGAGAATAACACGGCTAGGAAAGAGATGGAACACTGCCACTGTTGGCTGATGATTAAAAAAAATTATAACCCTTTCCTTTGTAACTTAGCCAAGCATTGGGGTGAATGCGGAGGTCTTACTTTCCTTTCCTTACCTACTCTTACTTGATTATGCTCCCTTGCCTCCTTTCTAACCCAACGACCCCCTAAAAGTAGGAGTCCGGATCATCAATTTCATATAGTATTCCATTTAGTGTCCTATTTTCTATTTTTTTGTCCCATAACTTAAATAAAATAAATTTGTTTCTTATTTTGTACATTTTCCCTACTAGTAAAAGCTCCTAAAAAACAAAAATATAGAAAATAAACTTCACTCATTAAAATAAAGAGCGAAAAGGAAATAAATCATTTTCGCCCTTTATTTTACTAAGTGAAGTTAGTTTTTTTTATTTTTTATGTTTGAGGAAGCTTTACTAGTAGGGAGAATATACAAAATAAGAAAAAAAAATATTTTATTTAAGTTATGGGACAATAAAATAGAAAATAGGACACCAAATGGGATACTATGTGGGATAGATGATCCGCACTCTAAAAGTAGAGCATGATAAATAGATCGACATAAACCCGTTCAAGAATCTACACATGTAATGCTCTTATTCTAATCAATACTCAAGTTAATTTCTTATGGTTCACTCGAGTCCCCCAAAGCCCTAAGTATACAAGATTTTACCATTTCGGAGCATCTAAGATACTTTTTGCATCATACGCCTACTAGTTCTGCAGTGAAATAGTCTTCTTTTACTCTGCTTTCCTCGTATCCATTCTATAGAATTAGTAATATAATCATTTGACATAAATATTATAAAGGTTTTGGGGTTGATGGAGTCCATTGAGATCTTGTGAATGAGAGCAAATTTTACTCGGTGTTGCATTTCTAATCAGCAAAAGTGCAATACTACCACTCTAGAGGTTGCAAGAACTCCAACAGTTGTTCCACAAGCACAAGCGCACATAGACAGGAGAAATATGCAGACAGAATCTCAGAAAAATATATTAATGCACCATAGTAGATCGAAGGGAAATTGTAAGTTTACTATCTAATTCTCATATTACGATGAGGACAAAAAAGAGAGAAAAATGTCTCGCAGAACAAAATCGCCACAGGGAAAGAACAGGAAAAAGACATCTAGCATGATCAAGAGAAATTGACAAGAGGGACGATCAGTCCACGGCAGTGATCTCAACTCTCACAGCTTACTGAACTTGAACCACCCTTCTATTTGCTGGCAGCCAACTGAGACTCAGGCTGCAGAAATCCATATCACAATGATGGTTAGTAATCACTAATCACTATTCATATATAGTAAAGAAGTATAAGCACTAATAACACACTGCAGTGTCTAAATGGCCAAATTCCAAAGACACACCAATGTCTCAATCTGTTCATCGATTCTCACTTTACTGTAGAGGGGTTTGAAGGTTTTAGAGAGGATAGCACAAAGTAACAGTAGCCACCCTGACCCAATGAAAATACTTGGAAAGTTTTCTCAAGGGAGGAAAGACCCTGTATTCTTAAAGGTAATGCCATGTTACATGATATCCTCCCAAGATCTTACCTCAAGCTGTCCATATTCGGGCTAACATATTCCAGGTCAATTACTCTCTACCAACACAAGTAAACCCTGAACCGAACTTTTGACAGCCATTCCAGTTCTTGGCAGATGATGTTTATTTTTATTCTCTCTTAGAACTGAAACAAAGGATTCTCTATTATAAACCGTTTTACAAAGATCTCAAAATAAGATTGAGAAAGTTACCTCTTTTCTCACTGGTTCTTCCTTTTCCGACAACGTTAGCTCAATGTGGCATGGATGCGACATGTAAGCTGCCAAACAGTACACATTAGTTCCCTAGTATTATTTCAGCAAATCCACACTTAAATATCAGACAAGTGAAAACTCACGATTGATTCTTCCATGAGCACGGTAAGTACGACGCCTCTGCTTTTGAGCTTGGTTCACTTGAATGTGTGAGATATAAAGGGAATCAACATCCAAACCTTTCATCTACAACGATTCATATTGATAATGATATGAGGAAGATTAAAGACATAGAATTTCGTGATAAGGACGAGTGTGGGGGTCTAGAGGAAGAGGATCATACCTCAGCATTACTCTCGGCATTTTTTAGCAAGTCCAAAATGAACTTTGCAGATTTAGCAGGCCAACGCCCTTGTCCATTTGAGTGACGGTTTTTGGCCTGAGCAGTTCGACCAACTCCTCTACAAAAACGACGGAATGGGATTGCTTGTTTGTGAGCAAGGACATCTTCCAAGTACCTTTTAGCCTTACCTAGGGGCATTTTTCGGAGAGAGAACGCGGTTTCTCTTGTATTCTGTGAACAGAAGGGATAAACACAATGTATAAGCTTTTTCACAGCTACAATAACAGAATCTCAGCAAAACAATAAAAAAAGGTCAGGAAAGAAACCCGAATATTAAGTATAGATTAGAAGCCATCTTAATGACTCCATCACAAACACCATACAAAATTATATCAAAAGTCGTATCAATCAACAACATCAATTTACCAAGAAGGTAAAGTTACATCAACAACTAGACCAATAATACGACCAACTACAAAGGCCTTCAAAGCAAAATAAATCATTACGTTGAGTACAACTTGGCCAGGCAACTACATTTAACTGACGCAAAAATCTTTACCATTTACCTTAGTAATTGAAAGTCACTTTGCAGTTGAGAAAAGGCATACAGTGAATATGACAAGCAGACGTTCTACATCATATTTACATTACTCAATTGATTTTGGAAAGTGCCTTGTACCACTTCCAAACACTTTTCAAATACCAAGCTCTCCAAAGTAATTAACCTCACCTAGGATCTCAACCAAGATCAGTCAACTTTTACTCACCATATCTCTCCCGAGTAAATAATTTATCGTAAGGAAATAGGTTTATTATATCAGATAAAGATATGAAGTGAAAACAATCTGTCAGAAATATCACATATCTACTCGAGTAGTTGAGTAGCAAAACTGATCATAGAAACACATTTATCCCAAGGAAACATGTTTTTAGAAGCCTATCCTCGCCTACTCTAACCCCCCAAATGGCAAAACTAAAACAAAAGTGACCAAAAAGTGAAATATAAGACCCTAGTACTCACAAAATTGTGGCAAAAATATTCAAAATCACCTAACCAAAAAGAAATAGAGCGATAATGGACAACAAAACAACATTAAATCAGCTTAAGCGAGTGGATTAATCCCAAAGGACATAAATGATACGATAGATCACAGGCAAAATAAAAAAAAATTACCTTGAAATGGACTCTGAGATCCGATCCCCTAGCCTTGCAAGCTGAAATTTTGATAAAATTTATGATCCAAAAATCATAAAAAATGATGAATAACAAAAGAGGGAAAATATGGGAAGAGCTTACACTTGGTGGGATTGTCGGGTTCTTTAGAATACTTAACCTGAAATTTATAAAAACAATCATCAGTGACATTACAACAGAAAGTATATCGTGATGAAGGAAAGAAAGAGAAAGAATAAAAACCATAGTTGCTCCTTGCTGCAGCGTCCCAAAAGTCTGATGAGAGAGGGTTTAGCGAAGGAGGAAGTGAGGAACTGAACTGTCAGACAATTTTTGAAACCCTAATTGCAGGGTTTTACCAACTTGGGCTGGGTATGTTATTATGCATGTGCAATACTTGCTTAGTATTTAGCTACTTGGGCCTTACCACCTCACTGCCTTATTAACATTGGCAATACAATAACTGGGACCTCTATGGGTAGACAAATTTTGATCCACTTCAAAAATTCATCAAAATTCAATAATCGATCAATTGACGTTCCGAACGTACATTTTATGTTTTAACTCTCAATCATTGCGTATAGGTTTCAATTAAAGGAGTTGTTTTTCAAGTAGTCTAAAAGTTATCGTCTTTTTAACCAATTTATTTATTTCGAGCACCACTAAATAACCTAACACCAATTGACAAGCTCTAAGAAAACTCATCCTCCTTCCATTGTATGTGCTTTCCCCTCCCAATAACCAGCCACTGAGTCAAAATCCCCTATCGCCACTCTATTCTTCCACTTGCCCTGCATATCGTCTTTTACCAATGAGCACTCAACAAGCGCATGCACCACGGGTCTCCTCCCTCTTCCCACAAACAGAAAATAAAGGAGATACACATGGAATCCATAGATTAATGCCCTAGCATGTGGGGAGCGCATCTTGACACGCCCTTTATACAAAAAACTTCCCTCTTGAAAAAAGGTGCGCTTGACAAATCTTTGACCAAGAAGGTCGCATACATGAACTAGAAGACTTAAGAGTCGTCCGATTATCATAAAATAAACCTACATTCATCAAACGTACTGAAAGTCCACCATTCTTCTCAAGGTCCCAACACAAAGAATCTTCCGGAAGACTATGACTCAATGGAATACTCGAGATGCTCTCTTGTTCAAATGGGAAGAAAAGTCGAGAAATAAGATTAAGCTTCCACCCCGTCATGATTGGGTCGATATGGGTGTTGACCTCCAAGTTCACATTAGCATCACCCACCGAAGATAACATCATACTAGTTTAGGTCTCCAGAATCCAGTGAACTTACCATACCCTAATTTAATCACCATTCCCCACCCCCTCCCTCTTCCCACCACCCACTTCGCCTCCCACAAAACCTTCCAAGCATAGCTCACGCACGACCGAATTCAAACGTCATGAACTTCCCTCCCAATTAGTACCTAGCCTTAAGCCTGCTCCAACAAACTCCCACTTTCAACAGGTCTTCATGCATACTTACCTAATAAACCCAATTAAACAATTTAAAATCACATAGACACAAACGCCCTTCACTCTTTGAACGACAAAACTTCTTCTAAGCTAACTAATATATCTTCTTCTCGGTTTGCTTTTGGCCCAGCCAAAGCTAAGCCACCATAGATCTCATCTCGTCACAAAAAGAAGATGAAAACTTTAAACACACTCATCGCGAGGGTAGCGAAAGAGTGGGCCACTGCCTTTATCATATGCTCCCTACACACCTGTGATAGAACCATCCCCTTTCAACCTTAAAGTTTCATCCACAATTTTTCCTTCACACTATGGGTGATAACCTTCTCCGATCTTCAAACCATCGTTTGTAAGCCCATGTAGCAATCATGAATATTTACCATTTTCGTCCCCAACAGAATCGCCTAACTTGTTCTCCTATACAAACCCACTTTATTGCCAAAAGACAACAAAATTTTTCTTCTAATTTCACCTTTTGGTTTGAGGACACTTCATATAATTCCAATTCCTCATTGATCACACTACCTCCTACACGATAGCTTTAGCGAAAATAATAATGTCATCAGCAAATAATAGATGAGAAATCACTGATGCCATATGGGCTATGCGGACACGACATAACCCCTTTCTTTATTCCGTCCTCCTAACTATATGAGAAAATATTTCCCCACCAAGATGAAAATGTAATAAGACAATGGATCTCCCTGCCTAATACCCCATTAAGGCACAAACTCCTTCTACGCCCTTCCATTCATCAATACCTACAAAGTCATTGTCCTCACACACTTCATCACCCTCCCAATCCAAGAAGCATTGATTGCAAACCTCCTCAAGGTCTCCTTTAAGAAGTCCAACTCCACCTTATCGTACGCGTTAGCCATATCAAGTTTAAGCGTCATTACTCCTTTCACCTATGACAAGTTTTTCATATAAATAATATATTTTATAAGCCATCAAAATAATTTCGATAATTAAACGCCCTAAGACAAAAAGCACTTTGATTTACTGAAGTAAATAGGGTGAAAATCTTTTCAATCTATTTGTAAGCACTTTAGGCACCAACTTATAAACCACATTGCACAAAGAATTGGGTCGGAAGTCAGTCATCCGATTTAGGGAGCTCTTTTCAGGAATAAGAACGATGAAGGATTTTGTTTAGATAAGGAGGGATATGGCCCTCAAAATGCTAAGGACCATCTAGTCATTGAACTACCTTTATGGGCTGTTTGTTTTGGGGATTAAGGGATGGGATTGAGAATTTATATTCCCATGGTAGTATTTCCATGTTTGTTTGGGGGATAGCTAATTTTTCACGGGATTGAGAATGTGACTAAACACCCCCTTATCCTACCAAAATAAGACTTGTGGGGGCATGTATTAAGGAGAGGGATAATTTCTAGGTATGTTAAAAGACAAATTTACCGTTCAAAAAAGTATACTTCAGCTCTTCTTTTGCCCTAGTTCATTTTGTTGTTAAGCTCTTCTTCACCTAATGCCGACAACAACTAACAGGTAAGCTTCCCGTCCCCATTTTTGTTCTTCACGCATCTTTTCTTCATGATTTTTTTTTAATTTTTGTATTTTTTTGTTGTTTGTAATTGTTTGGATTTGGTTTGCTTTTTTCATATGTTAGTTTTTAATTCCTATCCATCTTTTAGCCATTATCTCATTCTTCACAATTTATTTGGCTTTATCTTTTCTTGCATCTTGATTGTTTATTTAGGTTTTGCTATATAATACTTAAAAATTTTCAGCATTATCATATTCCTCACGATTTATTTTCATAAAATTATGCTCAATAAAATTGGTTAGATGTTTGACGCGGTCAATAAATTGGCTATGTATGAGTTAATTTTATTGATTTTTCAAAAGGATGTTAATAACATATCATTTTTTCCTACAATATTAAAGAGAAAGGTATAACTCAATAAAAAATACTATTTTTTTCTACAATTCTGCTCAAACTTGTGTTATTTTGATTGATTTTGCTTATGTATGAGTTAATTGTAAATTATATTCTCTTTTATACAGAATGGATGGAGATGTTATCAATATCAAAATTCATCATGAGGGGTAATTTTTCAAAGGATGCTGTTTTAACTTATGTTGTAGGTCAAATGTCTTTTTTCCGAAATTGTGATGTTGATCGGTTGTCATACTTTGAGTTGGTTGGAATGGTTAAAGAATTAGGTTTCAATGAAGGTGATAAACTTTATTACTATACTATACCCGACTATAGTCTTGAGGCCGGTATACATTAAATTCATAATGGTCAATCTATTGGCGATTGTTAAAGTTTTGGAAGCCAAATATGTTTCTTGACATATATATTTAACATGTTGATCAACATGGTATTACTGGGAAGACAAAAGTTGTTGAAGCATCCGAAGATGTCAATTTGGACGAGGTTAGGGGTGTTCAACGGTCTCGGACCGGACCATCCATTGACTGGGACGGAAACTTGTCGAAAATGGAGACCGAAAATAGGACCTAATTGAAACCGATCTTTAGACCGGACCGGATGGAAATTCTAAGGATCAGACCGAAACCGAACCAGTTAGACCGAAACCGAACCAGTTAGACACATCCCAAAAGATAAATGGACAACTGAGTATTAAACCGAAAGGGAAACAAAGGACTAACCTTAGGAGTTAAAGAGCTTCTAAATTGGTCTAAATATCAATTTTGATGCAATTGTTGATACTGGTATAGCAAGGATATCACTTGCCATGCGTGTAACAATTGGAAATCGTGGTTCACTAAGTTTCCACTAAGCTAATATGTCTTTCTCTTCATCATCCCCATTTGGTTATCTAAGTATCGATCAAGTTCAGATCTCACATACTCCCCACATTTTGATCCTTGAGTTCTTTTCTTAACTAGCTCACTAATGTTCATCATGAAGTTTATACTTCCCGAACCCGCTGGTGCAAATATTGGCTCTTCTTCAGTTTGCCCATATTGAGGAGTGAAGGGAGCATACTTGTTTCTGTACTCATCAAATAAAGTGTAGGCAAATTCTTTGACCACTCTAGCCAATTTGTCCCCTTCCACTATTCCATATGGAGAGCAATTTGAGCACCGATCAAATTAAAACTCGGATCCAAAATCACACCCATATAGATTAACATGTTTATCTTTCCAATGTCACCTCAATATTTATCATACTTTATTTTCATTTGGACAACCATGTTTCTGAACTCAATATCATCACTTAACATCCACTTGTTCAACATATCAAGTGTGCGTCCAATGTGGAAAAAAAGTGAGTGCACCACCATCAATTTTATTCACTCATAGAACCAGAAATACGAAACATCAACTCATTGAACTCTCTCAAAAAAACCACTAGTTTCTCAGTTTTATTCCAATCGCCACTAGTTGGTGCACCACCATTTGATGAACCTTCCCACTCCCTAGGTAGATCCATCCTACTAAATGCAGCCTTAAACACTAATGCCTTGTCTAACATTTTGTAAGTAGAATTCCACCTAGTCGGCACATCAAGAATCAAAGAGGCTTTACAAATTGTTCTTTAAACATTAGTAATCTAGAAGGAAAACTCTTAGCAAACTTAATTGCATGAACCCTATCAATACATACAATATGCTCTTTCAAACCATCCCAAACAATAAGGTTGATAATGTGTGCAATGCATCTCATATGCAAGTGTTTACCCCTATTAATGGAATCCTTGTGTTCTAATGAGGTTTTCAGATAAGTGCATGCCAAGTCATTCGAGCTTGCACTATTAACAGTAACTGCAAATAATTTATGACCTAAACCCCATGATTCCAAGCAATCTTCAACAACCCTACCTATAGCTTCACCTTTGTGACTTGAAAGAGGACAGAAATTCAATATTCAGTTATGCAACTTCCAATCATTGTCTATAAAATGAGCAGTTAAACACATATAATTAACTCTTTGAATAGATGTCCATGAATTAGTTGTGATACAAGCTCGTCGACAAGAACGACTAAGAAAGTCTTTTAATTTTACCCTTTCAGATACATATAGTTGATAGCAATCACGTGCAACTGTGATACGTGAAGGGATGTGGAAAGTTGGGCATGCTACATCCTACAACCATTAGACGCTTAAAGCCAGCTTTCTCTACATGTTTAAATGGCAACTCATCTACTATTAACATACAACACAGAGCTTCTCTAACTTCATTCACATTCACAATCCAGTTTTTCAACCTAGCCTCTCCCATTTCTCCATCTACAGGTTCTAAAATAAGCTGAGATTGTTTACCTTTGCCCATATTTTCTATGTTATTTGGACATGTCGACCAATGGTTCTTCAAGTTTTTTGTCCCGTTTAGAGTGGAGTGTGCTGCCCAAGTTTTCTCACAGTAGATACATTCAGCTCTAACCAGATAATGGTCATCAAGAAACTCTTCAAAAGCTTCCCAAAAGTCTGCCCTGTTCTTTGTTTTAGCCCTTATGATGTAAAGGCGACCACGCTTTGACTTCTTTGCCGGATGTAATATGTAGCCCTTAGGAAATACAAACTCTTCAGTTGCATCCCCATTCTCATCAAAAATTTGCACCACTGGTGGTATATTTGATGGCGACTGGATCGTTTCCTCGGAGATTACATGGCGTCTTTTGGATTGGGAGATCGTCATCTAACACAAAGAGGGAAAGAAAAGAAACACAAGGAAAAAGAGAGGACTTGTCAAAACGTAAAAAATATATTTCACTTACTAAAGATGAATAACAAATTAACAATAAAACACAAATAATGTAACAAAAAAAAGTTAGCACAACTCATATATTTGTCTGCAAGGTAATAAGAAAAACTATAAACCGAGACCTCTATTTTACAAAAGGAAAAACTTAATTAGCAATGAGTCTGCAAGAAGCCAAGAACAACTCATATATTTCTCTCTACTTATGGAACTAAGACATCAGCATCCAACTCACGCCTACTTAGCTATAAGTCTAACAAAATCTGTCAAAAATGAAAAAAATATTAAATATGCCTAAGTGAATAACAATTAAAAAAACAAACTTTTTTTAAGTAACCAAATCAGTTTAACTCACGCATGCCTAATTAGTTTTATCAGTTTCTCAATTATGCTTTGTTCTTACACAAACACAAACAATAACTCACGCTTGATTCTACTCTAACTAAATAGCAATTAAAAAAGCAAACTATTTTGAAAAATTTGTCAGGAAGAAGTCAACATTTGCGTTGACCGCTTCTAACAAGTCAACCTAAAGATATTCCAATAACAAGTAAACCTTGTAGCCACTTTTACTTTTATCAAGTTTTTTTACAGGTTACTGGTTAGTAACTTGTTAGTTTAGGTTACATGCCCACGTGTCTCATTTTGATTGGTTTAAAATATTTTTTTAAATTCACCTATCTCTCTCTTATTTCCCTTATTTTCTTTTCTCTCTCCTCTTCCTTCCCCTCCATAACCATCAGTCCACCAAACTCTGCAACCACTAAGTCCACATCCACCACCACGAAACCAACCACAACCCTCACCACATCTTTAATCCACCACCACCCTACACCAACCACCACCTTAAATCACCTACATCAACAAAAAAAAAAACATCCTGAAAAACCACCAATACCAACGAAAACCAGCTACTGAAATCGATCAAACACTTCATGAATTAAAATAATAAGGCTGACCACCCCTTATTATTCAGCTAAATCAATTGAAAGGTACCACAAGGTTGCAAATACTTAAAAATTCAGTCAGTAGGTCCAGTACCTCCACTGAAATATCCAATTCACAGTCACAAAAATTGAAAAGGTAGAAAATCGACACAGAATGTTTTAAAAAATCAGCAATTGACAAAGTAAATTTGATGTAGACATGATCAAACCTTTCAAATTCACCATATATAAACAATACATCAAGTTCTACCCTCTACTAACAAATGGTAGCCCTAACGATCTTCATTGACTGTAAATCAAATTGCGCCTTCTTCCTCTCATCAGCTATGAAATCAACACCTCTTTCTAAATCCTCCATTGTTGTTTAATCAATTCAAAAAATTACAACTAAATAACAACAACCATCCGACTCCATCATTAACTCAATGCTCTAGTTGGGCCGACGCCCTGAATTATAAATAAAAAAAGAGAATCACAAGAAAAAGGAGAGATAGATGAGTACTGCTGCTTCGTTTCTTGGTAGCACCGTGCTTAATTTTCATGATTTCAAGCAGAAATGGATGGAATAAAGAAGGGGGTAGACTGCCGATGGGGGTTGGCGGTAAGCAGAGAGGAAAAGAAGGGAGGAGGTGAGGAGGCTAGGTTGTGGGGGAATTGGGGTTTCACAGTGAAGAGAGAAATAGAGGGACGGAGAGGAGAGGTACAAAGGGGAAACATGGGTGAAGGAGGAGTGGGAGGGGGATTTAGTTTTTTATTTTATTTTTCCATATATAAAAATTATATTTTAAAATGTGCAACAAGTGAGTGACATGTGTCAATTTAACCTGTTAAATAGGTTAACAAGAGGTGTAGCCGGTTTTGACTTGTTAAAAGCAAAAGTGGCTACAAGGTTTACTTGTTATTGGAATATCTTTAGGTTGACTTGTTAAAAGCGGTCAACGCAAAGGTTGACTTATTCCTGACAAATTTTTCTACTTTTCTTATATATCATGAATAGCAATTAGAAAAGCAAACACAAAACACCAGTTTCATAATTAGTGCTCAGTGATACATATTCCAAATATAATTCTTCAACAAGCACAATTCTAATTAAAAAAAAAAAGAACATTAAATTTCAATCATACCTTAGGACTTAGGAGGGAGAAAGAAAGACTCGAAAGATACATGTTGAAGAAGATGGCGGACTAGCGGTGAAGAATCATATGCACGACAGTCAGCAGGAGATGGGAGTTGAGACTCTTTAGAGAGAGAAGGAGAAGGGTCAGGGAGAAAGCTGAAAGGCAGTGAGTGGGAGTGAGTTAGTGGGCCAAGAATAAAGATTGTGTTTATACTTTTTAATTGTGAGTTCTGATGTTTGGCGGTATAAAAGACCTAGAATCTAAAAAGATTAGAATCTTAGTTAAAGATTGACTTTTAAGTTTCCATATTAAATAAACAACGGTCTAACCGGTCTAGACCGGAAAAAATCCGAGTTTAGACCGGACCGGAAATCGATTTTTAAAATTCGTATACCAAAGATCGGACCGGAAAAAGATCGATCCGGTCTCGGTCTAGACCGAACCGGTCCAATCCGGGTCTTTTTTCTGGTCCAGACTGAAAAGTGAACACCCCTAGATGGGGTATAATTTTATTTTTTCAATAATGAAGAGAAATTCAAGATAATAAATAGTTTGCTATCATATATGTAACTAATCTAATCATACTATGTTATATGTGTTCCTTTTTTGTGAAGTATGTTTTAAGTGTGATGTGATGTGTTTATGTTATCTATTCATGTTATTTTAGATAATATTAGTGGATGTTAGTGGATTGTCTAATTATGTGTTTTGTTGGTCTATGCATTATTGTTTGCTAATATGAACATAATTTGGCAGTAATGTCGTTCACCGGCAAATCGGGAAATTCTTATGTTAAGACATTCACTGAGAGGGCGTAGGCTAAAAATATTATTGTTAATGTATTTTCTTATGATGATATTGGTAATGTTGATTAGGAGGTGTAGACGTAGACTATATAGGGAGCCTTGTTGGTGTGATCAAATTATTCGATCAAAAAATTTGAGTAATATGATAGGTATCCTTTATGCATTAAACAATTTCGGATGGATAAACATTGTTTTAGAGTTTTGTGGTTGTGAGTACGAGAATATGGTGGATTGAGGGATACTAAGAATATGAGTGTGGAGGAAATGGTCGCAGTCTTCCGACATATAGTTTCATATGACGAGAAGAATCGAGAAATCAAGTTTGAGTTTCAGCGATCACAAGAGACAATTAGTAGACACTTTCATAATGTTCTAAGAGCAGTTTTAAAGCTTTGTAAAGTCTTACTAAAGAAACCTCAACCATTCCCTGAGGATTGTACAGATTAGAGATGGAAATGGTTCAAGGTAAAGGACTTCGCCACACATTAATGACTAATTAGAATAAGCGCGCTTTAGAAGTATGACTTTTATACGAGTCTTTACATAACTGTCGTTTGTATTATAGAATTTATTGGTGCTTTAGACTGGATTTACTGACAGGCTAAAGTCGTATCACTTAATAAAAATAATCCTATATCCTCTAACAATATTAGTCAGGGAAGCAGGGTCAAATCCACAAGGAAACAGAGTTTCGTAGTTAAAGTTCAACTATAAAGTCACTTCAGATGGAAAAAGAGTTGAATTGATTAACTAATATTAAACTAATGAGAAAGACAACTACACGAAGATTTAATCAGATAATAAAAGCCTAGGGTACTAGTTCGGTCCACCAAGCATATATCAATCAAAGGGGTTCAAAAGACTAACAAAACCTAGGTCTAGAGTCGAGCAATTAAAGCAGATGTTAAGCCTATGATCGGGTTATAACGCTCATAATCCAACATATGCAGTATGATCGCTAACATAATCAGGATTAATAGTGTGTTATAAGCCTCTACCAATAAGCCTACGATCAGGCCAAATCAGTATTCGCAACATGTAATTCATGAAATTGGCCACTAATACAAATCACGCATAAAGAGTAAATTACACTATATTGCTCTAATCACAACCTAAGCAATGTTAAACATTCAAATCAAATCATAATATAAGCATGGTTTCCCTCCCTAGAAATCCATAGAAAATAAATTACTCAGACATAGCTATTGAAACGAAAATATTTCAAAAAACTACATAATAAAGATCTAATGAAAGACTATAATCAAATAACAAAAGTGAAGTAAGAACGATTACCAAATCGATGCAGAAAGAAGGAACTTTGTTGAAGTTAAATGAAGTTCTCACTGAAATAAACTTGAGATAAACTAAGTGTTTAAACTAAACTAATTAGGAAACTAAACTAAAAACTAAGATAAACTAATGTAAACTGATATGAAAACTCTAATCAAAATTAGGCTAAGTATTTATAGGCTTTGTTCAAAATACAAGAAAAAAGGAAGAAATTGGCTAGCCCGAGAAACCGCCCGGGTAGCTGGGCGGTTTGGCTAGTTCTTTCTCTTCTTCGTGGGTGGTTTCTCCTCTTCGTATTTGGCGCCTGGGCGGGCCGCTAGCCCCAGGTGGCCGGGCTGAGCCTTAGCCAAAAATCTCCACATTGCTCAAAATTGCTTGCGGCCCTGGTCAGGTAGTCAGGCCCGGTGGCCGGGCATACACTACTAGGCTTCCTTCTTGCTTTTTTTCATCCCAAGAGCTCCAGAATCGCTCTCTGGGTAGAAAAACTCTTTAACTTTGAGAAACTGACTCGAAATTATTCCAATAGATAATGTAAACACGAGTTCAAGAGGACTTTATAGAGTTGTAATGGGGCTTAGGCAAAAGGGGAGGGAATATTCTTAGGAAAATGTGGTGGAAAAACCGAGAATGGGGGAGCAAAAGTCACTCGAACCAAGGCCGGAAGTGGCCAATACAACCCCCAACGACACCAAATAACCATAAAACACAACCCAACTCTCATGAATCAATGAAAACTCATAACAACCCAATCTTTCAAGCAATGTAGCACATTTTTCTTTACAAACAACGTGAATGAAGGAACTTTGAATTCTTTTCAACTTTTATTTCTTTTCTTTCATTTTTCTAACCAAACATTCACGCAACTCAAACTTTGCTTTTCTTTATTTTTCTCAAACTTAAACCCATAAAAAATACACAATCATTCCCAAAACCATGAAAACCATGCAAACCAATTTCAAACTCAACCCACACAAAATCTCCCCCTAGCTAGGCTTGGAAATAATATCGAATTAAAGGCCAATGGATCATAGTAAGGGTTTGTAACACAAAAGGGTCTTTAGGCTCAGCGGGGCTAAAAGGAATAAAAGTATATCAAAAATTCACTCCGAGGCTCAAGAATTAGACAAAAGAACACCTCTATCACAGCAAATGCTACAAGTCATCAAATATCAGACAATTACGAAGTCAAAGTCAAGATCAGTCAACTAAAGAGGAACTAACACACAAAGACAGACTAGATAATAATATGAATCCATCAATTAATAAAATTATAAAAGAATTGAAGCAACAATCCATCATAAATATTTTTAGTAAGAGGGAAATGGAGAAACCATCATTTGAAATCCGACAACCAAACCAATTCAAATAGAGATAACCACACAGGCATATACTCCACTTAAAGAGATAAGAATACTTTAGTGAGAAGTAGTTGACGGTTTTATAGAAATATCACTTGGAAACTCAATCATCGATATATGATATAAGAGCGTCCTCCTACACATATATGCAATTTAAAGTTCACTAAAAGAAATTGATAGTGTAAAATGAATTTCACTACAAAACTCCACTAGCAAAAGTAGGCGATAAAATAATAATTTATAAACACAAAAATAAAAATTCATTTTTATAGTCAACACAAATCTGCATGGAACCACCCATTGCAACTTGATATCAACCTAAACAGGTTTAAGATTTGAGTTCAGTATATAAGTTTCCTTTTTAACAAAAATAAACCAAATAGTGAAAAGCAGATCATTAAAGAAGGAGTAACGAAAATACAACCAAACCTTAATGTAAAATCAAAAAGCATTTAATGTTTAGACAAGAAACAACAAAATGTAATTGAAATCCTTGTACACAATGAGTTGGAAAATAAAATTTAGGCAAATTTGCATAAAACCACCTTACGTTTCCCAATATTTGTAGACTCCCACCTTTATGAATTTTTTTTCTAAATTACCACGTAAAGTTTTCAAAACGTTTATAAAATCCCACCACTTAACAGTTTTTCATAAACTCTGTTAAGTGGTGGGCCCAACTTTCATTCTTTTTATTCAATTTTCCCTCCAACACCTTCATCTCCCTCTTCCTCTGTCCAACACCTTCATCTCCCATCTTCATCCCAATCAAACTGACCTGATAATGCAATTGCTCTCTGAAAATCTTTATCATTGTCAAAACTCTGATTCTCTCTGTTTCTTTTTTGTTACCCTGTTTCCAATTTTCGATCTTAGGAAATGGGTTTATCTTTGATTTCTCATTGGGAAGGGGATTATATATGGGTTTGGAATCATCATCACTTCCGTTCATTTTCTTGATGTTTTCATTGTGATTTTCCATATTTGGAAATGTGGGTTTCTTGAGTCTTTCAGTGGAAATGAAATGTGGGTTTCAATCACAAGAAGATGAACCAAAAATCTAAAAGAATAACGACATTGATGCTCCTTCACTAAACCAATTAGTTTGAAAATGAGATTACAAAAGAGAAGAGTGATAGTTAAGATGATAAAAGAGAAAACTGAAAACAAAACAAGAATTTAACAAGCGAGCGCCGGATGAGCAGAGAGAGGTGGTGACTCGCCGGAAGCACAACGTCGGTCAGACGGTGAGGAGTGATTGTGGGAGATGAAGGTGTTGGGCAGAGGAAGAGGAAGATGAAGGTGTTGGAGGGAAAGTTGAATAAAAATGGAAGTTGGGCCCACCACTTAACGGAGTTTGTGAAAAACCGTAATGTGGTGGGAGTTTATAAACGTTTTGAAAACTTTAGGTGGTAATTTAGAAAAAAAAAAATAAAGGTGGGAGTTTACAAATATTGGGAAACTTAAGGTGGTTTTGTGCAAATTTTCCTAAAATTTATAATAAAAGTAAATTAGCAAGTAAAATAAAAAGTGGTCGAAAGAGCTACCCTTGTAACAAAATAGTTTGTATCCATACTTTAATCAATAACACCAAAAATAATTCCTTAGGGTACTTTTATTTTCAAACACTTTGAAACCTTATTACTATATTTAAAGGTTAAAATAAGAATTAACATGAAAATAAAATATTAAAGAGGTAAATATATATTTAAACATAGATGGTCAAAGATGGTAAGAGTAGTTTGTAGAATCTCTTGAAAGACAATCTACAACCTTTTTCTTTTCCCTAACCATAGTAAAACAATTGGATTTAACTATTTTTTTCAAAAGAGTGTTTCAAAATATCAACAAGCAAAATTTGAAAGTCAGAAAATAACTCTAATATAAGTATGAGATTTATTAAAATTAGAGGTCTAAAATATGAAACTTTGAATATAAACTCAAACCAGAAAGTTTTGTTAATAACAGATAAATAAGTAGTACTCATATGAAAATAATGCTTAAATAGAAAAGAAATGAAAAGATATATATACACAACAACATATACTAATTAATAAGCAACAAACAATTAAAATAAACACAATGCAACACGCTCGACTATATTAAAATAAAATATAAATTTATTTTTAAATTGTAAAATACGAAACAAGTTACGCGCGTAAAACGACCTAGAATTAGAGGCTCTAAATCACATCGCTTTCACTGCGCACTCTGATAAACTTCATGTACGAAACCCTGCAAATAAGATTAACAAACTTGGTAGACTAGCTTCCACCAATAATACACGTAACTACACATATAATATGTTTCATAAACATGAGAGCATACCATAAAATATCCCATGGCTTTCTTTCTACCCAAGTAACTCTCACTAAACAATTTACTTGAAGCCTAAGACATTAGTAATCCTAGTTACAAGACTACACATTTCTCGTGGAATATGTAGCAACTCAATGAGAGTTTTTGGAACGTTTGGCTCTGATACCAACTGTAACATCCCGTCAAAGACCAACTGAGAAAATACTAAAAGAGAGACTGATGGTAGCGGAAATACCATCAAGACGAGTATGCCACTACTAAAAGGCGGAAATAAACCATTACTAAGCTAAAACAACGAAGTAAAAGACAACAAAACCTGAAATATTATAGAAAGAAGGATTGAGGTCCCATACCCTCAACCTTAACCAAAAGATCCACAAACAAGTCAAAGTAACCAAACCAAAACTAAGACTGTGGCTCAAAACATGGCCAATATCCAAAGAGTCGACAACCGTCTAAAAGTAAGTAAAATAACTACTTAAGACCAACTATAAAGCTAGTCCTAATTCCCGAGATATAATGCTCGTCTACAACCACTAAGACTACATCCGAGCTCACACGGTTAAGTCGCACAATCCCGGTCCAAACTGTAACAACTTTAACCTTCATCGCCATCTTCAAATATATCAACAACTTCCACAATTAGTGGGGAGTAACTAGCAGTTCTCCCAGCCCAATATAGGAAACAAGTAATAAGCTTAAAGAAGCTAGAAACAACGCTAAGACAACACAAACAACAAGGCAAACATGCTCAAAACCAACTCTAAACATGCTACTACAACGGAAATGAAATAAAAGAAAAATCACCCAATCACAAAGCACAAATCACAACCAAAAACACATACATCCAATTCAACCAAACAGACCATGCCGTCTGCTAGATAAACCCAATGGACCATGCCGCCCAAGGGCCCACCCTTGCTAATCCAAGGACCATCCCGCCCTTTCCGGAATACAACGACGCATTCGAGGACCTTGCCGCCCGTACCGAATAACTTCCTCATCGGACCATGCCGCCCGTGAGTACCTATGGACCATGCCGCCCAAGGTTAAGTAACCAAAAACAGACCATGCCGCCTGCCGGTAGACTCAATACACCATGCCGCCCATGAGAATACCTATGCATATTAGAGGACCAAGCCGCCCTTGCCGAATAGAAATGCACATTCAAGGACCATGCCGCCCTTACCGAATGGCATACTCAACGAACCATGCCGCTCGTGAGTGAACCTTTGGACCATGCCGCCCAAGGTTATCGAACACAACATCAAAGCATCCACAAAAAAAACTTACAATCACATAACACACCAAAGGAAGACACACTTTAACACATACTCATGCTATACACATAATCAACCAATCGTCATCTGAGTTTGGGTACGAAAGCTATTACGATAACTTACAATATTTCCCGTACATAACTCTTGGCGAAGATATGCTAAGGGCAGTATAATTCTCCCCCGAGCATAACCACGTCGACAACTCACTCAACACAACCCAACATGCTTCAAAAGAAAAACGGTACCCAAACTACCCAAACGTAAACCAACCCAACTCTTAACAAAAGTACTTAAAAACCAACAAAACACCCTTAGTCATGCTCTCTAATAACATAAATAAAGCTTAAACGACAAAAGAACATGCTGTAAACATAAATAGACCAAAAGACGAAACTCAAACAAGTTGGAAACAGAAGACGATCGCGGGCCGCGAGCAGGCTCTGCCTGTTCCTTGCGTGCCACTTCGTTCCTTTTCTCCGACAACACAAAACCAACCAAGACATGTATACAGCCCCTAAGACTCAACCAACAGCAACATATATAAGAAAATAAAACTAAAACATGAATTTACAACTCAAACCACAACACACAACTCAACTCAACAATTCACCAAGAATCATTCCTTAACCAAAACAACACCAAACCATCAACAAACCAACCATCACAAGGCATAACATTTCATACTCTAAAATACATAAAGAGTACAACAATTAAAATAAACCTAGCATGGAACTACAAGAAAACAAAATCAACTATACTAAAAGTTCCACCTAAAACATGATACTAAGTTCTCAACGCGCATCTAAACATCCTAAGATCACTACCTATTCCCTAACGTGCTAGAATAACGCTAGTTATCTTATTCTTCGCGAGGAGTGTAGCAAAATATAAGCAAGAGTAGCCTAGAAACCACGCGGAACATCACTACCTTCTTCTCCCTTGAATACTTCCAAAGGCTTGCGTTCTTTTCCTCCAAAATATTCAGTTGTGTTCCGATCTAGATTCCTGGCGATTGAAAGCTTGGATACAAAATCTCTCCGGTCCAAATGAAGGACTAGATGTTATAAACATGCTGTCCAAAGTTGAGAACGATCCAACGGTTAGATCTCCGGAAATGGCCATTTTCGTGAAGGTGTGCAAATGGAAAACCGGGAAGGTTTTTCCTCTTCCTTTCTTTCTTTGAAAGTGGCGTGTGGGAAGGTAAAAGGAAAGAGAATGGGTGATGAATTTCTGATTAAGTTGACAGCCAATAGATAGGTCAAGGGGGTTTAAATAGGTGTTAATGATGGCTTAAAGGTCACCATAAGGGGGGTTTATGAGGGAGTTTAATGGAGGGGATGAAGAGACACAACCCTTAGCCTTTCATGGTTACAAAGCAAAGGATGGACAACTTATTGGAGTATTCTAGAAGCCTCTAGATGGTTAACCTTTCCGGCCCTATTAGAATAAAAGTGGTGGATTTAAGTTCGTTACATGGTCCGCTAAAACGACGATTAAGCTAAATTAACACATTAGCCTAACTAAGACTAACTCAAATATTACACTCAATAATGATAATAATAAAAATAATAAAATGTATGATCACATTTTTCATATATCAAAATATGCTCAACTTAAAATAAGTAACATTAAGATATAGCTTAATTTACAGATCAAATCGTCGGAGCAATATTGTAGATAGTTACTCCGTATAAAATATAAGCTTAAAGAAATATGATATAACTAAATAAATTAATAAAAACTTAAAATTAAATCAAAGAACACAAGTTTAAATAAGAAGCAAGGGTCTAAATGAAAATTAATAGTCTTATATATAATTTAGCTTAATAGGTAAAGCTATGCAAATTTATAAAATATATTACTATGAACATCGTAAAATGATTACGCGTCCATCGACTATACACATTTTGAAGATAAGGTACGTATGTACAATACATTGTCCCTCAAAATATTTTCCGGTTTCAAATACGACCATTTATTTAATAGAATATAATTTTTATAAACGAAATTATATTTAGATTTATAAATAACAATGTAAACCATATAAATTAACGCGCGAGATTTCTAGTGAAATTACGGGGTGTTACAAGTATCCCTCACTAAAAAAATAAAAAGAAAATAAAGTAAGGGAAAATTACAGGTTGCCTCCCGCACAACGCTGGTTTATAAAGGTCTCGCACGACCATATTACCTCTATATCTCAGATCGGAGGGGCTTGGCAGTGGGTGCCACCCTCATCAAACATTTTCCTTCTATAGAAGTTCTTGCTCTTACCTCCAGACGATGATGCAGACTTAGGTAAATTATGATGATGCACCTTCTCCTCTACCACCTTTGCTTTGCCTTTCTCATCAGTAGATGTCTCTAAACAGTCAATGTAGGCATCGACTTTGATTGCGATGCCTGAGGAGACATCCATAGTTAATGCAACCTCCAAAGGGTCAGAACAGAGTATCTGCGGGAGTGCAGACGCAACCACCTCATCTATAATGTCAATCCTGGAACAAGACTGCTCAAGCATAGGTGCTTTAACAACATTAATTAGTTTATAAGAAACCTTATCATCACCAAAGCTCCGAGTTAAAGACCCATCCTTAACATTAATGATAGCACCAGCTGTACATAAAAATGGTCTACCCAGAATAATGGGAATCTGGGCATCCTCCTCCATATCAAGTACCACAAAATTAACAGGAATATAGAATTTCCCAACCTAACAGGAACGTCCTCTAAAACACTCAAAGGGTACTTTATAGAACGATTAGCCATCTATAAAGTGATTTGTGTGCATTGAAGTGCTCCTATATTCAATTTCTTATCGACAGAAAGTGGCATAACAGAAATAGAAGCACCTAAATCACACAAAGCTTTGTCAATAAAATAGGTCCAAGATGGCAGGGAATAGAATACTACCAGGATCTCTCAACTTAGGTGGGGTTTTATTCTGTAAAATAGCACTACACTCTGCAGTTAGAGCACCGCATTCTACCTCAGCAAAGTCTCTCTTCTTAGTGATCATGTCTTTTAGAAATTTAGCATATACATGAACTTAGGTAATTAATTCAGTAAAAGGAATCAAGGTTCTTAACCATGGCCAAGAACTTACCAAACTGTTGTTCGACCTTTGACTTTTGCATCCTGTGAGGAAAAAGTAGCCTTGGTGTGAAAGGTATTTAAGAAACCTTCTCCTTCAGTTTTCCTGTCTGATTCTTCCTTGGTGATTCGACCTCAAACGTCGAATTCTTCTCTTCTCCTTCCTCTACCACCTCCATCCCTTTAGCAGGGATATCATCATCAAAGGGAAATGGAGGAGCCTCATCAGCTGTACCGCTACGGAGTGTAACGTCATTCGTTTGCTTCCTCTGAATGGGTTGCCCATGCAATTGTCCCTCCTGAGTCTGAGCATTGCTGCATACCATCTGAGCAATTTGAGTCTTGAGGAGTTTAATATGGGTTCTCATGTATCTAGTAGCCTCCTCGTGATTCTTCTGCATTGCGACCATCAATTTCATCAAGTCAGATGTAAAGGGCTCTCGGGTGGCTGTTTGTGGAGGTGGGGCTTGAAAATTTTGTGGGGTTTGGAAGTTATGAGGAGGAGGAATATTTTATGGTGGGGGTTGTTGGAAACCAGGTGGGTGCTGATAAAATGGTGGGTCTTGGACATTTGTGCTCGTATAAGAGAAGTGTAGGTGCTCTTTCCACCTAGGATTGAAGGTATTGGAGTATAGAGTAATATTCTTTGAGGAACGCAGAAGATATCCCCGATCATTCTTTCTTAGTGATGTCATTGAACCACTTCTAAGCCTTATCTCATAGTGAAAACTCAAAAATCATAACTTTCAATTGCTCAGGTTTGACTCCAAAATGTTTAACAATTCTGGAGAGTTGTTGAAATCTCTGCAGATGATTGGTCGGGTCTGTAGTAGAATGCCCATCAAACTGATTTTGCTGCACCATGCTGATGAGTGCAGGCTTGATCTCCTAATTAGCAGCAGCTATGGTGGGCATGGGCGGACTAGTGGGTATGCCGTCAGGATTCGGCACCCCGCATGACTTGAATGATTTCGACATTACTGAACTCAAAGTATCTTCCGCCGAGGTGTTCAACTTGGCAGATTGCTTTTCTCTCTGAATCTTTCGGAGTTTCCTGAGAGTCTTTAACATATTAGGATCCTCTGGTATGAAGGTACCTTTTCTGAGAGACTTGGGAATATAAAAGAAACAAGAGAAGCAATGAAAAGTACCTCAATTGGAACAATGAAGTTCTAATGAGGTAAGGGAAGTAAACCAAATAATTAAACTAAAATTAGGAAAACTAGCCGTCTCCCTGGCAAAAACGCTACAATTTGACAGGCTAAAGTGGTATCACCTTATAAAAAATTATTATTAGGTGATACGACTTTAGCCAGGCTAATTTAACAGGCTAAAGTCATATCCTCTAACAACAATAGTCAGATAAGCAGGGTCGAATCCACAGGGAGACAGAGTTTCGTAGTTAAAGTTCAACTATAAAGTCACTTCAGATGGAAAAAGAGTTGAATTGATCAACTAATATTAACATAATGAGAAAGAAAACTACACGAAGATTTAATTAGATAATAAAAGCCTAGGGTACTAGTTCGGTCCACCATGCATATATCAATCAAAGGGGTTCAAAAGACTAACAAAACCTAGGTCTATAGTCGAGTAATTAGAGCAGGTGTTAAGCCTATGATCGGGTCCTAACGCTCAGAATTTAACATATGCAGTACGATCGCTAACATAATTAGGATTAATAGTGTGTTCTAAGCCTCTAACAATAACCCTATGATCGGGTTAAATTAGTATTCTCAAGACGTAATTCATGAAACTGGCCACTAACTCAAATCATGCATAAAGAGTAAATCACACTATATTGCTCTAATCACAACCTAAGCAATGTTAAACATTCAAATCAAATCATAATATAAGCATGGTTTCCCTCCCTAGAAACCCTAGAAAATAAAATACTTAGACATAGCGATTGAAACGAAAGCAATAATAATAAAAAACAACATAATTAAGATCTAATGAAAGGCGATAATCAAATAACAAAAAGTGAAGTAAGAACGATTACCAAATCGATGCAGAAAGAAGAAACTTTATTGAAGCTAAATGAAGCTCTCACTAAAATAAACTTGAGATAAACTAAGTGTTTAAACTAAGCTAATACAAAACTAAACTAAAAACTAAAAACTAAAAACTATGATAAACTAATGTAAACTGAGATGAAAACTCAAATCGAAATTAGGCTAAGTATTTATAGGCTTTGCTCAAAATAAAAGAAAAAAAGGAAGAAATTGGCTGGCCCGAGAAACTGCCCGGGCGGCTGGGCGGTTTGGCTATCTCTTTCTCTTCTTCGTGGCTGGCTGCTCCTCTTCTTCGTGGCTGGCGCCTGATAGGCTAAAGTTGTATCACCTAATCAAAAATAAACCTACGGACCTCTAACTAGGTAGTCAGTGGAAGCAGAGTCGAATCCACAGGGAGACAGAGTTTCTAAATCAATATTCAACCAATTCAGCTACTCCAGATGAAATCAGGAAGGAATTAATTAAACTAAAGAATAGACTACGGAAGACTGAATAAATCGAGGATTAAACTATGGAATAAAAGTCTAGGGTATTAGGTCGGTCCACCATGCTTATACCAATCAAATAGGGTCAACTACTATCAAAACCTAAGTCAAGAGTCGGGGATTAGAGCCTATGTTGAGCTATGGTTAAGACTCAACGCTCATAGTTCAACATACGCCGCATGTTCACTAACGTAATCAGAACTACTGACGTGTCCTAGGCCTCTAGTCGTAAGACGGATCTGTGCAAACAACTATTAACCACAAGCAATCAATGAAATTGTACACTGACATTAATTACTCAATAAGAACAAACCACATCACAATCACCCTAATCAAGCCCTAGAAATTGAAAGAAAGCTAAATCACAATCATGGTATAAACATGGCTTTCCTATCTAACACCCTAGAATGAGAACTACTCACTCATAATTGAATTGACAACAATAAGACTAATATGAAACCCTAACAATTGCATCATGAATAATTGAATAAATAAACTAAGCAATTAATAATAATAAAAGAGATTAAAGTAGAGAAGAGTACCAATTGACGGAAAGCAGGAACTTTTATTGAAATCGAAATAGGTTTGATCACCTCTAAATTAATCTAAAGTGTTTGAATTAAACTAAGAACAATGAAGAATAAAACTAAGATAAACCTCATGAAAGATGAATAAAAGATGTCCTCTAAATAATGAGGAAAAGGTATTTATAATACCCCCTCAAGTTCACTAAAAACGGAAACAAAAAGTGAAAAAGCGCGATTAAAGCACTAGACCCGATCGGGCCCGAGCACAGTACCCGATCGGGTCCACATACAAATTCCCCCAATCTTCACTCCTGGGCTCTGGCAGCAGCAGTGCAGCAATAAGGCGAGAAAAGCGGCCCACCCGATCGGGCCCGAGGCATCCACCCGATCGGGCCTGGGCGCATTATTGCCTAGGAAAGACGCCCTTCAAGCAGCGTCTCTAATAAGACCTACGAGCAGCCCACCCGATCGGGTCGGGCGGTGGATGCCCGATCGGGTCTGGGCACATGTGTTCTCGCCCGATCTGATCGGGCACGCCTTGCCCGATCGGGTCCGCAACTTTCATACCCGATCATAAATATTTCGCCCGATCGGGCCATTTCTGCCCGATCAGTGCACGGAAACCTCATTTGACTCTTTGGCTCTCTAATCTTCACGTTTAGGGGTCTTGGGACCTCCTAAACTATCCATAAAGCTCGTGAGCCATCCTACGTGCCTCGTAACATCTCGTAAAGCCATGGTTGCTTCCAAAAGGCTCGGAAATAAGGAGAAAACTCCATAAAACCTGCAATTCAATACTAAAACACGAAACCACAACTACATACGATAGTTAGCACAAAATAGCTCCTAAGAGCTCCAATGAAGCACAAATTAGCTTGTAAATAAGGGAGAAAACTCTATATAAATACGTGATATCAAATTCCCCCAAGCTAAACCTTTGCTTGTCCTCAAGCAAACAGCAGATGAACATGGAATAGACTACCTCACCCCAAAGATAAAAACAAATAAAAGCTCAAAACATTTTCAAGACTAAGAATCGTTCAAGCAGGCATAATTCAAGTTTGGCTCATCAAATCCATCCAACCACCAATCATTCAAGCAATTTATCAAACTAAAGCATCCACAAAGCATACAAGTCCTGAAAAGGCACTCACAAGGGTGTCACTCCTCTCAATTTTGTGGCAGGCAAAGAATGTGCCCGAACACTCACCAACCCGACCATAAGTACCCTTCCCACTCACACTCTCATGTGTTTAAGAAGGTTCAATGACGCTCATCCTAGTCAAGTCGACTCAATTAGCAGAAATACTCTTTAACTTTGACAAACTAACTCGAAATCAATCAAATGAACATTGCAGACACGAGCTCAAGAGGACTTTATAGGGTTGTAATGGGCCTTAGGTGAGAGGTAGGGGATACTTTTGGGTAATGTGGTGGAAAAACCAAGAAAGGGGGAGCATAAATCATTCAAACAAGGCCTAAGATGGCCTTCACAACTCCCAACAACCACCATAAAACCATGTAAAATAACCCAACTCTCATAAATCAATGAAAAGCGCATAACAAACCCAATTTTCTAGCAATGGAGCGAATATTCCTTTATGAACGTACGTGAATGAAAGAACTAGAATTCTTTTGAATTTTCATTTCATTTTTTCTTTCATTTTTCTGAACTTCATTCACGCAACTCTAAACTTGCTTTTTTTTCTTTTCTCTTTCTCACTCTCAAACCACAGCAAATACACTTTTAGATTCCTCAAAAACCAAACTAAACCAACAAATCAATCTCAAACTCAACCCATACAAAAGCTCCCCCAAGCTAGGCTTGGGATAATACCAAGTGAAGGCTTTGGGCTCATAATAGGGGTTTAAGTAACACGAAACAAGTCATTAGGCTCAGCGGGGCTAAGGAGGATAAAAGTATATCAAAAATTCACTCTGAAGCTCAAGAATAAGACAAAAGAACGCCTCTATCACAGCACATGCTACAAGTCATCTAAAATCAGACAAGTACGAAGTCAAAGTCAAGATCAATCCACTAAAGAGGAGCTAACACACAAGAATAGACTGGATAATAATATGAATCCAATAGGCTACAAAGAGGCCTCACAGTCTAACCAATTCAGGTATGCAGCGCAAAGTGGTCTAATATAATCCAAAAATGCTCGAAATCATAGCAATCAAACATCAAATCATAGCCTCAAGATCACAAATGCCCAGCTATCCAGAAAACAAAGTCAAATCAATTTCAAATAGAGCACAGCAAGGGGCACAGGGAGGCAACTAAACCAGTCATGGGAACCATATTTTTTTGATTTTTTCAGTATTTTTGAAAGCAGTAAATCTATCCTAGAAAGCAGTAAAAGAGATAGGGAATACAAACAGAACTCCTCCCCCAAGCTGAACTTGGCAGTGTCCTCAATGCCAAAAGGTGATAAGGACTATGCTAAGAGGAAAAACAATGTTAGTGCCCTCACTCTCGCTCACAAAAAGAAGGAAAATAAAAAGAAAAGAAAAAGGGAAAGAAAAAAAAATAAAATAATACGAGTTGCCTCTCGCACAGCGCTGGTTTATAAAGGTCCCGCACGACCATAATCCTCCCTCTCTCAAATAGGAGGGGCTTGGCAATGAGTGCCACCCTCATCAAACATCTTTCTCCTCCAAATGTTCTTGACTATGCCTCCAGACGGTGAGGCAACCTTAGGTGGAATTGGAGCCTTCTCCACCCCTACTTCATCTAAAACCTTATCCCTGCAAAAAGATTGTTCAAGCATAGGTGCCTTAACAGTATTGGTTAGTTTAAACATCACTTTGTCATCACCAACACTAAGAGTTAAAGACCTAGACTTGACATCAATGACAGCACCAGCAGTACACAAAAACGGCCTACCCAAGATAATAGGGATCTGGGCATCCTCATCCATATCTAACACCACAAAATCAACAGGGATATAGAATTTCCCGACCCTAACAGGAACGTCCTCTAAAACACCTAGAGGGTATTTTATAGAACGATCCGCCATCTGTAAAGTGATTTGTGTGCATTTAAGGGCGCCCATGTTCAGTTTCTTATAAACAGACAATGGCATAACAGAAACAGAAGCACCTAAATCACACAAAGCTTTATCAATAAAAATAGGTCCAAGATGGCAGGGTATAGAAAAACTACCAGGATCTTTTAACTTTGGTGGGGTTTTATTTTGAATAAAAGCACTACACTCTTCAGTAAGAGCGACACGTTCTACCCCACCAAAGTCTCTTTTCTTAGTAATCATGTCTTTCAGAAATATGGCATAAACAAGCACTTGGGTAATTAAGTCTGTGAATGGAATCGTTACCTCAAGGTTCTTGACCATAGACAAGAACTTACCAAACTGCTGATCGACCTTGGACTGTTGCATCCTGTGAGGAAAAGGTAGCCTTGGTCTAAAAGGCGTTTCAGAAACCTTCTCCTTTTTCTTCCCTGTCTGTTCAGCTTCTGCAGACAAATCAACTTCAGACGTCGAATTCTTTCTTTTTCCTTCCTCTGCCACCCTCTTCTTCCCTGCAGTCGGGGTAACCTCATCAATGGGCACTGGAGGGGCATCATATGCAATGCCACTACGAAGAGTGATGGCATTCACATGTTCTCTCTGAACTGGTTGCCCTGGCAACTGTCCCTGCTGCCTCTGTGCATTAGATTTTGCCAACTGAGCAACTTGAGTCTCGAGAAGTTGGATGTGCTTCTCTTGAGCCCTCCTTGTTTCCTCATTTGCCTTTTGCATAGACAATATCAGTTTCATCAGTTCAGAATTGCTAGGCTCTTGTGGGTTGTTTTGTGGAGGTGGGGTGTGGAAATTTTGTGGAGTTTGGAAGTTATTGGGATGATGGAAGTTTTGTGGTGGTGGTCTTTGGAAATTTTGTGGGGTTTGATGGTATGAAGGTTTAGGGTAGTTTTGTGGAGGCGGAGGTTGATGGTTTTGTGGGTTTTGGTAGTTATGTGAAGGGGGGAAGGTTTGTGGTCTTTGTTGGAAGGCATTGGCCTGCTCCATCTGAAATTGACTGAACTGACAGTCATGCCCAAAGTGACCCTGAACACCACATACCTCGCAGTAAGATGAGGTAATGGGTGCTACTGCAGACATAGCATTGATACTCATGGGTGGAGGTGTCGGACTAGAAGACTTCATTAGCTGCTGAGTTAGTCGTGCCATCTGAGATGTAAGCAATGAAATAGCGTCAACTTCAAGTACCTTCTTAGTCAAACTCCTAGATGATGAATGGTCATTGGCTGCAAGATTTGATATGAATTCATAACCCTCATCAACTGCCTTGTCTAAAAACACTCCTCCTGCAGACGAATCAACAATACACTTCGTCTGAGGCTGCAGACCATTGTAGAATGTCTGCGTCAAGAACCATTTTTCCATATTATGGTGTGGACACTCTCTCTGTAAATCTCTAAACCTAGCCCACGCTTCCCTTAATGTTTCATCAGGATCTTGGGAAAACGTGGCTAGTTTATTTCTGATTTCTGCTGTTTTAGTGGGTGGGTAATACTCTCTCAGAAATGCAGCAGAAATCTCACTCTACTCGGTTTCTTTCACATCGTTCAACCATTTTTGGGCTCTATCTCTCAGTGAAAACTCGAACAACATGACTTTGAGTTGATTTGGAGTGACGCCGGCATGTTTAACGGTTCGACAAAGTTGTTGAAACCGTTGCAGATGATTTGCCGGATCTTCAGTAGGATGCCCACCAAACTGATTTTGCTGGACCATGCTGATGAGTCCAGGCTTAATCTCATAGTTGTTAGCGGCGATGGTGGGCATGGGTGGTCCAGTAGAAAGACCATCCGGGTTGGGCACCCCATATGACTTCAGTGATTTTGACATAACTGAATTCAAGGTGTCTGTTCCAGAGGTGTTCAGCTGAACAGACTGCTTTTCTTTCTGCTTTATCTTTCGGATCCGCCTGATTGTCCTAGTAAGATCGGGGTCCGCTGGAATTGGGGAACCGTTTCTTTGGGACCTGGGCATACAAAAGAAACAAAAAGCAGCAGTAAAACGTACCTCGATTGAAACAATGAAGTTCCAATGAGGTATAGAGAAGTAGACCAAATAATTAAATAAAAACTTAGAGAACTAGCCGTCTCCCCGGCAACGGCGCCAAAATTTGATAGGCTAAAGTCGTATCACCTAATCAAAAATAAACCTACGGACCTCTAACTAGGTAGTCAGTGGAAACAGGGTCGAATCCACAGGGAGACAGAGTTTCTAAATCAATATTCAACCAATTCAGCTACTCCAGATGAAATCAGGAAGGAATTAATTAAACTAAAGAATAGACTACGGAAGACTGAATAAATCGAGGATTAAACTATGGAATAAAAGTCTAGGGTATTAGGTCGGTCCACCATGCTTATACCAATCAAATAGGGTCAACTACTATCAAAACCTAAGTCAAGAGTCGGGGATTAGAGCCTATGTTGAGCTATGGTTAAGACTCAACGCTCATAGTTCAACATACGCCGCATGTTCACTAACGTAATCAGAACTACTGACGTGTCCTAGGCCTCTAGTCGTAAGACGGATCTATGCAAACAACTATTAACCACAAGCAATCAATGAAATTGTACACTGACATTAATTACTCAATAAGAACAAACCACATCACAATCACCCTATTCAAGCCCTAGAAATTGAAAGAAAGCTAAATCACAATCATTGTATAAACATGGCTTTCCTATCTAACACCCTAGAAAGAGAACTACTCACTCATAATTGAATTGACAACAAGAAGACTAATATGAAACCCTAACAATTGCATCATGAATAATTGAATAAATAAACTAAGCAATTAATAATAATAAAAGAGATTAAAGTAGAGAAGAGTACCAATTAACGGAAAGCAGGAACTTTTATTGAAATCGAAATAGGTTTGATCACCTCTAAATTAATCTAAAGTGTTTGAATTAAACTAAGAACAATGAAGAATAAAACTAAGATAAACCTCATGAAAGATGAATAAAAGATGTCCTCTAAATAATGAGGAAAAGGTATTTATAATACCCCCTCAAGTTCACTAAAAACGGAAACAAAAAGTGAAAAAGCGCGATTAAAGCACTAGACCCGATCGGGCCCGAGCACAGTACCCGATCGGGTCCACATACAAATTCCCCCAATCTTCACTCCTGGGCTCTGGCAGCAGCAGTGCAACAATAAGGCGAGAAAAGCGGCCCACCCGATCGGGCCCGAGGCATCCACCCGATCGGGCCTGGGCGCATTATTGCCTAGGAAAGACGCCCTTCAAGCAGCGTCTCTAATAAGACCTACGAGCAGCCCACCCGATCGGGTCGGGCGGTGGATGCCCGATCGGGTCTGGGCACATGTGTTCTCGCCCGATCTGATCGGGCACGCCTTGCCCGATCGGGTCCGCAACTTTCATACCCGATCATAAATATTTCGCCCGATCGGGCCATTTCTGCCCGATCAGTGCACGGAAACCTCATTTGACTCTTTGGCTCTCTAATCTTAACGTTTAGGGGTCTTGGGACCTCCTAAACTATCCATAAAGCTCGTGAGCCATCCTACGTGCCTCGTAACATCTCGTAAAGCCGTGGTTGCTTCCAAAAGGCTCGGAAATAAGGAGAAAACTCCATAGAACCTGCAATTCAATACTAAAACACGAAACCACAACTACATACGATAGTTAGCACAAAATAGCTCCCAAGAGCTCCAATGAAGCACAAATTAGCTTGTAAATAAGGGAGAAAACTCTATATAAATACGTGATATCAGCGCCCAGGCGGGCGGTTTGGACGGGGCGGGCGAGCGGCTGAGCCTTACCAAAAAATCTCCACATTGCTCAAAATTGCTTGCCCCCCGGTCGGGCAGTCAGGACCGGTTGGCCGGGAACACATGACGAGGCTTCCTTCTTGCTTCTTTTAATCCCGAGAGCTCCAAAATCGCTCTCGGGGTATTCCGAATCCTTAAGTATTCTGGGTAATGCTTGTAAATGACTAGAATAGGCATCAGACACCTAATCTGCACAATTTAAGCTCAAAAACACCAAAACACCCAGACATTGTCAAATCTCACATTAAAAGCTCTAAAGAACTCTAAAAGAGTATAAAACGAGAGGAAAAATGAAGCTAAAAGCTTATATAAAATGAACATATCACTTACATAAAAGTAAATGTGGGCTCCACTGATAAATCACGATACCGATCTAGAAAGAATGACATTTCAACAAATATTATGGGTGTATGTGCACTGGACATGCAATTTATTTATGTATTAGCCGGATGGGAAGGCTCAACTGCAGATGATAGAATATTTCGAGACGCACTATCAAGACCAAATGGGCTTAAGGTTCCTCGTGGTAAGACAATATACTTGCGTTTGAGTGTTCGTAGATATTTAAGTTGTGTGTGTTGGTCCTATAGAAATTACAAGTTTACTACAAGCGGGGGGGGGGGATGAATTGTAGTAAAGACTATTGTTGACTATTTTTGAGGAATTAATAAACTTACAAAGAATTAAAGAGAACTTAAAACTAAGAACACTGGAAATGCTTTTAAACAAGATCTTATTCCTATATTCTCTAGGAATAAATCTTCCTCTTTTATTTATAATAGTAATTACACTCTATTATAAACATCAACTCACTCTGTTCCTCTAGGAACTGGTTCCCAGTCACCTTGTTCCCCCTAAACACGTGACTTTCTCTCTTGACTTCACTCAAAGTCTTCTCTTTCTTTTTCTTCTCTTTCACTCTTGAATGTAGAAATTTTCTCACAAAATTTCACTCACCCCAACTCAGATTAATGGAATACAATAATGAATTGTTGAAGTGAATAAAACCGAAGTAACTTTCTAAAAGAATTACACAATTAATTTTGAAAGTCTTAAGAACTAAAAATGAGTTCTTCTCAGATTATATAGCTGTGATGTTTCTTCAACGGTCTTCTTCAACTTCCATGTAGTGGACGCATGATTTTAGGCATTCTCTTCCACTTTCATAGCCGTTATGGATCATGCTTAGACCACGATCCATAACCGTTTGTTGCACAATTGAACGAGTCTTTAGATCCTCCATGATCTTCTCAAAGCGGTTGAATAGGTCTTCGGCAGTTTGGATTTGACTGTCTTGGGTATGCAGTTTGTTAGAGGTGATTGTGCTCCCTAAAATCTAGGACCTCGCTGCTAACAGCCCACCATTGTAGCCTCGTAAAAAGCCTCACTTCTTCAACTTCTTTATTTCCTGTAATCCATTATCAAACTCAACTAATATTATGGAATCCAATATTCCATAATATTAGATAATTAACTCCACACAAAGTAATATAACCAAATATCCTAAATAACTTAATTTTGGTCATTATTAAACCAATTCTCCATAAGTTTATTTTAGGACTAATAAAATAAATAATTAATAATACTTTGTAAATAACTATGTAAATAAAACTAATTAAAAACCACTTTATTTGTCATCATCAAAATAACTAATACAACAATATTCCCCCTTTTTGATGATGGCAAATAAGTTGGCAAAAAAAATAAAAATTCTAAATCTAAGTCTAAGTCTAAAGGCACTGACCCAATTTGGACTAGGAACTAGATCCTCTAGGAACAAAGGCAAGCAGAAAGGCTCTAGGAACTAAGTCAGACCAGAAAATATTTTTAGACAGCCAATTGTTTTCCCTCTTTTGTTATCATCAAAACTAAGCTATGTTCCTACAGCACTAGAGAGTCAACAGTCTAGGCATCAATTAAAGTAGCTCAAACATGCATCTCATAATATTAGCCATCCAAACACAAGTAAGTACGAGATGAAATAGCATGTGCAAGCAAAAAAGATCAGAGTGAGCATATCACAAGAGCAAGGAAAGAAAGAAAGAAAAGTTCAGAATGTTCTGTGTCAAAAGAAGACACGAAAAAGAAAAAGAAAAAAAAGAAAAATGGGGGAAAATTATTGTTTGGTGCGTTTGAAGATGTTGGAGACAACGGAGTCAAACTTTGAGGTCATAGCATCCACCTTGTTCCTGATCCCCGTGTCTGCTTGCTTGATGGCTGCTAAAGTCTCCTGCTGTTGTGAGTCAAGCGTGGAAACTGACTTCTCCAGGACATTGATCCTTGTGTGCATGAGTGTCAGAGACTCCCTGATCTCCTTCAACATTCCATGAAGTCCAGTGGTAGAAAGGAGAGGAAAATCCACAGCAGTTGAAGGAACTGGATCCTCATCTAGATTAATCATTTCAGCAGTACCCGGATCCTGTTCCTTAAGAGACTTACCCCCAGCCAGTCTCTAGCTCTTCCTTACAGATCCCCCAACAGCTTCCTCAAATAACTTTCTCTTTGTCCATGTCTCAGGCTTAGTCACTGTAGCCTCTCCCTCAAATTCCAATTTCCCACCAACCACCCTCAAACTAAGTCTAGTCAGCGTCTCCTTGGTCAAATAATTTTCAGGCTCAAGGGTGAAGGAAGGGCTGTCAGAAAGTTTAACTTTATTTTTCTTTAGAATTGTGGTGATCAGATTGCCATATCCCACTTTGGTACTGTGAGATATGCAGTAGGAAAGGTGAGAGAGCATAAGAGCGGGAAAGTTTATATTGATGTTCTTTGCTAAATAGTACATTATAGAGAGGTCTATAAGGTTAGCTTGGGTTCTCTTGGAAGATCTGGATAAAACAAAACGCCATACAAACTGAAATAGAAGCTTGTGAAAGGGAGAGAGGTCTTTTTGGTCAATGGACATAGAGTTAGGGTTTCCGTGAAAAAACTGAAGGATTTTTTCATTTGAGACGCCTTTGATGTTTAATTTCCCTTTCCCTTTAACATATTCCTTGTACCCATCTGAAGGTACATCAAACCACTCGCTTAATTTCTTTTCTGTAAATGTTACAACACACCCATTCACTAAGCTTACACACACTCCCTCTGTTTTATTGAAGTTTTCACAAAAGGAACTCATCTCTTCCTCATATAATCCCTCATCTATACTGACTAAGTTCATCCATTTTTGATACTTTAAAAGACTCAGAAACTCATTCCATTTTACTTTCTTGCACCATGCAAGATCAACACAGAGTATGACAATAAATTGAGAGGATTTCGATTTCTTACCCCTTTTTGTGGGCATCTGAATGTCTCTCCCTTGACTACTTTCTTGATCCTCGTCATCTTCCTCAAGCTTGGGAGATGCCGCTTCAGTTTCCGAAATGGGTTCTTGAGAATGTGTGGAATCGTCTTTTGCGTTGGAGGATTCTTGGTCACTGTGCTCTTCCATGGAAGGGGTTTTTCCGCTGGGCAGCTTTCTTGAATACCAGAGGTTGCTCTTTTAGGTGCCATGATAGAGAGTAGGAAGGATGAAGAGAGATGGAGGAAAGAGAAGATGAATAGTAAGAGTTGGAGTGGGTCAGTGAAAGTGGTCAGTGAAGTGATGTGTTGAGTATATAATTTAATGATGAGGTGTGTTGAATTGAATGTGAAGAGGTGTGAGTTGAGTGGGTAAGGCTTGGGTAAATGTGTTTCAATTAATGGGTTCCCTCTTTTAAATTAGATAAACTGAATTTAATTTTGAGTTAATAAAAATGGTTGATACAATGAATCAAGAAAATCATACGGATAGGAGGAGAGAGAATAAAAATGTGAGAAAAAAAAGTACTCTTGTGTACACGAACCTTTTTTAAACCATACAAGCATTTTAACTTACGTACTCTATATATGTGCATGGACAATAAGGATAATATTTAAAGACAGATGTGAGTCCTTAGACATGACCCTAGGTGTATGAAATTTAATTCATGAATATTGCAGGACACTCTTAGAGATGACTAGTACATAGGGTTCAAATCATATAGGCCATTTTATACAATTGTGATCATTCCTAGTTCCAAGCGAATCTTTTCAAATCTGTCCCTAGATAATGGTGTGGTAAAAATGTCAGCAATTTGATTTTCTGTAGGGTAAAATTCAACTTTGACTAAGCCCTTTTCAATATAGTCTTTCAAGAAGTGGTGCCTAATGTGAATGTGCTTGACCCTTGAGTGGTGTACTAGGTCCTTGGAGATGCATATGGCACTGGTATTATCACAAAAGATTGGAACACATTTAAACTTAATACCAAAATCACGTACCTGTTGCTTGATCCACAAGACTTGGGAACAACATGCAGCAGCAACCACATATTCAGCTTCAGCAGTTGACAAGGCAATTGTATGTTGTTTCTTGGATCCCCAAGAAACTAAGCTTGTTCCTAGGAACTGGGCAATTCAAGAGGTACTTTTATGGTTGACCAAATCTCCAGCATAGTCAGCATCAGAGTAGCTAACTAGGTCAAATATATCACTACGAGGATAGAACAAACAGAGATCATCACTTCCTTTCAAATACCTAAGGATCCTCTTGGCAGCTATCAAGTGGGATTCCTTTGGTTTTGATTGGAACCTAGCACATAGACCAACACTGAAGGAAATATCAGGCCTACTTGCAGTTAAATAAAGAAGAGATCCAATCATACCTCTGTATAATTTCTGATCTATTGATTTACCATTTTGATCTTCATCCAACCTTGTTCCTGTTCCTATAGGAGTGTGGTTGGTTTTAGCTTGTTCCAGTCCATATTTCTTTAGCAGTTCCTTAACATATTTTTGCTGATGGATCATTGTTCCTCTTTCAGTTTGCTTGGTTTGCAAACCAAGAAAGAAGTTCAACTATCCCATCATGCTCATTTCAAATTCACTGCTCATTAAGTCAGCAAAACCTTTGCACAGAGAGTCATTAGTAGCACCAAAAATAATATCATCAACATAAAATTGTACTACTAAAATGTCTGTTCCTTTTGATTGAAGGAACAAGGTTCTATCAACTTTGCCTCTAACGAAATTATTAGCAAGTAAGAATTTAGAAAGTCTTTCATACCAAGATCTAGGAGTTTGTTTCAGCCCATATAAAGCTTTATCTAGCTTATAGACCTGGTTTGGAAGATCAGGATTTTCAAATCCCGGAGGTTGTTCCACATAGACGTCTTCCAATAGATATCCATTTAAAAATGCACATTTAACGTCCATCTGGTACAACCTAAATCCCATAAAAGCTGCAAATGCTATTAAGATTCTTATTGCTTATATTCTAGCTACTGGAGCAAAGGTTTCATCAAAGTCAATACCTTCTTGTTGGTTGTAACCTTTTGCTACTAGTCTGGCCTTGTTCCTGATTACAGTGCCATGTTCGTCTAGCTTGTTCCTAAAGACCCACTTTAACCCAATTACCACTTGATTCTTGGGTTAGGGCTCCAAGTGCCATACCTTGTTCCTCTGAAATTCATTCAGTTCCTCTTGCATGGCATTTATCCAAGCTGACTCTAGCATTGCTTCATTATGATCTCGAGGCTCTATCATAGATATGAACGCTTGGAAGGCACAAAAGTTTCTAAGTTGAGATCTTGTTTGAGTTCCCTTCTCAATGTCGCTAATGGTCAAATCTAGGGGATGTGAGTTCTGGTGCTTCTAAGGTCTTGGTTCAAATCTTATTGTTCCTGTTCCTTCAACTTGAGGTTCTTCAGTTTGTTCATTCTCTGTATGCTTCTCTTCTATTAGTATTCCTGCATCAATTGCTCCTTTATTTACCTGTTCCTCACGAGGAACAGGCTCAGGAATCGTTAGTTCATTTTCAGGAATATGTTTCTTAACTGTTCCTGCAGGAGTCAGTTCCTCCTCAAGATTGTCAGTCTATTGAGGATGAGTTAACCCAATTTCAAAATCATTTTCATAACATGGTTCCTGCAGCTAGTCAGTTTCATCAAAGATAATATGGACACTTTCCTCTACGCACATTGTTCTCTTGTTATAAACTCTGTATGCCTTACTATTTAAAACATATCCTATAAAAACAGCTTCATCACTTCTAGCATCAAATTTACCTAAATTGTTTTTACCATTGTTGTGTACAAAACATCTACATCCAAAGACTCTAAAATAAGAGATATTTGTTTTTCTTCCTTTAAACAGTTCATAAGGAGTTTTCTTAGTGATGGGTCTAAGCATGACCCTGTTGATGATGTAACATGCGGTGTTCACAGCTTCAGCCCAAAAATTCTTTGGAAGATTGCTTGATATAAGCATTGTTCTAGCCATATCCTCCAGAGTCCGGTTTTTTCTTTTAACTACACCATTCTGTTGTGGTGTCCTAGGAGCAGAGAAGTTGTGATCTAATCCTTCATTGCTGCAAAAATCATCAAACTTGGAGTTTTCAAACTCCGTACCATGGTCAGATCTTAAGTGTTTTAATTTAAAGCCACTGATCCTTTGAACTTTCTTGGCATACGTTATAAATTCATCAAATGTTTCATCTTTGCTATGAAGGAAGATTACCCATGTAAATCTAGAAAAATCATCAACAATAACTAATATATATCTCTTACCTGATCTGCTTTGGATTCTCACAGGGCCACAAAGATCCATGTGGATCAGCTCAAGTGGACTTTGAGTGCTTACCATTTTCTTGGATTTGAACGAGGATCTGACTTGCTTCCCTCTTACACAAGCTCCACAAACTCCATGACTTTATCCTTTTATAGTTGGTAAAACAACTACTAAGTCCTTACCACTTAGTTTATAAAGCAGTGTAAAGCTTTCGTGACCACACCTTTTGTGCCAAAGGTTTTGATCATCTTCTAGTACACTAAGACAAGTTTGTTCCTAGGAACAAGGTTCAGGTCAACAACATAAGTGTTTCCCTTTCTTGTTCCTTCTAGTATCTTGGTTCCTGTAATGGTGTCACTTACCACACAACATTCATTAGTAAATTTCACATTATTTCCTTTATCACAAAATTGAGAAATGCTAAGTAAATTATGTTTCAAACCCTCGACTAAAAATACATTATTAATGGAATGTGACTGAGATTTCCCAACTTTACCTATACCTACTATGTTACCTGTTAGGTTGTCCCCAAAGGTCACAGTTCCTCCTTCGTAGACTGAAAGTGAGAGAAATTTTATTTTGTCTCCTGTCATGTGCTTGGAACAACCGCTATCGAGGTACCACAGGTTGTTCCCCCTCACTTTAGTCTGCACCTACAATAATTAGTCAGTGGTAGGAGCCCAGTTAGACTTAGGTTCCTCTGTTGAGTGAGAGTTCCTCTTAATTTTCCACTCTTGCTTCACTAAGCGAGTGTTCATTTCAATCTGTTCCTCTTTGGTGGAACAGTCAGACACCAAATGTCCACTATTCCCACAGTAGGAACAGATTCTGTTGCTTGGCAAGTCAACATATTTTTTGTATTTGTTCCTCTTCTTATAATTGAAACCTAGTCCATTCCTTCCTTCATTTGTATATTTTTGTATCCAATTGACTGGATCAGGAAGCTTGATTCTTGAAGATTCCATTTTCCTCTTCAGTACCATATTTTCATTTAGCACAGATTCATGCTCAATTTTCAAATTTTCAAAATCGTTACTGGTAGTGTCAGAGGAACTGGTTCCTTCAGGAACAACTAGTTTCAATTCTGCCAAAACAATATTCAAGAAGTAGTTATCATTTTTCAGTTTTTCATAAGCTTCTTGAAAACCACGGTATTTTATCAAAAATATCAAAGCACCGTTCCTCAATATCTGAATTTAACTTTTTTAAACCAGTTTGTGTGTTCCTTGGTAACTTTCAAGGCCTTTTCCATATTCTCCTCTCTTATGCAGATTTCCTTGTAATTATCAAGGGTTTCTAAAAGTAATTCAGTGAGTTGGTTCTTATTTAATTTTGATGATTCTTCTTTAACAACATTAAAGTTTACCTGTTTGTTAGATACGTCCTCTTCACTATCTGATTTTGCCATTAGACATAGCTGAGCAGTTTCATCCTCAGGCTGTTCCTGTTCCTCATCAGAATCTGATTCTCCCTAGGCTGCTACCATAGCCTTTCTCATTTCAGTTTTAGAGAAAGGCTTTTGCTATTCTTTGCCCTTGAATATGCCTTTTCCTTTCTCGATTTCCCACAAAGGACATTCCTTTATGAAGTGATCTGGACTTCCACATTTATGGCAGCTCAGCTTTGAGGTTTTCCTTGTGCTCTTCCCTTTATAGTTCTTGTTGAAGAACTTTTTGAATTTCTTAACTATCAAGGCAGCTTCCTCTTCATCAGTTTCTGAATCATCTTGTTCTTCAGACTTGAGAGCCAGGGACTTTAATCTGCTAGAGTCAGAGTCATGAGTTCCTAAGTGCAACTCATGTGTCATCAAGGATCTAGCAAGTTGTTCAATGTTGAACTTGGTGAAATCCTTGGTTTCTTATAGAGCTGTCACCTTGGCCATCCACTTCTCATCTTGTGGAAGACTTCTCAAAACTTTGCGTACTTGTTCCTCTGGAGAAATAGATTTTCCTAGAGAGTCAAGTTCATTTATGATATTTGAGAATCTTGTTAGCATATCTTGAACTGGCTCTTTAGGCTTCATTTGAAATAACTCATATCTATGCATGAGCATGTCTATCTTTGATCTCTTGACCTCGCTTGTTCCTTCATGTGTGACTTGAAGGAGTTCCCACGTCTGCTTTGCACTCTTGCATCCCATGACTTTATTATTTTCATGAGGACCAAGACCACAATGTAGAATTTACTTGGCCTTGTTGTTTATCTCCATTTTCTCGAAGTCTTCTTTGTCATACTTTGAGAGTGGCTTTGGAACTAGCTCGCCTTCTTCATTCTTTTCAGTAACTTCAAAGTCACCTATCTCAATAACTCTCCAGCCTTGATAGTTTTCTGCCTTGATGAATATTTCCATCCTATTCTTCCAATAGGGATAGTGTTTACCATTAAACATTGGAGGACGTTGAGTAGAGTATCCCTCATCCAGCTTTTCTCCACTTGTATTCATGTTCTCTAGGATCAGCCTCCTCAGTGTTAGCTGTTTTAGGAGGAACAGACTCTGATACCAATTGTTGGTCCTATAGAACTTACAAGTTTATTACAAGAGGGGGGGTGAATTGTAGTAAAGACTATTATAGACTATTTTTGCGGAAATAATAAACTTAGAAAAAATTAAAGAGAACTTAAAACTAAGGACACTGGAAATGCTTTTAAACAAGATCTTATTCCTATATTCTCTAGGAATAAATCTTCCTCTTTTATTTATAATAGTAATTAAACTCTATTGTAAACATCAACTCACTCTGTTCCTCTAGGAACTGGTTCCCAGTCACCTTGTTCCCCCTGAACACGTGACTTTCTCTCTTGACTTCACTCGAAGTCTTCTCTTTCTCTTTCTTCTCTTTCACTCTTGAATGTAGAAATTTTCTCACAAAATTTCACTCACCCCAACTCAGATTAATGGAATACAATAATGAATTATTGAAGAGAATAAAACCGAAGTAACTTTTCTTTCTGCTTTATCTTTCGGATCCGCCTGATTGTCCTATCAAGATCGGGGTCCGCTGGAATGGGGGAACCGTTTCTTTGGGACCTGGGCATACAAAAGAAACAAAAAGCAGTAGTAAAGGGTACCTCGATTGAAACAATGAAGTTCCAATGAGGTACAGAGAAGTAGACCAAATAATTAAATAAAAACTTAGAGAACTAGCCGTCTCCCCGGCAACGGCGCCAAATTTTGATAGGTTTTAGTCGTGTCACCTAATCAAAAATAAACCTACGGACCTCTAACTAAGGTAGTCATTGGAAGCAGGGTCGAATCCACAGGGAGACAGAGTTTCTAAATCAATATTCAACCAATTCAGCTACTCCAGATGAAATCAGGAAGGAATTAATTAAACTAAAGAATAGACTACAGAAGACGGAATAAATCGAGGATTAAACTATGGAATAAAAGTCTAGGGTATTAGGTCGGTCCACCATGCTTATACCAATCAAATAGGGTCAACTACTACCAAAACCTAAGTCAAGAGTCGGGGGATTAGAGCCTATGTTGAGCTATGGTTAAGACTCAACGCTCATAGTTCAACATACGCCGCATGTTCACTAACGTAATCAGAACTACTGACGTGTCCTAGGCCTCTAGTCGTAGGACGGATCTGTGCAAACAACTATTAACCACAAGCAACCAACGAAACTGCGCAATAACGTTAATTACTCAATAAAGAACAAACCACATCACAATCACCCTAATCAAGCCCTAGAAATCAATAAGAGTATAAATCACAATCATGGTATAAACATGGCTTTCCTATCTAACACCCTAGAAAGAGACTACTCAGACATGATCGAATTAATAACGACAAAACTAATATGAAACCCTAGCAATTGCATCATGAACGATTAAATAAATAAACTAAGCAATCAAAGTAATTAAAGAGATAAAGAGTATAGGAGAGTACCAATTGACGGAAAGCAGGAACTTTTATTGAAATCGAAATAGGTTTGATCACCTCTAAATTAATCTAAAGTGTTTGAATTGAACTAAGAACAATGAAGAATAAAACTAGTCTAAAGCTAATGAAAGATGAAAAATAATATCCCTCTAAAATAATGAGGAAAAAGGTATTTATAATACCCCCTCAAGTTCATTAAAAACGGAAACAAAAAGTGAAAAAGCGCGATTAAAGCACCAGACCCGATCGGGCCCGAGCACAGTACCCGATCGGATCCACATACAAGTTCCCCCAATCTTCACTCCTGGGCTCTGGCAGCAGCAGTGCAGCAATAAGGCGAGAAAAGCGACCCACCCGATCGGTCACGAGGCTACCACCCGATCGGGCCTGGCTACAACTTGGGCTAGCGTGTTCCCCTCGCCTGTAGCACCGCAATGAGACCAAGCAGCACTCCACCCGATCGGGTTGGGCGGTAGTCACCCGATCGGGTCTGGGGACATGCTTCCTCGCCCGATCGGATCGAGCAAACCTCGCCCGATCGGATCGGGCAAACCTCGCCCGATCGGGCCCGCAACTTTCATACCCGATCAATATTTATTCGCCCGATCGGGCCATTTCTGCCCGATCAGTGCACGGAAACCTCCTTCTTGACTCTTTGGCTCTCTAATCTTCATGTTTAGGGGTCTTGGGACCTCCTAAACTATCCGTAAAGCTCGCGAGCCATCCTACGTGCCTTGTAACATCTCGTAAAGCCGTGGTTGCTTCCAAAAGGCTCGGGAATAAGGAGAAAACTCCATAAAACCTGCAATTCAATACTAAAACACGAAACCACAACTACATACGATAGTTAGCACAAAATAGCTCCCAAGAGCTCCAATGACGCACAAATCAGCTTGTAAATAAGGGAGAAAACTCTATATAAATACGTGATATCAAACTCCCCCAAGCTAAACCTTTGCTTGTCCGCAAGCAAACAGCACATGAACATGGAATAGATTGCCTCACCCCATAGATAAAAACAAATCAAAGCTCAAAACATTTTCAAGACTAAGAATCGTTCAAGCAGACATAATTCAAGTTTGGCTAATCAAATCCATCCAACCACCGATCATTCAAGCAATTTATCAAACTCAAGCATCCACAAAGCATACAAGTCCTGAAAAGGCACTCACAAGGGTGTCACTCCTCTCAATTTTGTGGCAGGCAAAGAATGTGCCCGAACACTCACCAACCCGACCATAAGTACCCTTCCCGCTCACACTATCATGTGTTTAAGAAGGTTCAATGACGCTCATCCTAGTCAAGTCGACTCAATTAGCAGAAATACTCTTTAACTTTGACAAACTAACTCGAAATCAATCAAATGAACATTGCAGACACGAGCTCAAGAGGACTTTATAGGGTTGTAATGGGGCTTAGGTGAGAGGTAGGGGATACTTTTGGGTAATGTGGTGGAAAAACCAAGAAAAGGAGAGCATAAATCATTCAAACAAGGCCTAAGATGGCTTACACAACTCCTAACAATCACCATAAAACCATGTAAAGTAACCCAACTCTCATAAATCAATGAAAAGCTCATAACAAACCCAATTTTCTAGCAATGGAGCGAATATTCCTTTATGCACGTACGTGAATGAAAGAACTAGAATTCTTTTGAATTTTCATTTCATTTTTCTTTCATTTTTCTGAACTTCATTCACGCAACTCTAAACTTGCTTTTTCTTTTCTATTTCTCACTCTCAAACCACAGCAAATACACTTTCAAATTCCTCAAAAACCAAACTAAACCAACAAACCAATCTCAAACTCAACCCATACAAAAGCTCCCCCAAGCTAGGCTTGGAATAATATCAAGTGAAGGCTTTTGGCTCATAATAGGGGTTTAAGTAACACGAAACAAGTCATTAGGCTCAGCGGGGCTAAGGAGGACAAAAGTATATCAAAAACTCACTCTGAAGCTCAAGAATAAGACAAAAGAACGCCTCTATCACAACACATGCTACAAGTCATCTAAAATCAGACAAGTACGAAGTCAAAGTCAAGATCAATCCACTAAAGAGGAACTAACACACAAGAGTAGACTGGATAATAATATGAATCCAATAGGCTACAAAGAGGCCTCACAGTCTAACCAATTCAGGTATGCAGCACAAAGTGGTCTAATATAATCCAGAAATGCTCGAAATCATAGCAATCAAACATCAAATCATAGCCTCAAGATCACAAATGGCCAGTTGTCCAGAAAACAAAGTCAAATCACTTTCAAATAGAGCACAACAAGGGGCACAGGGAGGCAACTAAACGAGTCATGGAACCATATTTTTTTGATTTTTTTCTGTATTTTTCGAAAGCAGTAAAACTATTCTAGAAAGCTGTAAAAGAGATAGGGAATACAAACAGAACTCCTCCCCCAAGCTGAACTTGGCAGTGTCCTCAATGCCAAAAGGTGATAAGGACTATGCTAAGAGGAAAAACAATGTTAGTACCCTCACTCTCGCTCATAAAAGGAAGAAAAATAAAAAGAAAAGGAAAAGGGAAAGAAAAGAAATACGAGTTGCCTCTCGCACAGCGCTGGTTTATAAAGGTCCCGCACGACCATAATCCTCCTTCTCTCAAATAGGAGGGGCTTGGCAATGAGTGCCACCCTCATCAAACATCTTTCTTCTCCAAATGTTCTTGACAATGCCTCTAGACGGTGAGGCAACCTTAGGTGGAATTGGAGCCTTCTCCACCCCTACTTCATCTAAAACCTTATCCCTGCAAAAAGATTGTTCAAGCATAGGTGCCTTAACAGCATTGGTTAGTTTAAACATCACTTTATCATCGCCAACACTAAGAGTTAAAGACCCAGACTTAACATCAATTACAGCACCAGCAGTACACAAAAACGGCCTACCCAAGATAATAGGAATCTGGGCATCCTCATCCATATCTAACACCACAAAATCAACAGGGATATAGAATTTCCCTACCCTAACAGTAACATCCTCTAAAACACCTAGAGGGTATTTTATAGAACGATCCGCCATCTGTAAAGTGATTTGTGTGCATTTAAGGGCTCCCATGTTCAGTTTCTTATAAACAGACAATGACATAACAGAAACAGAAGCACCTAAATCACACAAAGCCTTATCAATAAAAATATGTCCAAGATGGCAGGGTATAGAAAAACTACCAGGATCTTTTAACTTTGGTGGGGTTTTATTTTGAATAAAAGCACTACACTCTTTAGTAAGAGCGACACGTTCTACCCCACCAAAGTCTCTTTTCTTAGTAATCATGTCTTTTAGAAATTTGGCATAAACAGGCACTTGGGTAATTAAGTCTGTGAATGGAATCGTTACCTCAAGGTTCTTGACCATAGACAAGAACTTACCAAACTGCTGATCGACCTTGGACTGTTGCATCCTGTGAGGAAAAGGTAGCCTTGGTGTAAAAGGCGTTTCAGAAACCTTCTCCTTTTTCTTCCCTGTCTGTTCAGCTTCTGCAGACAAATCGACTTCAGACGTCGAATTCTTTCTTTTTCCTTCCTCTACCACCCTCTTCTTTCCTGCAGTCAGGGTAACCTCATCAATGGGCACTGGAGGGGCATCATATGCAATGCCACTACGAAGAGTGATGGCATTCACATGTTCTCTCTGAACTGGTTGCCCTGGCAATTGTCCCTGCTGCCTCTGTGCATTAGATTCTGCCAACTGAGCAACTTGAGCCTCGAGAAGTTGGATGTGCTTCTCTTGGGCCCTCCTTGTTTCCTCATTTGCCTTTTGCATGGACAATATCAGTTTCATCAGTTCAGAATTGCTAGGCTCTTGTGGGTTGTTTTGTGGAGGTGGGGTGTGGAAATTTTGTGGAGTTTGGATGTTATTGGGATGATGGAAGTTTTGTGGTGGTGGTCTTTGGAAATTTTGTGGGGTTTGATGGTATGAAGGTTTAGGGTAGTTTTGTGGAGGTGGAGGTTGATGGTTTTGTGGGTTTTGGTAGTTATGTGAAGGGGGAAGGTTTGTGGTCTTTGTTGGAAGGCATTGGCCTGCTCCATCTGAAATTGGCTGAACTGACAGTCATGCCCAAAGTGACCCTGAACACCACATACCTCGCAGTAAGATGAGGTAATGGGTGCTACTGCAGACATAGCATTGATACTCATGGGTGGAGGTGTCGGACTAGAAGACTTCATTAGCTGCTGAGTTAGTTGCGCCATCTGAGATGTGAGCAACGAAATAGCGTCAACTTCAAGTACCTTCTTAGTCAAACTCCTAGATGATGAATGGTCATTGGCTGCAAGATTTGATATGAATTCATAACCCTCATCAACTGCCTTGTCTAAAAACACTCCTCCTGCAGACGAATCAACAATACACTTCGTCTGAGGCTGCAGACCATTGTAGAATGTCTGCGTCAAGAACCATTTGTCCATATTATGGTGTGGACACTCTCTCTGTAGATCTCTAAACCTGGCCCACGCTTCCCTTAATGTTTCATCAGGCTCTTGGGAAAACGTGGCCAGTTTATTTCTGATTTCTGCTGTTTTAGTGGGTGGGTAATACTCTCTTAGAAATGCAGCAGAAATCTCACTCCACTCGGTTTCTTTCACATCGTTCAACCATTTTTTGGCTCTATCTCTCAGTGAAAACTCGAACAACATGACTTTGAGTTGATCTGGAGTGACGCCGGCATGTTTAACGGTTCGACAAAGTTGTTGAAACCGTTGCAGATGATTTGCCGGATCTTCAGTAGGATGCCCACCAAACTGATTTTGCTGGACCATGCTGATGAGTCCAGGCTTAATCTCAAAGTTGTTAGCGGCGATGGTGGGCATTGGTGGTCCAGTAGAAAGACCATCCGGGTTGGGCACCCCATATGACTTCAGTGACTTTGACATGACTGAACTCAAGGTGTCTGTTCCAGAGGTGTTCAGCTGAACAGACTGCTTTTCTTTCTGCTTTATCTTTCTGATCCGCCTGATTGTCCTATCAAGATCGGGGTCCGCTGGAATGGGGGAACCGTTTCTTTGGGACCTGGGCATACAAAAGAAACAAAAAGCAGTAGTAAAGGGTACCTCGATTGAAACAATGAAGTTCCAATGAGGTACAGAGAAGTAGACCAAATAATTAAATAAAAACTTAGAGAACTAGCCGTCTCCCCGGCAACGGCGCCAAATTTTGATAGGTTTTAGTCGTGTCACCTAATCAAAAATAAACCTACGGACCTCTAACTAAGGTAGTCATTGGAAGCAGGGTCGAATCCACAGGGAGACAGAGTTTCTAAATCAATATTCAACCAATTCAGCTACTCCAGATGAAATCAGGAAGGAATTAATTAAACTAAAGAATAGACTACAGAAGACGGAATAAATCGAGGATTAAACTATGGAATAAAAGTCTAGGGTATTAGGTCGGTCCACCATGCTTATACCAATCAAATAGGGTCAACTACTACCAAAACCTAAGTCAAGAGTCCGGGGATTAGAGCCTATGTTGAGCTATGGTTAAGACTCAACGCTCATAGTTCAACATACGCCGCATGTTCACTAACGTAATCAGAACTACTGACGTGTCCTAGGCCTCTAGTCGTAGGACGGATCTGTGCAAACAACTATTAACCACAAGCAACCAACGAAACTGCGCAATAACGTTAATTACTCAATAAAGAACAAACCACATCACAATCACCCTAATCAAGCCCTAGAAATCAATAAGAGTATAAATCACAATCATGGTATAAACATGGCTTTCCTATCTAACACCCTAGAAAGAGACTACTCAGACATGATCGAATTAATAACGACAAAACTAATATGAAACCCTAGCAATTGCATCATGAACGATTAAATAAATAAACTAAGCAATCAAAGTAATTAAAGAGATAAAGAGTATAGGAGAGTACCAATTGACGGAAAGCAGGAACTTTTATTGAAATCGAAATAGGTTTGATCACCTCTAAATTAATCTAAAGTGTTTGAATTGAACTAAGAACAATGAAGAATAAAACTAGTCTAAAGCTAATGAAAGATGAAAAATAATATCCCTCTAAAATAATGAGGAAAAAGGTATTTATAATACCCCCTCAAGTTCATTAAAAACGGAAACAAAAAGTGAAAAAGCGCGATTAAAGCACCAGACCCGATCGGGCCCGAGCACAGTACCCGATCGGATCCACATACAAGTTCCCCCAATCTTCACTCCTGGGCTCTGGCAGCAGCAGTGCAGCAATAAGGCGAGAAAAGCGACCCACCCGATCGGGCCCGAGGCTACCACCCGATCGGGCCTGGCTGCAACTTGGGCCAGCGTGTTCCCCTCGCCTGTAGCACCGCAACGAGACCAAGCAGTACTCCACCCGATCGGGTCGGGCGGTAGTCACCCGATCGGGTCTGGGGACATGAAACGTCGCCCGATCGGGCCCGCAACTTTCATACCCGATGAATATTTATTCGCCCGATCGGGCCATTTCTGCCCGATCAGTGCACGGAAACCTCCTTCTTGACTCTTTTGCTCTCTAATCTTCATGTTTAGGGGTCTTGGGACCTCCTAAACTATCCGTAAAGCTCGCGAGCCATCCTACGTGCCTCGTAACATCTCGTAAAGCCGTGGTTGCTTACAAAAGGCTCGGGAATAAGGAGAAAACTCCATAAAACCTGCAATTCAATACTAAAACACGAAACCACAACTACATACGATAGTTAGCACAAAATAGCTCCCAAGAGCTCCAATGACGCACAAATTAGCTTGTAAATAAGGGAGAAAACGCTATATAAATACGTGATATCAGGCATTCTCTTCCACTTTCATAGCCGTTATGGATCATGCTTAGACCACGATGCATAACCGTTTGTTGCACAGTTGAACGAGTCTTTAGATACTCCATGATCTTCTCAAAGCGGTTGAATAGGTCTTCGGCAGTTTGGATTTGACTGTCTTGGGTATGCAGTTTGTTAGAGGTCATTGTGCTCCCTAGAATCTAGGACCTCGCTGCTAACAGCCCACCATTGTAGCCTCGTAAAAAGCGCCACTTCTTCAACTTCTTTATTTCCTGTAATCCATTAACAAACTCAACTAATATTATGGAATCCAATATTCCATAATATTAGATAATTAACTCCACACAAAGTAATATAACCAAATATCCTATTTTTCCTAAATAACTTAATTTTGGTCATTATTAAACCAATTCTCCATAAGTTTATTTTAGGTCTAATAAAATAAATAACTAATAATACTTTGTAAATAACTATGTAAATAATACTAATTAAAAACTACTTTATTTGTCATCATCAAAATAACTAATACAACAGTGTGGATATATGTATGACCCAAAAACATTTGTTTCTACAATAGGTTATTATTTTCTTGTCGATGCTGGTTACAAAAATAGCGATGGATTCTTAGCTCCATATAGAGGAAAACGTTATCATTTGCAAGAATGGACTAATCCACCAACGAAGAAGGAGGAAATATTTAACATGAAGCATGCGTCCACAAGGAATGTAATTGAAAGAACTTTTAGTTTATTGAGAATATGATGAGGTATATTAATACATCCATCACATTACTCAGTTGAAACACATACAAACATTATCATCGCATGTTGTTATATTCATAACCTCATTAGACAACAAATGAGTTACGAGCCTTTTAAAGTAGAATTGGAAGAGTACATGCAAATCCCTACAACCGAATGTCAATGTCATAGATTCTACTGAAACATCAACGCAATGGACTAGTTGGAGAGACCAACTAGCTCCAGAAATGTGGGCCTCTTGGAAATGGAGGAGAAATCAAGATTGATGTCTAGTTTGTTTTTTATATATGTTTGTTGTTAATGTAACTTCTATATGTGGTTGAAAGTTTTTTTTTTTGTGTTTTGCATTTTAAGTGTTGAAGAACAATATATTCCTTTTTATTTATTAAATGGTTTAGCATGCATACTACTATGTAATTGACTTTCTTTTCTACAAAAAGGATGTGATATATTATACTTACCATGTTTTGTATCGAAGAACAAGAGCAAGAAACAAAAAACTTCAATATCAGCCAAGAAAAGAGATAGGAGAGTACGGTTTGCATAGGAAGAAAAATATTTATTGATCTACTCTATAATATGAATTATTCTGGTTGGAAGGTGGACATCGGTCACAAAACAAGCTACTTTGCGTTTATTGAGAAGGAGATGGCCAAAAAATTGCCTAATTGTGAGCTTAAAGCTAGCCAATCCTCATCTTAAATCAAAAGTGAAGACCTTGAAGAAACAACTTAGTTATGTGCTAGATATCCAACAAAATGGAAGTGGTTTTGGTTGGGATGATGAACAAAAAATGGTTGCGGGAATAAGGATATATTCATGGAATGGGCAAAGGTAATGATTTTTCAATGTCTGCTTTAGTTTCTTTTTATAATTATTAGTTATATGTTTGGTGCTTATTATTAGTTACATGCTACTACTAATTTTAATGGCTTCGCATAAAGTATTTGCTTTTCGTGTTGTTATTATTAGAGTCGTGATGGAGGTGCCCTGTTGTATAGAAAATCAATGATCTATTATGATAAGTTGGTTGAGAATTATGCTAATGATTTAGCAAAGGGAAACAAAGTTAAGGGTCATGGAGATCACTCTGAAACGGAGGAAGACATATCGACTTTGAATGTAGCTGAAGGTAATGTGGATGAATCTTCTTCCCAAACTCGGGGAACTAATACTACACCCGGTACTTCAAAGCAATCTCTTAAGAGGAAGACAGGTGAACTTGATCCACTTGAATTTGAGTTTTTGCAAATTTTCAACTCAACTACGAATTTGTTGGAAGCGAAAAAAGAGAGCGCTTTGGCTATGAAGGATATTAAGAAGGCATTTACACATGAATTTGATGTCCATGAACAAACTTGTGATAAGAGAAAGTGTATATTCCATGTTCTTGCACACTCCCTAGCCTAAGTCCGGACCAAGTTGTGAAAGCCACTCATTTAATTGGTCAAGACATTGCCAAGATGGACCTTTTTCTTGCTATACTGGATAACTTCAAGGTTATTTTTTCTCAACAAGAGATCGATGGAGAAAATTAGATGTTAAACAGTGTCCTTGACTTTTGTCTTTTGCCTAAATATGTAGTTTATTGTTATTAGCGTTGTGTAGAACTCTAGCTATATTGTAATTTTCATTTGGCATGATGACCTGCTTGTAAATTGCAAAATATATTTTTGGGGAACACCTTTGTTTTGTTAGTAGATTGAAATAGCGAAATTGAACAGTGGTGTAAAGCAATGTCTGATGTTTCATTTGTTTAAAAAGAAATGTGGGATTCTGCTGGCAGATTGAAATATTTTTGCGATGATGCATTTGTGATGGATTATCATCATGTGATGGCGTTTTTTGTATGCGTGATTGAAATCAATATCTGATGTTTTTTTTTTGTTTGAAATAGAAATGTTTGATTCAAGTGTAGTGAGCATGTTATAAGAAAGTAAAGTAGTAGATGAATAAAATGAGCTCATATAATAAAATGCGCAAAATTATAATTTAGCAATATATTCCCTACTTAAGTATCTCAATAAGACCAGAAAAACATTGGGCACATGCCATCCGACCCCGAGGCATTTATCAAATGCATATGACAACTATGCATCCCTAAAACTTCATCCTTCAAATAATCAACAGTCAACACTCCATTCATCCCCTCATCCACACGCCCATACAACCACTTGGAAGCCTTTTCTACTTGCAAAGGCACAAAAAACTTGCCATAGTACTCCACTGCAACTTTACCCACTAACTCATCCCTCTTCGGCATCACTCCTTTATTATCTTGAATTCAAGCAATGTGTGTTCTTCGCACTAGTGCATAGTTGGCTTTAGGTAACATACAATGGTAACACTTTTTAATTGACAAATTATATGTCTACAAATGTAACACTTTAGTAACACTTTGTTAATATATAACACTTTATTGTAACACTTTTAAAATAGGTAACACTTTATAGTAACACTTTCTAACCAAGTAAGATTTCAAGGTAAAAACAAGTTGATTCAAGAAAACTCTTTTTATCCTCTCTCTCTTTTAGTTCCACCTCTGGTGTGTAGCTATGGCACAAACTTGAAGCAGAAAGGGGAATGGAGGCAAATCTGATCATGGCAATAGTAACAAAAGAGCAAATACTGGAAAGAAAACAAAAAACATGAACAAATCTAAGAACAAGATCAAGAATAGTAACAAAAACCCAGACTCTCTTATGGCGGGAAACACACAAATTGAACAATGGCAATCTGACTTGGATTCCTCTCCTTTTGAAAGTGATATGGACACAGATGGAAGTGAATTTACGAGCCATAACTATCACTTATCGAATCAAAGGAGCGTTAACAACTTGGTGACATCAAACCCAGTTACCAGGTCTACTATGGCCGTCACCAATGGAGGTAATCAAATGGAGGTTCTTGGTAATGCTTTAGTACCTAGCATGATTAACATTGACACCAATTCAATTGATTTGAACCTAATATCGGGTGACTTCATTCAAGAAACTAATGATGAACATTTGCCTGAATTTGATTGCAATACTGATAATGTACATAATGAGATGTCTAAGGGTAATGCTGGTAGTACTAGACACTGTATGAATAATGTCAATTATAATGCTAGTCTGATCATGAATGATGATGATAGTACCAAGAATGGAGTCTTGAATCCGAATAAACCTGATATTGAATGGGATGATGTCAAAGAGGAGATTGAATTTTGGAGCACTGCTGTGGTTCGTTTTGTGATTGGTGCTAAACCACCTGTTCAAGTCTTTGAAGGATTCATTAAAAGGATATGGGGTAAAATGGGTATAGGTGTAATTGCCCCAATTGAGAATGGAGGTTTTCTTGTCAGATTTAAGGACATGGGGGGTGTTGATAGGGCTGTGAATGGTGACTATTTCTTTGATAACAAGCCTATGGTTGTCAAGAAGTGGGATCCTGATGAAAGTGTGGAGGAGTGTGCTACTCCAACAATGCCTATCTGGATTCATCTCCCAAATTTGAGCTTGAAGTTTTGGGGTCAAAGATGCCTTAGCAAGATTGTGAGTGGTATTGGGGCCTTAAGGAAGGTGGACTTCTATACTGAAAGGAATAAGAGAACTAAGTATGCTAGAGTAATGGTGGAGGTGAACCTTAAACAAGTTTCCCAGAACAAATCACCTTTGTGAATGAAAAAGGGGTTGACATAGTTCAAGAGGTCATATATGAGTGGAAGCCCACTAAATGCACTGTGTGTAGTAAGATTGGGCACTTAAAGGAGGAATGCTGGCATAAGGAGAGGAATAGGCAAGTCTGGAAGCCAAAGAAACAACAAGCTAACGCTGAACAGAAGAAAATTCTTGTCGTTTAGAGAGTGGTTGATGAGGATGGTTTCATTTCCATCAGGAACAAGAAACACCCTACAGTAGCTGTATCTGCAGAAGTTAATTAGAGCCAGGTGGCAAACCTGTGCTACCAGTAATCCATTAGATGCACTGGGAATTGTGGGCAACTAGCTGAGGCAACAGAGGATGATGTTGGCTGGAACAGGATTTGGAGCAGGGGTTGACAGGCCCTAACCCTAATGGATAATATCATCTTTTGGAAGACCAGGGGACTTAATAGTATTAGAAAACAATACACTGTCAGGGATTTCATCCAGAAGCATCATGCTAAACTATTTTGTCTCTCGGAAACAAAGCTAAGGGCCAAGAATCTTAGGGCCTTTTACCTGAATGTATGTCTAGGCTGGTGCATCACTACCAACCTGCCTTGGCATGGAAAAGGAAGAGTGGTGGTGGCCTGGAACCGCAGGGTGTTTCAGGTGGATGTGCTTCAATGTACTGCTCAAATGGTTCATTGTAAAGTGGTGCCTGCTAAGAGTTCTAATGCTTTCTATTGCACCTTTATTTATGCTTTGAATAAAGGTGAAGATAGGAAGCCACTGGAGAGATTTATGCATCCTGTCTAGTAGCATTAAGGATGCATGGCTTTGGGGAGGTGATTTTAATGTTATTCTCAATGAGAATGAAAAAACTGGTGATATTCATACCAGGAAAGAGATGGAGGAGTTCAAACAATGTGTTGCACATTGTCGTATGGAGGATGTTAAGTTCAGTGGAAGATGGTTCACCTAGAATAACAAATAAGATTAGCATAGTAGGGTGATGTCTAAGCTTGATAGGGTTATGGCTAATCCAGATTGGCTTGCTTTCATACCAACTCAGAGGTTATTTTCCTCCCTGAGAGAGAGTTTGACCACATCCCTCCTCTTTTAAGGAGCTACTCAGATGTATAGGGTCATAAACCTTTCAGGTTCTTCAACTTCTGGTGTGATCAGGAGGGGTACCAAGATATGATTGCTGAATACTGGGCTAGGCCTGTTCAGGGATATGCTATGTTTCAGGTGGCTCAGAAGCTTAAACACCTTAAACCTGTTTTAAAGAAGTTTAATGAGGAGAGGGTAGGTGATGTCGCTGGGAATTTGAGGATAGCATCTCTAATGCTTGATACAGCACAAGATGCTATGCATAAGAATCCTAATGACAATGAGATTGTTAAGGCTGAATGAATGGCTTCACAGAATTTTAAAAAGGCTCATATTGACTATATGAATTTTTTGAAGCAGAAGGCCAAAGAAGACTGGATCAGCTTTGGGGATGAAAATACTACTATGTTTCATAAAGCCATCAAAGCCAGAATGAATAAAAATAGGATTAATACTGTACAGAATAGTGAAGGTGATTGGATTGTGGAACCTAAAATGGTCTGTGAGCAATTCATCAACCACTTCTCTAATTTCATGAATGTAAGCCAGTCTGTTTCCAAGATCAAGGCCAAGATTATTCAGCAGGGTAGTGTACTGAATGAGGATATGAAAGCTGCTCTAGATATGAACTTCTCTACTGATGAAATCAAGGAGGCTATTTGGTCTATCCCTAATTCCAAGGCCCCAAGAATAGATGGTTATGGCAGCTACCTTTTTAAAGATAGTTGGGACATTGTGGGATCTGATATGGTTGCAGCAGTTCAAGAGTTCTTCCAATCAGGAGAAATGCTGAAGGTTATCAACACTACCTTTATCTCTCTTGTGCCTAAGGTGAACTGTCCTACCAAAGTAGCTGAGTACAAGCCCATAGCTTGCTGCTCTTACTGTATAAATGCATTTCCAAATTAATCTGTTCCAGACTCAAAAGTGTTCTCCCCCACATTGTGTCTCAAAACCAAGGTGCCTTTATTTATGGTAGGAGTATTATTAACAATATTCTAGTTTGTCAAGATCTAGTGAGACACTATGCTAGAAAGAATACAACCCCTAGTTGCCTCATGAAGATAGATTTACAGAAAGCTTATGACACAGTGGAGTGGTCCTTCCTTCAAGATCTAATGGTGGCTATGAATTTCCCTAGTCATTTTATTAAGATCATCATGTCCTGTGTTTCTACAGCCAGCTTCACTATTCTCATTAATGGCACTAGTTATGGTTCTTTAGATCTAAAAGGGGATTAAGGCAAGGAGACCCTGTATCCCCTTTACTTTTCACCCTATGCATGGAGTACTTAACGAGGACCCTGCAGTACATTGGCAGGAGAAAAGACTTTAAATTTCACCCAAGGTGTAGCCATATGAAGTTGAACAATCTATGTTTTGCTGATGATCTGTTGATATTTTGCAAAGGTGACCTAAAAGGTGCTAATCTGTTATTGCTAGGTCTAAAGCATTTTGAAAAGGTTTCAGGACTTATGGCCAATAAGGGAAAGTCTGAGATCTACCATGTGAATATGGAAGTTGCAGATTTGATGATGTTATGTCATGGGTCTGGGTTCAAGATGGGAAAATGGCCTTTTGGATACTTGGGAGTACCTATTTGCAAGAGGAAACTGGCTGCTAAGGACTGTGATCAACTAATCCAAAAGATCATTGGTAGAATTACAAGTTGGCAAACCAAAAACTTGTCATTTGCTGGTAGGTTACAATTGGTTAATGTTGTGCTTATTAGCATATGCACTTATTGGATGCAGATCATAGTATTTCCCAAGGCTATCATTAAGAAGATAAATCAACTATGCAGAAGATTTTTATGGGAGGGCAAGACAGAGGGCACCAAAGCTGGGTTTGTCAACTGGGATAAAGTCTGCATGCCTAAGAAGTTTGGTGGCTTAGGAGTGAGAGATTTATCCTTATGGAATAAGATTGTTGTAGGAAAAATTGTTTGGCAAATTGCTGATAAAAAGGATACTTTATGGGTGAAATGGGTGCATGATGCATATTTAAAAGGCAAAGATTGGTGGGGGTATAAACCCTCCATGTTGGGCAGTTGGGTGTGGAAAATGTTATGCCAGGTTAAAAATGGAATGCACACCTGGATGAGGCAACAGTGGAAGCCTAGTGCAGGGGGTGGTTACCCTATTGCTAAGATCTACCATTGTATCGTGAATGAGGGTGTCAAAGTTAGGTGGCATGGCATCATCTGGAACAGGTTATCTGTTCCCAAGCATAGGTTCATTTGGTGGGTGATAATGAGCAGAGACTTCAAGTTAGAGAAAGACTTTATAAGCATAGGGTCTGTGATTCAGAATTATGCTGCTTATGTGAGGTACATAGTGAATCACATCAGCATGTATTCTTTGAATGTCATTATACAAAGGAGGTTTGGAAGGGTATTTGCAGCTGGTTGAAAATCAGGCAGAATTTTGATAACATGCAACATTTGATCAGTTGGATCAGAAGGGGGAGAAAGATGTTTGTGGTTCAAAAGAAGGTGATGAAGGCAGCCACTGCAGGATTCTTGTACAACATATGGGGCCAGAAATCAAACTTATTGGCAGCTTAGGACTCCAACTATTTTGTTTACAGTTCAGCAGATTAAATTTTTTGTTGGTCATAGAATGAAAATGTTATATACTTGTAAATTGAAAACAAAGGATAGAGATTGGTTTCAAAGCTTGTATACATAGTTAACACTTGCATATGTACTGGATAACCTATCCAGGTCGGCTGTTATGCCTCTTTTGGTTTGGGGATGCACTAGGGATGCCCATCCAGGAGGGGTGTTAGGTTGTAAATTGTTTTATTTTGATGGTATGTCATTCATTCATTTACCAAAAAAAAACAGATTTCAAGGTAATACTTTTAAAATTAGCAACATTTAAAGTAACACTTTTGAAGTGTTACCTTTTTTATTTGGAAAAGTGTTACATATTTATATATATTTTATTATTTATGATACACATTAAACTTTTTTTAGGCGCTATTCTTGAATTCACACAAAAAACAAGGCGGTAAACATTAATTTGGAACATTCGCTATTGCTAGACAATTAAAAACAAAACTTCACTGACTTCTAGGTTTGCAGAGGCAGCAAAGACGTCCTTCGTGCATGCAGAACCATAGATCTCAGGTGCTCATATTCTTTCCTCTCAGGCGCTTATATTCTTTCCTCCTTGACGCTCATATTCTTTTCTCTCAAGCGTGGTACTGGTGGCAGCCCTGATGGTCGTGGGTGTCTGTTGCTTCAAGGCTAGTGGCTACGCAACTCAATGGTCAGTTTTCTTCCTTCCATCGCAATCTTATCAAGTGTGAATTGGAATTGGGAATTTTGGGATTTGTGATTTGTGATTTTTGAGTTTGTTAATTTTTCATTGTTCCATCTTAACTGATTACTGCTTGGTTGTGAATTAGAATCGTGAATTGGAATTTTGAATTAGAATTGCGAATTAGAACTGTGAATTAGAAATGTGAATTTTGGAATTTAGGCATTCTTATACATGATTGTAATTAAAGTTAGGTGATTACTGATTCACGATTGACTGCCTGTGAGACTGAAATTGGAATGAATCAATCTGTTACTAAGATGTGTTGATGCTGTTCTCCAGTTGAGGGGAACAATCAGCTGCTCCAATCGAGTTACTAGGGGTGAAAGGGAAATGGATTAAATGAAACAACAATGGAGGAGAATAGCTAAGAATCTTACTGAGGGCATGAGTATGGAAGCCATGAAGGTCTTTTATAAGCTGATTTATTTGTATTATCTCTGCATTTTGAAGGGAAAATTGAAACATGTATTCTCTTTTAGTGATATGGATTCTTAGTTTTATGATCATTGTTGTGGATTTAAAAGCTTGAGCTATGTTAGACATAATCTTGATTATTTAGCTAGTTTAGATAGTGAATATAGTATAGTATAATAACAGAGCAAATGAGTCGCCGTGAATTAAGCAAGCCTCTAGAGATTCTGAAACCATTTGCTAACACTGAAACTACGATAGAGATTCCAAACCTAACTTATACTATAAAAATATTTCTAGCTCCTACCCGAGGCACCATGATGGAAAAACCTTGCATTTTTATCCCCATCTGACAATCACAACACATTAGAATGTTGTCCTCACACCTGATATAACCTTCACTAGAGTGTTCCTACGATTCACCTAAGTCTCATGCAAATTCCCCTTATTCAACTTTCAACGTTGATGATCTTTTGCTTCAATTTCTTAAACATTTCCCAATACTCCATTCCTTCAACACCTCCATTCACCCAAGCCCACTGCCATTCCCCATAGCTAAATAATAACTTAATAGGTCAGACCACTACCTGCACAAAGTTAAACAGATGAGCATTAGGGGAAAGAGTAAGTCAATCCTTCATAGTTAGAGCTCAATCAAAATACTTTGCCCATTCTCTGCCTCCGCTCTTCCATTATCATAACCTAAGAGCAGAACATCTTTAACTCATAAAGATCATTTTCCTGCCTGCCATACCGTTTTAAAATTTCATTAAAATCACCCATGCACATCCAATAAGGATGTGAATGGGAAGCAAGCTCCTTTAGTAACTTCCACGACAAGTATCTATACAGTACATTCAACCACTGGTAGAAGCAAGTAAACCACCACTCATCATCACCAGTACGTCCCCGAATCCGCACATCAATACGGTGTATCAACATCGAACACAACTCAACCTCAGGTTCCTTCCTCCATAACAATGCAAGACCCCCGCTACACACCGTCGATTCCATTGCCAAGCCATCAAAATCTACAAACTTTCCCTTGACTCTGCCAAACTCCCAACAACTCAACTTCATCTCTAATAAGAAACTAAAAGACGAAGCCTCGTTTTGAACCAAATCCCTAAGGCTCTCAACTATAGAGGAATTGCCCAAACCTCTACAGTTGAGTTCCGAAGCATTCACTAGGAATGGAGGGTTTGGACTCTCCAACCTTCGTCGGACTAGGCACAATGTCCTTATTATTATCCCTTCACCTCCTCCATTCCTCCTATCATCATAAATAACACTTCCTCGGAGGAACAATATTAGTATCTGTATCATCCTATACTTTCCTAGCACATTTCCCAACCATCCCCCACTGCACTCACCCCTCAACCTTGCCCTAACACCACTCTTAGCCATCTTACTCCATCTCCTCCCCCTTTACCTCCCCCGGCTGTTTCAACACTCCCCCATCATCCACTCCAAGAAGAAACAAACTCGAAGCCTCAAAAGAAAGGTTATTTAGAGTGTTGTCCTCTTCCACTACTTCCTTTGGAATTTGGTCAACAAGACCCATCCCAACCCTCAAACCCAATGTAATGGCGATATCCACCTCTTTCTATCAATCTCCTCACCTCCCTTCTTCGAGCTTAAGTTTGAGTGCCCCTACTTCACGTTTTCTTCCATACCCTTAACCACAAAGAGCTCGTTCCTAAGTGCTTCAACCCCTCGAACTCCTCCCATTGTTTTGTAACCTCTTTCTTAGGTAAGCTTTGATCCACGTACCCCATCTAATATCATGCTCATGATCTTCATTTTCATCAACATAATCCTTCTCATTGTGCCCCATAATAACAAACAAAGACAAAATAAAGGTAGCCACTCATATTACAATCCAACCTTCACTTTGACACCTCCTTGCTTCGACGAACAAGTTTCAAAACATCCATCAGAATTTGAACATTTCAATAGCTATCCAAACCCAGTTATTGTGGTCTACTACATCGATGGCTTTGCCAACATTAGAAGCAAGGTTTTTTGCTACAACATCCTATCGCAAACTAGCGGGTATTTTTTCAGCCTTACAGAGAAGGAGGGATTAGTAAAGGGAATGTCACTAGTCATCTCCATTGACATCGTTAAGGACAAAACATTTTCGTTCAAAACACCATCACCTTCTTTCCAGATTTCTATCCTTGTCCCTTCAATGAAGAAAAGGAAAAACAAACAATTTAGCAACGATAACCTTGATCCCAAGTCATTTAGGAACCGACAAAGCCTGTGTAACCGTGAGGTTTAAGGCCTCCGAGTTACAGGGACAGTCGGTCAATAATTTTCCCACGATCGTAAGAGAAACCCTAGAATTGTCTAGGTTAAGGTTTCCAATATCCACAACTCCACTGTCATCATCATCTAGTAAAAAATCTGAAAATTTTTCCACAAAATCATATGCCAATGCGGCCTGAGAGAAGATCGAAATTTGGTGTTGGCGTCCGGTCTCGCAAGGGAGTAAACACCCCTTATTTCGAGGTTGGACGTAAGGCTTGTCATAAAATATTGTTATTAGTATAAAAAGAAGATAATATTATCCCAAATGTATTCAATCCATAAGCCTTATTTGATTTGTAAAAAAACATCATATCGATTTTGCTCATTTTACAAGAATTCCATGAAGTGGATCCACGATTCAGTGATTTTGTTTTTTTTAAAAGTCTTCTTTTGTTGATTGATTGTTAAATGGATGTAGCTCATCCAAATGTTCCATTTCAAATAGCACTTTGATCATGAACTTTATTGACGTTATTAAGATTTTTACATAACGACAACTTCTATAAATGAAATTTAAATCAATGAACTTAGCTCATGCATTTTTGGACTTTCCTTTCTAGTTTTTTTTATAATATTTTCTCGAGAACAAGTCAACCATTTAATTACCAGGATTAAGCAAAACTTGATGCCACTAAAACTTTTAACAAGTGTTTATTACAGGTTACTTGTTACCAACTTCTATCTTAGGTCCCTTGTCCACGTGTCTTATTTTAATTGCTTTGAAGTAAATAATTATTGTAATATTATATCCCTACCCTTATCTCTCTTCTGTCCCTTCTTTTCTTTCTCTCCCATCCTCCCAATTTGTACACTGGCTTTGTGTGAATCGATTCACACAAGTGTAATGTCAAAGCATGGAGCAATCAATCTTTGCGATTGGCTGAGCCTGAAATTTTGATATTATGAAAAAGGGAAAAACCAGGTAATGAGAAAGGAATTGAATTGATTCTGTTCGAGAATTTCGTTTGCAAAGCTATGGTGTGAAGTTTACTAACCAGCAAGTATTTTGAAGGAATGCCTTAGCATAAAGATTAAGGAGGAAATGTTTACATAGATAAGATTGAAATTTTCTGTTTTGAAAGGGCATTGGCTGCTTAGGAGTGCATTTAGGTCATATAGGTGCATATTAGGTCATGTAGTTCCCTTTTTGTTACCTTTTGCATCCTTTTTCATACTTTACATGTCTTGCATTAGTTTTAGAGCATTTCATTTAGGAATAGTTTGCATTGTATTGCATATGCATCCCCCTCTCTATCTAATCTCCCCTTTGAGTGTTGCTTGATAGATTTGAAGGAAAAGGGTCAGGAATAGGGGAAGAGGCCGCTCCACTGACAAAGAAGCGATCGCTCCATGAATAAAATTTTGGACCTGAGGAAGCAGGAATCAGAGCAGTGAGAGTGACCCTGGAGCGGGTGCTCCAGGGATGAAGCGATCGCTCCCTAGTACAAGGAGTGATCGCTCCAGAGCATCGGCGCTCAAGTTTTTGTACAATTGTTATGGCTTTGTCCTTAATACTTTGTACAATTATTCAGATATTTAAGCTTTATTTAGAGAGAAACTAGAGAGAGAGAGAGTAGATCTTCTAGTGAGAGAAAATATATATAGCTTTTGATTATTGATGAATTCAAGGTTGATTTACGAATAAATTTGGTTGATCATCATCTTCGTTTGAGCATTGCTTCTTACCTTTGTTTTGATTATCTTAACACTGAGTTTTAGTTTGACTAAAGCTTAATTAGTTGTTGATTAGCATTATAAGCATGATTTCCAGCATTAATGAACTTTCATTGTTAATTCAAGCTTTTTCTTTGATCTTCACCGTGGTTAGTGAGTAGTTTACTAGCTAGGAGAAAGGGGTGACCTTGTTGATCATGTGTTAACCCTAAAATTCAAGCCTGGGGGGTTAGATTTAGGTAAGATTATGTTAGCTAGATTAATTGATTTTCATATTTGATTGACTGATCACCATTTGAGCATAATTTGAGAATTCAAGGTGAATGATTGAGAGATAAAGCCTTGAGTTGACCTTTGATTAGTCAATAGGTTGATTTTACCATGAGATTTGCTTATTGACTTCCTAGGACTCTAATTGATTCACTATGAGTTGTGGAAATACTTGATTAGTTGTTTTTACCATGAGAATAGGTAAAATCGGTTGATTAGTTCCTCTTAATTGGCTTGAGAAAGTGATTAGGAAACATTTGAGTGAAATTCTCCGTTGCTTAATCGAGCCGGATAAATCTAGCTTGATGATTTGTTAATATTTGGTTAACTTCCGATCCCCTAACCCTAATGCTTCTTTTATAGACTATTAATTGGATAATATAGTTTAGGGATATTTCCTGAGGTACCCCCGGGGTTAGGGCTAATTCCTCGGGTACCCTCCTCGTTTTCGAGCTAGCTGAGATGCCACCAGAGTCAATGTTTGCTTCTTAAATGCCATTAATGCTAACGCTGTTAACATTTCTGTTAACTTTCTCAATTATATTTCAATTTTCTTTTAAGAAAACAGAAAAAAAAATTAAAACAAAAATTAAAAATCCTAAAACCCTCCCACTTTCTCTCCTCCTTCACCCACCCCTGCCACTCTCTCCCCCCCCCCCCACCCCCTCCTACCCAGATCAACCCACCCTCACTGCTACACCGCCACCAACACCACCACCAAGACCGCTGCCAACCACGACCCATCCCTAACCTAATACCAGCCACAACCACAACCACCCAACACCAAAATCATCCCCACCCACCCCAACCCCCTCGAATCCCTCAGCCGGCGAGGAGAGTGTTCGATCTGGGGGTTTGCGAGGAGAGTGTTTAGTTTAGTGGTGGTTTTAGGGTTGGGGGAAGGGTGGGCAGAGGGTGGTTTCGGGACGGCAATTAAAAGTGGTGCGAAGAGGAGGGACGGCGATTAAAAGGGGTTCGCGAGGAGAGTGTTTAGTTTAGGGTTGGTTTTGGTGGCTGCGCTGGCGGCACCAGCAATGGAGGAAGAAGAGGGGTCGTGCGAAGAGGAGGGGCTGCGAGTTGCCTGGGGGTGTGCGGTGGTTGTGTTGGTATGAGGGAGGTGGCCGGCGGTTGTGCTGGCATGAAGGAGGTGGCCGGCGGTTGTGTTCCGGCGGTTTTACAATGGGTTGGTGGCAAGGGGGGAGAGGTGGGTGGGTGGGGTGGTTCACAGTGAGGGGGAGGAGAGAGAGTGGGTGGATTTTAGGGTTTTTTATTTTTGTTTTAATTTTCTTTTTTTTTTTGTTTTCTTAAATGAAAATTGAAATAAAATTGAGAAAGTTAACAGAAATGTTAACGGCGTTAGCATTAATGGCATTTAAGAAGCAAACATTGACTCTGGTGGCATCTCAGCTAGCTCGAAAACGAGGAGGGTACCTGAGGAATTTTCCCTAACCTCGGGGGTACCTCAGGAAATATCCCTATAGTTTATTAGCTTGTTATTCTAGTTCATATAACCTTAGTTAACAATTAAACTCAAAACACCCAAAAAACATAGCCTTAGCTCGCTAAATCGGAATTCAATTGATGCTTAACTTTTCTTCCTCGTGAATTTGACCCTTGCTTATCCTATATTAGGCTAAGTTTAGGTTACTAATATGACGCGTACAATGAGTGTGTCACTGCTTTTTTATCTAACTTGAGACACATGGGGTGTAAATGTTCAACCATTTCTTGTAGGGGCGTGCAAAACTGGATACAGGATCCGATCCGGATATCCGAATTTTCGGATAACAAAAAATGATATCCGAATTCCTGGATTTCCAAATCGGATAACCGGATAATCCGGATTTATAAATGCTATGCGTTTCAAGACTTACTACTTCCTTTTTGTTATAAAAGTCTGCCACCAATTCATAATTCAATGAGTAAGGAGTAGAAAAGCAGCGAATCAGTGGAATTTCAAATGAGAATCATAATATCATACAATAAAGAAAGAAGAATTAGATTATTCATAATTTTTGAAAAATAAGATGTCAAATTATGATACAAATTAAAAAGTTTAAATGAAGAAGGATGCTCTAAACTTACAGAAGAATTAGCGCATAGGCAGAGGACGGCGAGTCTATGGGGAATGAGAGGGAGATGATAAAACCATAAGAGAATATCGACGGCAGTAGGGCACAACAATGGCGGACATAATTTCAGAGAATGAGCAGCAGAGAACGATTGACAAGTCTGAGAACAATGGAGCAGCAGAGTTAAGCTAAAATGAGATTTGGGCTTGGAGTTTGGGAAAGGAATGGGCCAGAATAGAGATTATTTTTAAAAATTTTGGATTTTCGAATTATTCGAATTTCCAAAAGTCTTATTCGTATCCGATCCGATAATTCGATTTTAAAACCGGATATCTGATCCGAAATATCCAAATTTTAAAATCGGATCGGATATCCGGGATTCTTGATTGGATATTAGGATCGAATATTTCTAATCAGATTTTTTGCACACCCTTAATTCTTGTACCTCTGCTTATTCCGCAATTGACACCTGCCTCTTGTCCGCTCTCGTCGGCCACCAATTTCTCAAGTCCCTCATATTTTGCTCTCCTAACTTCTCTTATGTCGACATTGATTCTTAAAGCTTTTTTTATCCTTGTTCAAGAAGGCCAAACTAAATCGAATTTTGAATAGAAATCAAGGTAACTAATACCAACCTCTTCCAATTTCTTTTAACTCCAAATTAAATGAACTAATCAATTTAAGAATTCAATGACAGTTGGTCCGTTTTGAATTTTTAAAACTTGTGGGACTCTTTTCAGGAGGTGAGGTGATGCAAGGAAAACCAGTTTGTAACAAGCCCAATTAACTATCTAAAATAAATAAGAGAATAACTGAAATAATGAGTATAAAATAAAACTTTTGCAAAAGCTACAACCTAAATTGAAGGTATCACAACCACACTTTGTAATTTGGGATTGTTGTTGCAAGTTCAATTATGCTTTGCTAAGGGGTATTTAGTGAAATTGATAATAAAGAGCATTACTTGCTATAATTTTGAAGTAAAATGAAGGAGGTGATGATAATTGAGGATTTTTGGAGGGAGGAGAAGTGTCAACAATTAATGGAGATTTAGTGTTTATAAAAAATATAGAGGAAAGAAGAAGACGAAAATTAAACGGAAACCCGTATTAAGTAGGTGCAAACAATTATGCTTTGCTAGGGGGTATCTAGTGAAATTGAGAATAAAGAGCATTACTTGGTAGAATTTTAAAGTAAAATAATGGAGGCAATGATAATTGAGGCTTTTTGGAGGGAGGAGAAGGTGTCAACCATTAAAGGAAGTTTAGTGGTTACAAAAAATTAGAGGAACGAAGAAGAGAAAGATTTAACGGAAAACCCGTATTAAGTTTGTCTTGGGGTGGGGTGGTGGTCTGATTTTAGGGTGGGGAAGGAGGGAGAGGAGACGAGAATTTTGTTTTTTTTTTGTTTTTATTTATTATTTTTCGAAATATAAATTTTAAATGTCCAATAAAAGAGTGATACATGTCACTTTAACACGTGAAAAAGGTTAACAAGATGTGATAGTCGATTTTGACTTGTTAAAAGCGGGCGGGTATTAAAGATCTACTTATTCTTGGATAATCCAATGATTGACTTGTCAAAAGCTGTAAACGTAAAGGTTATCTTATTTTTGTCAATTTTCCAAAAGAAAGTTATCAAACTCTCCATTAGAGAGAGATTGAAGTTTATTGAAACCAATAACATGAAAACTAGTAACAAAAAAAGAAAAAAGGGGCTTACCACCTCCCAAAAGGGTGGCGATAGCCCCTAGATAAAAACTAGGTTTTAGTAGGAGGAGAGAAAGAAGAAAGAAGAGGGGGAACCCATTTCCTATCTGATTGATAGGAACTAGGCACCTATCAACCTTTATAAAAAAAGCTCGTGGATTATAAAAAGTGGTATATTTATAGATTAAGGTAGTATATTTAATAAATAAGGTAGTACATTTATATACAGCTTAAGGTAGTACATTTTATGAATAAATTAGTATATTTAAGAATTTTAAAAAAATTAATAAAAAAGTAGTATATTTTTTTTAAAAAAAGGTAGTAGATTCCTACCTGATAGTTATCAGATAGGAACTGAGAATTTCGTGGCGGCTAACATGCTTATTAATATGATTTTAACCTTTTCACTAATTTACGTTCTAGTCCACTAAAAAAATTGTAAAAGGCTTCACATAAATCACAAGTCCTCCTCCTCCTCTAACAAAAGGTGTGCAAAATCGAATATAGGATCCTATCCGAATTTTTGGATACTGAAATGTACGTCATAATCCGATCCGAATAATTTGGATGTTTGAAGTTTCAGAAATTCGAAACGGATCGAGTATCCGAATTATCCGAATGTGTATAAGTAACAAAAGTCTTGAAATAGGGATGTTCATTAATATAAGTCTAATATTTGACTTTAAAATTCTTACTACCATTGGAATTATGTAAATCTGATTTCAAAAAGGGATTGTTAAACTGCGCCCACAAATATACAAAAAACGCCGACACTCCTAGATAAAAAGTCTAATATAACCTTATCTAAGTTAAACACCCTATAGAATTACCCACCACCATGAAGTCATGAATTGCCCAACAAACCAGCAATTAAGACTCAGAATTTAATTAACATTTAGATATCTTTTTTACTCTAGTCGTCATTGTATTTTTCTTTAGGTTACTTCCCGAAAACATTTTAACAACATATTGAATGCGGGTGCCTTTTAACATTTATATATCTTTTAACAACATGTATAGTTTCATGGAAGTGAAAATCTGAAGTCCTAATTACTTCCATGGAGTCTTTCATTCAGCTTGCTTCAACCACAAATTCTTTAATGGCATCAAGTTCTATCTTAGGAGTATAGTGGCCGGTTTCACAGACCCGATTCCTCCATGGTTGAACAGATTTTGAGGACCGATTCCTCACATGGAGGAACATGTTTCTAGGAATGGTCCTTCCACGGAGGAACCGGTTTCTAGGAACGGTCCTCCCACGGAGGAACTAGTTTTTAGGACCGGTCCTCCCATAGAGGAACAGAATCTGGTTTCCCCCGCCGTTTTCACCTTTGTTGGCTCGTAAACCAGTTAGTGGTGATGTTGGTGGTGTTTGTTGTTCAAGGCATTGATGGTGTTTGTTGTTGGTGGCGGTTTACTGGGACTGCAGTTGCACGGCGCTGTCAACGGGAAGGACGCCGGTTGGTAAGCTAGTCAAGCTAGTCGAATGGTTGTTGGTGAAGTAGTGGTGTGGTTAAGAGTTTTGAGGAAAGAGAAAAGGGTGAAGGGAGGATGGGGATATGAAATTCTGTAAGGGCAAATACGTACTTTAATGTATTTTTTGTGGCCGTATTTTTATATTTGCGGGGTGATTTAGCTCTTCACCACCTTGAAATTTAGAAGAACCAAAATGAAGGAAAAGAAGTGAGCAGGGGGAGTTTTAGATGGTGGTCTTCAACAAGCGATGGCAACGGTGCTTGCGGTGACTGGAGTCAGTCAGGGAAGCAAGCGGAGGGTACATTGAACATAGGCTAAAGATATAATTAAAAAGCTATACTACTCATATGTTATCAATGAAGAGAGGAAGAATTCAAGATATCAGATTGAGTGAAGAAGAGAGGAAGATAGTGAGAGAAAGAGTGCAAAGACCTTCTTGCGAAACTGAGGAGAGAGCAGTGGAAGATCCAGGATTTGGAAGGTTGGGGTACGGTTACAAAATAAATCAATCATCCGACAATTTTTTTAAAAATAAAACTTAAATATTGCAAAAATCAATGTAAACGTAAAATTAAACGTTAGGCAAATAGTGGATTTTTTGTAAATTATATCCTACAAGTTTTCATATTCTGAAAACGACTCATTACATCATCATCACTAACTTTAAGAAAAAGGTCTCTAAGGAGAAGATGCTAAAGAGGATGTTTGTGACTCCCTCCACCTCCCTTTGAAAAGAACTTCACATTTTTGGGTCAAGTTTGTTTTGCTCCAAAAGATGTGTTTTTGAGGTCCTTTTGTCCAATATACACCTTAAAAAGAGCTATATACATATATTATGGGTTCGGCCTTCCGTTTATTGCTTGTTTTTCATTTTTTGGAGTCGGGGTACGTCTGTACCCCAATGTACCCCCTAGATCCGCCCATGGGAGAGAGGTGGGCTCTAGACATTTAATCTAAAACATTAAATTACAAGCTAAAAAAAGAAAAAATTGTTATGAGTCAAAGTTTACAGCGCAAATTATGCAAAAGGGTGAATGCCCCATTTAATGCTATTGTTGAAATATGCTTACTGATTGCTATTGTACAGTATATTATACGCCTATATATCAATGCTTGGTGAATGTAAAATTTTGCACCGAGTAAAAACCTTCTCTCAGTATTTCTCTCTTCTGTCTAGTTTATTTCTTGCTTTTGTCTTCATCTTTTCACAACACGTTATCAACACCAGTTTGCTTACAAAAACCAAAAGGTATTTTTAACCTTCAATCTTTCAAACTCCGGTATCCAATTTTTTTTCTAGTCTCAACCTTTTCACTATCCTAACATGGATCAACAAAGTAATGGGATCAATGTTGTTTTCCACAATGTTTCTCTATGTTGTATACATTTAATTGTAGAACGTAACACCGTCCCTTTCGCTACCAACCCAGCAAGGGGGACTGTAAGTCATCCTTTTCGCACCGACCTCAACAACGGTACTAATGTCCGTACCGGTGAAAATCCACAAACCCCTGTTCCTAACACCAATAATAATCCTCCAGCACCACCAACTGAAAATCCACCACCACCAAATGATTAGGGACGAACAGTAAGGAACTAGTAGCAAACGTCATCATGCCACTAGCCCGTAAATTAAATAATAATTTGACAATAATGCCACCTTTATGGAGGGCAAGGACACTTTAATTTATGTTATTTTATTTTGTTGTACCGCCTGTATGGCAGGTTATTTTCATTTACCGCCTATATGACAGGTTGTTTTTTTTAAATTTGCCGCCTGTATGGCTGGCCAACAATAGTAATTTTTTTTCTCTTTTATTGTCAATATATGCAGGAGTAGCTAACCTAGAACCCTATTACGTATTTATTTATTTTACTAGGTGCTATTTTTTTTACATGACATTTGCGGTTATAATAATTATCATTTTTACACTTACCGACATGCATAATAGTGAACAAATTAAATTTAGTACTCATAAATACTCCAACTAAAATTTTATTGCATTATATTCTTTGAATAACTATAGATAAATATACAACAAACTGCATATTTAAGGATAACCCTCTATAAAAGTGGATTACCCATCCCCAATTCCACCGCATATCTCTTATATCTTCTTCCATCTTTTACTCAAACCCACAATTTTTTTTCCTTCCTCCATTTTTCCCGGCCACCATATTCAACGCCGAAAACAACCGCCCTCCACCTTCCTCTTCTTCTTTCGAGGAGGATTTTAGAAAAATAAAACTCTACTTGTTCCTTATAGCCAGTTTATTTGTCCTTCTCATGGCATTCATGATATTTCTCCTCAACACAAGTAGGAACCGTAATATCACCCACTTTCTCCCCGATGAAATGGTGAAAATGCATGTATTTTTTTGTCGTCATATGCATTTCTAGGAAGTGTTTTTGTTATTTTAGCATATTTTTTGTACTTTGTATGTTTTTATTGTAAGTTATTATTTTTGTTTGCTTGTAATATTTTAATGTTATGTCTTATTTTGTTTTATTTTGTAATATTTATAACTATAAATAATATAAATCAGGGGGATATATTATATGTGATTTATTATCATTTACTAATTTCATACTATTATCTACCTTATTGTAGCTATAATGGGAGATTTAATGAAAAGATAATTCAATGTCCTAGATTCGTCGGGAAATAAATTTCTGGAATGGACGGTAGATGCCCAGATGAATTTAAAGGCTCAAGGACTTGAGCATACTATTAAAGAATAAACCGTCAATATAGGCTCAAGTACGGCCCAATAAATTAAACTGGCCACTGAACAAGAAAAGGCCAGGGCCTTGGTTCTTTTGAGACACCACCTGCATGAGAGCCTAAAAATTGAATACTTATTGGTGGAAGATCCAAAAGAACTATGGAATAGCCTCAAAGATAGATATGGCCACCACAAAAAGATTCTCCTCCCCAAGGCATTATTCGAATGGACTAATCTTAGGTTCCAAGATTTTAAATGCATCAGTGACTACAATTCAACACTGTTTAGAATTGCATCGCTGCTAAAATATTGTGATCATCCGATCACTGAGGAACAAATGCTAGAGAAAACTCTCTCTACATTCCATGCCTCAAATATTATATTACAACAACAATACAAAGAAAGAGGCTTTAAAAAATACTCTAAGCTAATCTCTGTATTGTTGGTGGCTGAGCAAAATAATGATCTTCTACTAAAGAACCATAATTTTAGATCAACTGGGTCTTTGACATTCCAAGAGGCGAATGCAGTAGAAATCTCAGACCCACATGAATCAAATGTTGTAAACAGAGGTGGCGTGGAAAAGGACGTGGAAACAATCATGGTCGAGGTCGAGGCCGAGGCCGAGGTAAAGGATATTCCCCCAAAAATAATAATAACTTCAAAAACAATGAGAGGGGGCAACAATACCACAAGCATGATAATCAGAAGGCAAAAGATATATGCTTTAGATGTGGTATATCTGGGCACTGGGGGCGTACAAGTCGTACAACCAAGCATTTGGTAGATCTCTACCAGGCTTCTAGGAAAAATAAAGGAAAAGATGCGGAAGCTAATTTTGTGAATAAGGCAAATACCTCATTGTTGATGTTTCCGATTTTTTTTATGGATAGAGTTGAAGTTGAAAATGATTTTAATTTAGGGGAAAATTGATTGTTTAGCTATGAAAGTATTTATTTTCCTTGTCGATCAAGTATTTATTTAATTTTTGTTTTATTTAAGAATTGTACTACCATCTAATTATCAATGAAATATGCATGTTCTCATTAAATTTATTTCTTATTATAAAGATATGGATCAACCTAAAAATGGATCTAGATACCAATGCCTCCTAGATAGTGGAACAACGCACACCATATTGAAAAATAAAGAGTATTTTTCAAAACTAACAATGTTTCAAGGTGATGTCAACACCATATCCGGGATAACAAAACTTATTGAAGGATCCGGAAAAGCCAGTGTAATACTCCCAAAAGGGACAAAATTTATTGATGATGCACTATACTCAATTAAATCTCGAAGAAACCTTATAAGCTTTCGAGATGTGCGTAAAAATGGTTATCATTTGTAAACAATGATGAATGATGAAACGGAATATCTATGTCTCACTAAAATAGAAATGGCAAGAAATATATGTTTTATGCAAACTTCTGAAAGTAACAGTTTTAGTCCTGATGATGGACAGGTGTAGGGTTGATAGTATTGGGAGGCTTGTGCAGAAATGTTGCTTCGTTCCCGAACCTGTAAAAAAGGGGAAATGGGTTTGATTCCCTCTCCGATGCTTAAGTCAGTATTCAATAGATAAAAGCTGGGTATGAATTTTGACAGAGTAAGTTTAAGAGAGAGTAGTTGTCCCCTTTTACCTGATTATGAGGAACTATTTATAGTGTCTATGTATAGAAAAGAGCACCCTCGAATGAAGGAATGTGATTGGTTAGGCAATGGGAGAGCGACACTTGTCATGGTCTGATTGTCCTAAGCCTTTTATCCAATCACCTTCTTCCTCTTTTGGGAATTTGGGCTGATTGTTCCCTCTTTTAGGGAATAATTGGGCCTCTTGTTTGCAGTTTTGATAACATCATTAGCTCCCCCTAACATGCTGCCAAGTGTCGATGAGGGGGTGAGCCACGTGTCACCAATTTATTGGGCCACGTGGCAATCCTTGACTGGGCCACGTGTCCTCTTTTTAGTATGTTACAACATTTGCCCCTAAAAGGGAAGGTATCTGAATCCAATACTGATATATTTCCTTTTATCAATAGTAATAATTCTAGTTTTACTGAAGTAAGTCCAATTGTATCGAAAGAAAGGACCAATCAGATGATGTTGGATGCTGACGTGCCCCTCTCACAAGGTGACACGTATAAAGTTACTGTGGGAGGAGAGAGGTCTTTTTACCCCTCTATAAATATCTCCCCTCCTCTTCATTTCCTCACTTTCAGTTTTCAGAATCTTGAGAGAATTCTAGAGAGAGAGAGAGATTTTCTAGAGAGAAGCACAGATCGTCCAAAGGGCTGCTCTTGTTCAACGTTCATCTGTCTTCAGCCTACCTGTCAAAGTTCGTCAGGTATCTTTCCTCCTTCCATTCTTTTATTTATTCATTTATTCTTTCTAAATAAATGGAATCCTCATCCTCATCCAACATCCTTGGCCGTCCGAGAGAGTGTCTAGTCCCTAGAAATAAACTCCAAACATCCTCGAGTTCTTCTAGAGTTGGACCTTTTTTAGGCGGTCCCTTTGTGTATTTTTATACCCATCAACCTTGTCCGACGTCCCAGTCTCTGCCTGTGCAGGGTATTCTGGCGCGCGTCAAGCAAACTGCTCGTCTAAGACGCCAGCTAATCCTTCCAACCTCTAGCTCAAAAATGGAGGAATCAACTGGTCGAGGCCCACAAAGGGGCCCTACTGAGATTCCAGAACGATCTCCCTATGGGGATGATGTACAGCTAGGTGAACAAACTCGACCCTATTCTGACCCAGAACCGTCTGTGGCAGAGCCGTCTGGGGTTCAGGGAGAGAACCTTCTTTTATATGATGATGAGGCGGACGAGGAGCTTGTTGATGAGGTGGAGATTGATGACGAAGCCCAAGAAGAAGATACAGAGGAAGCAGAGGGGGAGGACGAGGGAGATGGTGAGGACGAGGGAAGTGCTTCACCGACTCCATCTGAAATTCGTAGAACCCTAGGAGACTTAGCAGACCCTGGGGCAATAAAGATAGATAGGGCTTGGCTAAAGAAGCTTGGAAATGATCCCTATCATTTATGGGTAGCTATCCCCATAACAGACTATGAGTTTGTAATTCCTTCTAAGGGGCAAACTGTTCTTGACGCCAAACAAGGCCAATTTCCTGTTTATAAACTGGCCTTAGATTGTGGTCTTAGGTTTCCCCTTCACCCTTTCATAGAGGAGATACTGCGTCATTATAACCTCGGCCAAAGTCAACTGGCTCCAAATGCATGGCACAACGTCCTGACCTTTATAGCTACCTGTGAGCTTAAAGGTTATCCTCTTTCTTTGGCCGCTTTCACTCACATGCACTATTTATCCAAGATGCCTAAGACGGTGGATGGATCTTGGTTTAGTATATGTAATCGGACAGGATTTATGACGACTTGGGGTAAGCCGTCAAAGATGCATGGCTGGAAGTCTCACTTCCTTTATCTCCGGGCCCCCGACGAGAAAACAGCCAAACGTTATAGGTACCGTAGTCGTGCGGTTACCTATACTGGACGTGGAGCTCCCCTCCTGGGCCTGGAGAATAAATTTGACGACATGGTGGTTGACCACTTCAAAGTGGTGGAGTATAAAAAGGAGGATTGTCCAACCATCAAAGGCCCTGCCGGCTGGACACCCTTCAAGGAGAGGATTTATAGTAGCAAGTTTTTAGTGGCCGCTGGACTTTGGTTAGGCGAGGATAAAGGTAATCCAATTCTTATATTTCTCCTCTGCTCCATCATTATGTCCTTGTCTCACTTGTTTTTATTGTTTGTTTTCCAGAGGAAGCCAGATCACTGTTGACTAGCTCCCAGAGAGGCGAAATGGAGCCCCCTCGCTTTGCCCAAAAGCTGCGCATGGAGGCGGCTAAGAAACCTGCCGAGAAACCACCCTGGTAAGACAGCCTCTTCTCATTCTTTTCAAGTTTTTAACCCAAGATTACTTGTAAAAGGAAGGCGTCTGGATTAGATCCTGGACGGCACCATATTGTTTGTCAACTGATTGTTCAGAATAGGAAGGCGTCCAAGCTTTCAATTCTTGGACGTTTTCCTTCATTAAACAAATTGTCTAAAGACAAATTGTTCTGAATAGGAAGGCGTCCAGGTATTCAATCTTTGGACGTTTTCCTTAAGTGAACAAATTGTCTATAAACTATTTGATCTGAATAGGAAGGCGTCCAGGCATTCAATCTTTGGACGTTTTCCTTTAGTGAAAAATTGTGTTTAAACTATTTGATCTGAATGGGAAGGCGTCCAGGTTGTCACTCCTTGGACGTTTTCCTTCTATGAAGAAATTGTTTATTAACTAATTATCATGAGAAGGAAGGCGTCCAGGTTTTCAATCCTTGGACGTTTTCCTTCTTCGAAGAAATTGTTTATAAACTAATTCTTATGAGAAGGAAGGCGTCTAGGTATTCAGTCCTTGGACGTTTTCCTCCTTTGAAGAAATTGTAAAAACTAATTTTTATGAGAAGGAAGGCGTCCAGGTATTCAATCCTTGGACGCTTTCCGTTATGGATCAGTTTGGATCTCCTTGTGCCCAAGTTGTTCAATAGTCAGGAGAGCGTCCAAGCTTTCTAGCCTAAGACTTCTTCCTTGGTGAATCACTGGGTCTTATGGGATCTGAATACATAAGTCATCCAATCCTAATATTTCGGACGGTTTCCTTCTGCAAGCAATGTGAACTAGCTATTTTTTTTTTCTTTTTTTTTTTCCAGTCAAAAGCTCCCACTGCCAAGGCTGAAGACAAAGCTTCGTCTAAGCCTGCCAGTACGGTGCCCGCGGCTAGGAAAAAAGCTGCCTCCACTCCTGCTGAAGAGAAATCCCCCGCAAAAAGAGCAAAAGTACTTTCAAGAAGAAAAGTACAACTTCTAATATGTCGCAGGCTTTGAAAGCTGCACCTGTTAGCCAGCTGGTTACCAGAGTACCTCGTCCATCTGACGGAGGTAAGGTTAAGGGGGTGGAAGTCTCCTCCACCCCTTTTGTTCCAAACGAGGGGGAAATTCTCCCCTTAGCTGATTTATCAACTCAGCCGGACGCGGCTAATGAACTGGACGTTGTTGAAGTGGGGGACCTGGACGCGGCAACCCCCCAAGTCTCGGCTTACAGTGGAGCTGTAGCTCGGCTGGAAAGTCAAATGCCCCCGGCCTACCGTGGTAGGTCTTTGTCTTCTGGTGAGTCCTATTATACAAACGTGGTCAGAACACTGAGAATTGGGGAACGGTCACAGAGCCCGTCCAACCCACAAACAATTATTCTTCCTATCCGTATGTCTAATCCTCCACTCGTTACAGATAAGGGAAAAGAGCCAATGGCTGAGGGTCCTGAGGACGAGGATTATCCTGATGAGCCTTTCCCCTCCTTTGCCAAGTACTCAAAAATGGAAAGGGAACTGGTAAAGCATGAAGTTTTGACGCTTTCCTTGAACCTTATGTCAAGGGCTTGAGAGGAGCTGCTGCCGGCCATGTGGGTTACATAACCCAGCTGACTGCTGAGGTGAGTGCCACCTACGATCTTCCTTATATACTTAACATATCTTGTTTATTATCCCACCATCTAACTTGTCTTCACTTTTTTAGGCTTTTGCCCGTTCTCTGATGGCCGAGGATTATATCAGGGACCTCCGTAAAGAGAATAGGAGGCTCGTCCATCAGGTAACTGATGCCAGGGACAAGTCCATATTGGAGCTGGCAACCCTGAACTTGGAGCATGCTCAAACTGTAAGGGCCATGGAGAAACAGGCGGCTGATATGGATAATATGAATAAGCGCCTGGTGATGAGCCTGGGTAGCTTGCAAGCCGAGGTGGATCGGCTGAGAAGTCGGCTTGGCACAGCAACTCAGTCCATCGAGGAGGAAAAGAGGGCTGCTCTCATTACTGCGGCCCTGTTCCATCAGGCAATTGTGGGGCTTACAGCTGAGGTGGCTCGTCAGAAGCTCTTGAGGGAACGTGACTTTGAGGAGGCCGTCAAAAGCTTTTCTGACACTGAAAACCAGGCTAAGGAATGGGCCCTCAAAGCCTTTGACATGCTAGCTGACCCCGAAGAGGTGCCCCGGTTTGAGAGAAGACTTCTGTTCCAAGAGGAATGCTCCAAGGCTCGGCTGCTCAATGAGAAACCCCCAGTATTTATAGATTCTAACGGGGAGGAATACCAAGAACCTGATGCCACAGCCGACGATAACTTGGAAATGCCTGCGGACACAGAGAAAGATATGGAAGGTACCCCTGACGAGTAACTGGTGCAAGCCTAAGAAGAAGGCTTTCACCAAGTACTCTAAGAAGTATGACAGTGAAGAGGGCAGGAAAGATATTCAGGCTCAGCTTGACAGGTTGAAGAAGTACGCAACTGTCATTAGAGTCTTGGCCCACAACCAGATCAGGATGCTCCTCTTGCTGTCAATTGTTGCTTTATAATTTTGTCTAAGTATTTTTGTAGATCGGCCATACTTGGTTTTAGACTGGGATAACGGTCTTATAAACTTATTTTGAGCTTTAGCAGTCCAAGCTCGTCCAGAAGTAGCTTGTTAGTTCTAGACTTGATTGATAAACCTGTAAACCTGCTTTGTACTTCAGCAGCCCAAACTCGTCCAGAAGTAGTTTCTTTTTGTTCTAGACTTGATTGATAAACCTGTAAACCTGCTTTGTACTTTGGCAGTCCAAGCTCGTCCAGAAGTAGTTAATATAAAATGCAAGTTTATAACTCTCTTTTCTGGTCCCTTCTCTAATTTCTTACTGCTTAGTTAAAGAATGACCAAGTTAATGAATCAGGAATGTTGTCAACATGATGAGGAAGACATCCAAGAATGGTATCTCGGACGTTTCTTTTCGGACGTTTACGGACGCTTGCCTTCAGTAACCAATTATTGGTTAAATACCAAGTTATGTTCAAGGGAAGACGTCCAAGGATCCAGACGTCTTGGACGTTTTCCTTCACGAACCAATTATTGGTTAAATACCATGTTCAAGGGAAGACGTCCAAGGATCCAGACGTCCTGGATGTTTTCCTTCACGAACCAATTATTGGTTAAAAACCAAATTATGTTCAAGGGAAGACGTCCAAAGATCAAGACGTTTTGGACGTTTTCCTTCAGGAACCAATTATTGGTTAAATACCAAAATATGTTCAAGGGAAGACGTCCGAGGATTAATCTTTGACGTTTTCCTTTTTGAACTAACCTTGTTTTGTATCTTTGTAAGATTTAAAGACGTCCAAGGATTGTTCTTTCCTTGCTGGACGTGGTACTGTATGCCCCCTTCTTAGGATGCCTGTTGGTCTATTTCTAGACGAAGGCATCGTAGGAAGGAAGTGTTAAGTAATAAGACCTTCTTTACTAAGGCGTCTCATTTAGGCCGGTTTCCTCGGGGAAATAATACCTTTGTGTATTAATAGGTATTATGACGGAGCTTTCCTTTACTAAAGAAAGACGTCTCTCTAGCTGACTTCCTTTAGGAAGCAGTGTTCATCTATTGTCAAAGTTTTGGTGAACTTGAATTTATACGAGTTACCAATTTCTTCTTGTTAAAGTAAAAATCTTTAATCAAGAAGTCTTTATTTATCAGCTAAGTCTTTTAACAAATTGAGATGATGAATTTTTTTTTTTTGCAGACGTCTTCCTTTGGGAAGTAATATCTGTCTTTCGCAATGGTGTTTTGCGATTTATTGTCTAGTAACCATCTTTCGTCCATCTATGGCAAAATGCCCCAAGATGGCTATGGACAATAAAATGACCCTTGCTGAATATGTGGCAGGACGAGTTACTAACTAATCAAATAAGCCATACATAAAGAAGCAGTTCAAACTATAGACCAGAATTTAGAATGTATAATGTGAAGTTTGCTTAGCCTGAGCTAAGATACATAGAATACATTGCTAAATGATTGTTCTGTGCCGTAGCACTTCGTTGGTAAAATGTAAAAAACTACAAACTGCCTTAGACATAGTATTTCTTCAGATTATCAGAATTCCAAGTTCGTGGTATGGGACGTCCATCTAAGTCTTGAAGCTTAAGTGTGCCGCTGCGAACCTCTTCAACCACCAAATACGGACCTTCCCAGTTCGGGGTTAGCTTACCCAGTTCCTTTGCACGTCCAACTGCCTCCATCTTACGAAGAACCAGATCCCCTATTTTGAGAGGTCGTCTGGTTACCCGTTTGTTGAACTCCCTAGCCATGCGTAGCTTGTACAATTCCATCCTCAGAAGAGCATTACCTCGGACTTCTGGCAATTTGTCCAATGCCAGCCGCATTGCCGCCCAGTTGGTCTCTTCTGAGTATAACATGATGCGGAGGGTGGGCTCTTCAATCTCAATGGGTAGGACAGCTTCTGTTTCATAGACCAGCATGAAGGGCGTCTCCCCTGTTGAATTCTTGGCTGTGGTTCTGATGGACCAAAGGACCAGTTGAAGTTCTTCCACCCAAAAGCCTTTGGCGTTTTCTAACTTCTTCTTTATACCTTCCGAAATAATCTTATTGAAAGCTTCTACCTGGCCGTTTGCTTGTGGATGTGCAACAGAAGCAAAGTGGGACTTAATCTCCCTCTCTGATAGCCAGTCTTTCAATTTAGGAGTCTCAAACTGTGGTCCATTGTCGAACACAATCGACTAGGGCATCCCAAATCGTGTTACGACGTTCTTCCAGATGAACCTTTTTACATCATTCGTCTTTATACTCCTAACGGCTTCAGCCTCTACCCACTTGGAAAAATAGTCCACAGCCACAATAACAAATTTTTTCTGTCCGGCCACCATGGGAAAAGGGCCTAGGATGTCCATCTCCCACTTGGCGAACGGCAAAGGAGTCAGTATTGGTGTTAGAAAATTTGATGGCCTTTTAAAGAGATGACCATGCTTTTGACAGCTATCACATTTTTTTGCATACTCCACGGCATCAGCATTCAACGTTGGCCAGAAATAGCCAGTTCTTCGTGCCTTTTCAGCCAAGGCTTGGCCGCCAATGTGTGATGCACAAATCCCTTCATGCAAATCCTTCAGTACCTCAAGACCATCTTCCCTGGTAATATATTTCAACAATGGACGATCATACAATTTCTTATACAATGTCTCGTCCCAAATTTCGAACCATTTGTCACGAGCCTTAACATATTTTGCTTCTGCCAGGTCTTCTGGTAATTGGCCAGTATTTTTGTAGTGAAGAATAGGCTCCATCCAGTTGTTCCCTCGGCTTAAAAACATCACCTCTTCCTGATCAATACTCTTCCTTTCTAGAACCTCCCAGAAAACAGTTCTTGGGGTGTCGCCCAAAGCAGAACTTGCAAGTTTAGACAAAGCATCGGCCTGATGATTCTCAGACCTAGGTATTTGTACCAAGGTGAATCCATCTAATTGCTTGATTTCTTATTTTACCAGCTGGACATACTTAATCATGGAGGCCTCTTTGCATTCATACTCTCCATTAACCTGGCTGACTACCAGAAGAGAATCTGACTTAGCCTCTAACTTTCTAGCTCCTGCTGCTCGGCAAATACGGATCCAGGCCAGTAAGGCCTCATATTCAGCCTCGTTATTGGATGCCGGAAATTTAAAACGTACAGCATATTCATACTTGTCTCCCTCAGGAGAGTGACAAACCAGGCCTGCCCCACTTCCTTGAGTGGTGGACGAGCCATCTACCATTAATTTCCAACACTGACTGTCCTCAGAGGGGTCTTCCACCGGATCCAACACTGGACGGGTTAGTTCAGCAATGAAATCTGCCAAGGCTTGTCCCTTAATCGCCTTTCTTGGCTCGAACGTGATGTCAAACATCTTCAGTTCATTCGCCCACTTCAACATCCTTCCAGCCGCCTCTAGCTTCTGTAAGACTTGCTTTCACGGCTGATCAGTATACACAAGTATACTGTGAGCCAGGAAATAGGGCCTTAGCTTTCGGCTGGCAACTACTAAAGCCAGGCCAAATTTCTCTACGACTGTGTATCTACTTTCAGCATCCTTGAGTACTTGACTCACAAAATAAATGGGTGTCTGTATAGCATCTCTCTCGGCTAGCAGTACTGCACTGACTGCTTCAGGAGAAACAGCCAGGTAAACATACAACTTCTCCCCAAGCACCGGACTTATCAGACGGGGGAGCTGTTGTAAATGCTTCTTGATCTCAACTAAGGCTTCATCTGCTTCAGGGGTCCACTGAAACTTTGCGGACTTCTTTATCGTTGCAAAAAAGTGATGGCATTTATCACCTGATTTGGACAAAAATCGTCCTACTGCCGCTAAGCAACCAGTCAGCCGCTGAACTTCCTTCACCTTGGTCGGAGGCTTCATGTCGAGTATGGCTTGGATTTTTCTGGGTTTTCTTCTATCCCTCGTTGATCTACCAGGAATCCAAGGAACTTGCCAGCTGAAACCCCAAAGACGCACTTCTTTGGATTGAGCCTTAATTTATACTTGTGCAGTGTCTCAAAAGTTTCACGCAGGTCTTCGACATGATCTGTTTCGCCTTGGCTTTTGACGATCATGTCGTCAATGTATGCCTCTAAATTTCGTCCCAACTGAGGCGAAAAGATCTCATTGATAAGCCTCTGGAAAGTCGCCGGGGCATTCCTCAGACCAAATAGCATCATTAGCCATCCATACAATCCTTTTTCTGTTATAAATGAAGTCTTGTCCTGGTCCTCCGGCAGCATGGGAATCTGATGGAACCCAGAGTAGGCGTCCATGAAGCTCAGTAAGGCATGACCAGCTGTCGAATCTACTAGTCGATCCAGCTTAGGAAGAGGAAAACTGTCTTTAGGGCAAGCCTGGTTCAGGTCCGTATAGTCGACACACATCCTCCAAGTTCCATTTGGCTTGGAGACCATAACCACGTTTGCCACCCAATCGGGGTAGTGAGTCTCCCTGATGAAGCCGGCTTCTAGTAGTTTCTTGACCTCCTCGTCTACAGCCTGATTCCTGATAGGTCCCAAATGCCTCTTCTTCTGCCTAATTGGTTTTCTGGCCGGGTCAACATTTAGCCGATGAACGGCTACTTTGGGGTCAATCCCCGGTATCTCTTCTGCCCCATAGGCAAAAATATCCGAAAATTGCTTCAACAGTGCTATGATAGATTCTTGTAACTCGGGCTTCAAACCTGCCCCAATTTGCAAAGTCCTCTCTGGACGAGACTCATCTAAGCAAATGCTTAAAGGGGCCTCAGCAGGCTTTGGACGATCCAATGTCAAACTTGCGATCGTCATCAGCTCGGCTGAAGGCCTTGGCTCTTCTTTTATTTGAGAGAATTTTCTCTTCTTACTGGGCAAATCTCTTGCCGTTTTCCCTTCAGGGGTAACATGTAGTTCACCTCTTTCTCCAGCCGGCTTCCTTGCGGAAGCAGCATTGGTTTGAAACTTCTCCTCTTTCAATCTGGCCGGTCCTACCGTCTCTGCCCCCATCTCTTTGGGTTCATCTAAATCCACAGGCTCAACTTCACTCAATTTCCAGGACGAAGGTTTTAGGGTTGTAAGATAACATTCCCTAGCGGCCCTCTTGTCCCCATAAATTGTGCTTACCTGGCAGTCGTCACACTCGAACTTCATCAGCATGAGATGGGTGACGATTGATAGGATTTAGTCGTATCACCTATTCAAAGATAAACCTACAGTCCTCTAACTATGGTAGTCAATGGAAGCAGGGCCGAATCCACAGAGAGACAGAGTTTCTAAATTAATATTCAACCAATTCAGCTACTTCAGATGAAATCAGGGAAGAATTAACTGAACTAATGATTAAACTACAGAAGACGGAATAAATCGAGGAATTAACTATGGAATAAAAGCCTAGGGTATTAGGTCGGTCCACCATGCTTATACCAATCAAACAAGGTCAACTACTATCAAATCCTAAGTCAAGAGTCGAGGATTAGAGCATGTGTTGAGCTATGGTTAAGACTCAACGCTCATAGTTCAACATACGCCGCATGTTCACTAACGTAATCAGAACTACTGACGTGTCCTAGGCCTCTAGTTGTAAGACGGATCTGTGCAAACAACTATTAACCACAAGCAACCAATGAAATTGTACACTGACATTAATTACTCAATAAAGAACAAACCACATCACAATCACCCTAATCAAGCCCTAGAAATTGATAGAAATCTAAATCACAATCATGATATAAACATGGCTTTCCTATCTAACACCCTAGAAAGAGAACTACTCACTCATAATCAAATTAACAACAACAAAACTAATATGAAACCCTAATAATTGCATCATGAATAATTAAATAAATAAACTAAGCAATTGAGAGTAATAAAAGAGATTAGGGTAAGAAAGAATACCAATTGACAGAAAGCAGAAACTTTTATTGAAATCGGAATAAGTTAAATCACCTTTAATCTAATCTAAAGTGTTTAAATTAAACTAAGAACAATGAGAAAAAACTAGAGTCTAAACTAGAATAAAAGATGATAAAAGATGTCTCTAAATAATGAGGGAAAAGATATTTATAATACCCTCCAAATCTAACTAAAACGGGAATTAAAAGTCGAAGTCCGCGTCATTAAGCGCCAGACCCGATCGGGCCCGACGCCTCCACCCGATCGGGCCAAATACAAATGAGCCCTCCTTTTGTTTCTCGTGGTCAGCGCAGCAGCCCAGCAGGCAATAGGCGAACTGGGCCCCCACCCGATCACACACCCGATCGGGTCGTGGATCGTGTTTCCAGCAACTTTAGCATTTTGGCGTCTTGTGCCGTAGCAGCAGCAGCAACCATACGAGAATTGCGGCCCACCCGATCGGGCCCGAGGCATCCACACGATCGGGCCTAGGAGCAAAATGGCCCAGAACAGCCGCAACTCAAGCAGCTTCAAAATAAGAGCTACGAGCATCCAGCCCGATCGGGTCGGGCAGAGGGTGCCCGATCGGGTCTGGTGCATGTCTTCTCGCCCTATCCAATCGGGCAAAGCTTGCCCGATCTGGTCCGCGACTTTTGTACCCGATCATAAATACTTCGCCCGATCGGGCCATTTTTGCCCGATCAGAGTACGGAAACCTCCTTTTTTGACTCTTTGGCTCTCAATTCTTCACGCTTAGAGGTCTTGGGACCTCCTAAACTACCCATAGAACTCGTGAGCCTTCCTACGTGCCCCGTAACATCTCGTAAAGCCGTGGTTGCTTCCAAATGGCTCGGGAATAAGGAGAAAACTCCCTAAAACCTACAATTCAACACTAAAACACGATACCACAACTCTAAATGATAGTTAGCACAAAATAGCTCCCAAGAGCTCCAATGACGCACAAATTAGCTTGTAAACAAGGGAGAAAAGTCTATATAAATACGTGATATCAAACTCTCACAAGCTAAACCTTTGCTTGTCCTCAAGCAAACAGAACATGAACATGGAATAGATTGCCTCACCCCATAGATAAAAATCAATCAAAGCTCAAAACATTTTCAAGACTAAGAAACGTTCAAGCAGGCATAATTCAAGTTTGGCTAATCAAATCCATCCAACCACCAATCATTCAAGCAATTTATCAAACTCAAGCATCCACAAGGCATACAAGTCCTGAAAAGGCCCTCACAAGGGTGTCACTCCTCTCGATTTTGTGGCAGGCAAAGGATATGCCCGAACACTTACCAACCCGACCGTAAAAACCCTTCCCACTCACACTCTTATGTGTTTAAGAAGGTTCAATGACGCTCATCCTAGTCAAGTCGACTCAATCAGTAGAAATACTCTTTAACTTTGACAAACTGACTCGAAATCAATCAAATGAACACTGCAGACACGAACTCAAGAGGACTTTAGAGGGTTGTAATGGGGCTTAGGTAAGAGGTAGGGGATACTTTTGGGTAATGTGGTGGAAAAACCAAGAAAGGGGGAGCATAAATCATTCAAATAAAGCCTAAGATAGCCTACACAACTCCCATCAACACCATATAACCACGAAAAATAACCCAACTCTCATAAATCAATGAGAAACTAATAACAAACCCAATTTTCAAGAAATGAAGCGAATATTTCCTTAAGAACGTACGTGAATGAAAGAACTTCGAATTTTATTTCATTTTTCTTTCACTTTTCTAAACTTCATTCACGCAACTCTGAATTTGCTTTTTCTTTTCTTTTTCTCACTCTCTAGCCACAACAAATACACTTTTAAATTCCTCAACACCCAAACTAAACCAAGAAACAGATCTCAAACTCAACCCATACAAAAGCTCCCCCAAGCTAGGCTTGGAATAATATCAAGTGAAGGCCTTGGGCTCATAATAGGGGTTTAAGTAGCACGAAACAAGTCATTAGGCTCAATGGGGCTAAGGAGGATAAAAATATATCAAAAATTCACTCTGAAGCTCAAGAATAAGATAAAAGAACGCCTCTATCACAGCAAATGCTACAAGTCATCGAAAAACAGACAAGTACGAAGTCAAAGTGAAGATCAATCCACTAAAGAGGAACTAACACACAAGAAAAGACTGGATAATAATATGAATCCAATAGGCTACAAAGAGGCCTCACAGTCTAACCAATTCAGGTATGCAGCACAAAGTGGTCTAATATAATCCAAAAATGCTCGAAATCATAGCAATCAAACATCAAATCATAGCCTCAAGATCATAAATGCCCAGCTATCCAGAAAACAAAGTCAAATCATTTTCAAATAGAGCACAACAAGGGGCACACGGAGGCAACTAAACCAGTCATGGGAACCACATTTTTTTTTATTTTTTCAGTATTTTTCGAAAGCAGTAAATCTATCCTAGAAAGCAGTAAATGAGATAGAGAATACAAACAGAACTCCTTCCCCAAGCTGAACTTGGCAGTGTCCTCAATGCCAAAAAGTGATAAGGACTATGCTAAGAGGAAAAACAATGTTAGTGCCCTCACTCTCGCTCACAAAAAGAAGAAAAATAAAAGGAAAAGGAAAAGGGGAAGAAAAATACGAGTTGCCTCTCGCACAGCGCTGGTTTATAAAGGCCCCGCACGACCATAATCCTCCATCTCTCAAATAGGAGGGGCTTGGCAATGAGTGCTACCCTCATCAAATATCTTTCTTCTCCAAATGTTCTTGACAATGCCTCCAGACTGTGAGGCAACCTTAGGTGGAATTGGAGTCTTCTCCACACCTACTTCATTCAAAACTTCATCCCTGCAACAAGATTGTTCAAGCATAGGTGCCTTAACAGCACTGGTTAGTGGAAACATCACTTTATCATCACCAACACTAAGAGTTAAAGACCCAGACTTAACATCAATTACAGCACCAGCAGTACACAAAAATGGCCTACCCAAGATAATAGGAATCTGGGCATCCTCATCCATATCTAATACCACAAAATCAAAAAGGATATAGAATTTCCCAACCCTAACAGGAACGTCCTCTAAAACACCTAGAGGGTATTTTATAGAACGATCCGCCATCTGTAAAGTTATTTGTGTGCATTTAAGTGCTCCCATGTTCAGTTCCTCAAAAACAGATAATGGCATAACAGAAACAGAAGCACCTAAATCACATAAAGCCTTGTCAATAAAAATCGGTCCAAGATGGCAGGGTATAGAAAAACTACCAGGATCTTTTAACTTTGGTGGGGTTTTATTTTGGATAAAAGCACTACACTCTTCAGTAAGAGCGACACGTTCTACCCCACCAAAGTCTCTTTTCTTAGTGATCATGTCTTTCAGAAATTTGGCATGAACAGGCACTTGGGTAATTAAATCTGTGAAAGGAATCGTTACCTCAAGGTTATTGACCATAGCCAAGAACTTACCAAACTGCTGATCGACCTTGGACTGTTGCATCCTGTGAGGAAAAGGTAGCCTTGGTGTAAAAGGCGTTTCAGAAACCTTCACCTGTTTCTTCCCTGTCTGTTCAGCTTCTGCAGACAAATCGACTTCAGACGTCGAATTCTTCCTTTTTCCTTCCTCTGCCACCCTCTTCTTCCCTGCAGTTGGGGTAACCTCATCAACGGGCACTAAAGGGGCATCATATGCAATGCCACTACGAAGAGTGATGGCATTCACATGTTCTCTCTGAACGGGTTGCCCTAGCAATTCCCCCTGCCGCCTCTGAGCATTAGAGCTTGCTAATTGTGCAACTTGAGCTTCGAGAAGTTTGATGTGCTTCTCTTGGGCTCTTTGTGCTTCCTCATTAGATCTTTGCATGGCTAGCATCTGTCGCTCTTGGGCTCTTTGTGCCTCCTCATTTGCCTTTTGCATGCTTAACATCAGTTTCATCACTTCAGATATGGGAGGCTCTTGTGGGTTGTTGTTTTGTGGAGGTGGGGGGGAAAATTTTGTGGAGTTTGGAAATTATTGTGGTTGTGGAAGTTTTGTGGTGGTGGTTTTTGGAAATTTTGTGGGGTTTGATGGTATGAGGGTTTAGGATAGTTTTGTGGAGGTGGAGGTTGATAGTTTTGTGGGTTTTGGTAGTTATGTGAAGGGGGGGAGGTTTGTGGTCTTTGTTGAAAGGCATTCGCCTGCTCCATCTGAAGTTGACTGAACTGACAGTCATGCCCAAAGTGACCCTGAACACCACATACCTCGCAGTAAGATGAGGTAATGGGTGCTACTGCAGATATAGCATTGATACTCAAAGGGGGTGCTGCTGAGGAAGAGGAACTGAAGGTGTTAATCTGCTGACTCAGCTTCGCCATCTGCGAAGTCAATAATGCAATGGCATCTACCTCCAGTACCTTCCTCGTGAGGCTTCGAGAAGTGGAATGATCATTGGCTGCGAGGTTTGATAGAAACTGGTAGCCTACATCCACTTCCTTATCCAGAAAAACTCCTCCTGCAGACGAATCAATAATACTCTTCGTCTGAGGCTGCAGACCATTGTAAAATGTCTGTGTCAAGAACCATTTGTCCATGTTGTGGTGTGGACACTCTCTCTGTAAGTCCCTAAACCTAGCCCACGCTTCCAGTAATGTTTCATCAGGCTCTTGGGAAAACGTGGCTAGCTTGTTTCTGATTTCTGCTGTTTTTGTAGGTGGATAATACTCTCTCAGAAACGCAGCAGAAATCTCACTCCATTCAGTTTCCTTCACATCGTTCAACCACTTCTGGGCTCTATCTCTCAATGAAAACTCGAACAACATGACTTTGAGCTGATCTGGAGTGACCCCGGCATGTTTAACGGTTCGACAAAGCTGTTGAAACCGTTGCAGATGATTTGCCGGGTCTTCAGTAGGATGCCCACCAAACTGATTTTGCTGGACCATGCTGATGAGTCCAGGCTTAATTTCGAAATTTGCCGCGGCAATGGTGGGCATAGTAGGTCCAGTGGAGAGACCATCTGGGTTGGGCACCCCATATGACTTCGGTGACTTTGACATGACTGAACTCAAGGTGTCTGTTCCAGAGGTGTTCAGCTGAACAGGCTGCTTTTCTTTCTGATTTTTCTTTCGGATCCGCCTGATTGTCCTAGTAAGATCGGGATCCGCTGGAATGGGGGAACCGTTTCTTTGAGACCTGGGCATACAAAAGAAACAAGAAGAAGCAGTAAAACGTACCTCAATTGGAACAATGAAGTTCCAACGAGGCACAGAGAAGTAGACCAAATAATTAAATAAAAACTTAGAAAACTAGCCGTCTCCCCGGCAACGGCGCCAAAATTTGATAGGATTTAGTCGTATCACCTATTCAAAGATAAACCTACAGTCCTCTAACTATGGTAGTCAATGGAAGCAGGGTCGAATCCACAGGGAGACAGAGTTTCTAAATTAATATTCAACCAATTCAACTACTTCAGATGAAATCAGGGAAGAATTAACTGAACTAATGATTAACTACAGAAGACGGAATAAATCGAGGAATTAACTATGGAATAAAAGCCTAGGGTATTAGGTCGGTCCACCATGATTATACCAATCAAACAAGGTCAACTACTATCAAATCCTAAGTCAAGAGTCGAGGATTAGATCATGTGTTGAGCTATGGTTAAGACTCAACGCTCATAGTTCAACATACGCCGCATGTTCACTAACGTAATCAGAACTACTGACGTGTCCTAGGCCTCTAGTTGTAAGACGGATCTGTGCAAACAACTATTAAAATTGTACACTGACATTAATTACTCAATAAAGAACAAACCACATCACAATCACCCTAATCAAGCCCTAGAAATTGATAGAAATCTAAATCACAATCATGATATAAACATGGCTTTCCTATCTAACACCCTAGAAAGAGAACTACTCACTCATAATCAAATTAACAACAACAAAACTAATATGAAACCCTAATAATTGCATCATGAATAATTAAATAAATAAACTAAGCAATTAAGAGTAATAAAAGAGATTAGGGTAAGAAAGAATACCAATTGACAGAAAGCAGGAACTTTTATTTAAATCGGAATAAGTTCAATCACCTTTAATCTAATCTAAAGTGTTTAAATTAAACTAAGAACAATGAGAAATAACTAGAGTCTAAACTAGAATAAAAGATGATAAAAGATGTCTCTAAATAATGAGGGAAAAGGTATTTATAATACCCCCCAAATCTAACTAAAACGGGAATTAAAAGTCAAAGTCCGCGTCATTAAGCGCCAGACCCGATCGGGCCCGAGGCCTCCACCCGATCGGGCCAAATACAAATGAGCCCTCCTTTTGTTTCTCGTAGTCAGCGCAGTAGCCCAGCAGGCAATAGGCGAACTGGGCCCCACCCGATCACACACCCGATCGGGTCGTGGATCGGGTGCCCAACAACTTTAGCATTTTGGCGTCTTGTGGCGTAGCAGCAGCAGCAACCATACGAGAATTGCGGCCCACCCGATCGGGCCTGGGAGCAAAATGGCCCAGCACAGCCGCAACTCAAGCAGCTTCAAAATAAGAGCTACGAGCATCCAGCCCGATCGGGTCTGGTGCATGTCTTCTCGCCCGACCCGATCGGGCAATTAAACTAAGAACAATGTGAAATAACTAGAGTCTAAACTAGAATAAAAGATGATAAAAGATGTCTCTAAATAATGAGGGAAAAGGTATTTATAATACCCCCCAAATCTAACTAAAACGGGAATTAAAAGTCGAAGTCCGCGTCATTAAGCGCCAGACTCGATCGGGCCCAAGGCCTCCACCCGATCGGGCCAAATACAAATGAGCCCTCCTTTTGTTTCTCGTGGTCAGCGCAGCAGCCCAGCAGGCAATAGGCGAACTGGGCCCCCACCCGATCACACACCCGATCGGGTCGTGGATCGGGTGCCCAGCAACTTTAGCATTTTGGCGTCTTGTGGCGTAGCAGCAGCAGCAACCATACGAGAATTGCGGCCCACCCGATCGGGCCCGAGGCATCCACCCGATCGGGCCTGGGAGCAAAATGGCCCAGCACAGCCGCAACTCAAGCAGCTTTAAAATAAGAGCTACGAGCATCCAGCCCGATCGGGTCGGGCAGAGGGTGCCCGATCGGGTCTGGTGCATGTCTTCTCGCCCGATCCAATCGGGCACAGCTTGCCCGATCTGGTCCGCGACTTCTGTACCCGATCATAAATTCTTTCTCCCGATCAGAGTACGGAAACCTCCTTTTTGACTCTTTGGCTCTCAATTCTTCACATTTAGAGGTCTTGGGACCTCCTAAACTACCCATAGAACTCGTGAGCCTTCCTACGTGCCCCGTAACATCTCGTAAAGCCGTGGTTGCTTCCAAATGGCTCGGGAATAAGGAGAAAACTCCCTAAAACCTGCAATTCAACACTAAAACACGAAACCACAACTCTAAACGATAGTTAGCACAAAATAGCTCCCAAGAGCTCCAATGACGCACAAATTAGCTTGTAAACAAGGGAGAAAAGTCTATATAAATACGTGATATCAACGATGACCGTCTTAATGTTATTAAGGGTAGGACGTCCCAGAATGACGTTGTATGCTGTCAAATCCTTGACAACCGAAAACTTTATGAACATAGTTCTGCTCTTTTCCTTCTCTCCGACTCGGACGGGCAACGAAACTGTGCTGACCGGATGTATGATTCCACCTCCAAATCCTGTAATAGGATGATGGACTGGAAGAAGATCTTTTTCCTCAAACTTCAATCTTGACAAACAATCAGCGCTAATAATGTCAGTTGAGCTGCTAGTGTCGATAAGGATCCTTCGCACTCTTAGATTGGCAATCTTCATCTCTACAACCAGGGGGTCATCATGAGGAGTCCTTATCTGTCCATGGTCTCCTTCACTCACCGTCACCAAGGGAAACGGGTCCACCTTGGATTTTCCCGTCAGCAACACTTGGCCAAGCTCCCTGACATAATTTTTGTGCCCTCTTAAAGTTGGTCCTCCGGCTGCAAACCCGCCGGATATCACCAAAACCACGTCTTCATCAGTACTAGCACTTTCTTTCTTTTTTACTCTGCCGAAAATCCTTCTTCTGAAAATGACTTTCACGAGAGACGTATTGATTCATCTTTCCTTGCTTTGCAAGGTTCTCCAAAGCTCTCTTCAGGTGCTTGCATTCATTTGTCTCATGCCCATAATCTTTGTGGAAGTGGCAGTACTTACTCCTATCCTTGTTCTTGTAAGGCGTTTTCATCTCGGCCGGAGCCTTGAGTTCATGCTGATCCTTGATTTCCATAAGGATAGAATACTGGTCCTTATTGAACTCAATGGGTTCAGCTGAGACAACCCTTTCTTTTCTCTTCTCTCTTCTTGACGGGGCTGTGCTTGAAGACACTACCCAAGTCTCATCCTTCTTAGGATTGTTCTTAGTTTTTTGAACAGGTTCCTCGGGCTTCTTGGACTCTGAGTGCTTGGCTTCAGCACACACCTCCGTCGCATGTATAAAAGCCTCGGCTTCCCTCAAAACTTCGGCCAATGTATTCACTTTCTTCTTGACCAAATCAAACTTGAAGATTCCTGGGCGCAGTCCTCGAATGAATGCATCGAAGGCTACACCGGCATTTAAGTCATGGATTTGAAGGGCTTCAAGATTGAACCTCTTCACAAAACTTCTCAGGGATTCCTTTGGGGCTTGGATGATCTTCCCCAAATGAATACTAGTCTTCTGTTCCTGCCTATTGGCGACAAAGTGACTAGTGAATGAATAACTTAACTCGGTGAAGTTGTTGATAGAATTAGCCGGTAGGTTGTTAAACCACTTCTGAGCTACTCCTTTCAGAGTGGCTGGGAAGTTCTTACACCATGTAGCGTCGTCCACTGCCTGGACGTACATTTGATGTTTGTAAGCAGAAAGATGATCATCTGGATCAGTAGTGCCATCGAACGGATCTATGGTTGGTAGCTTAACCTTAGCACATGGAGGGGCTTGCATTATTCTGGCTGAGAAAGGCGTCGACCAATCTATGCGCAGCTCCCTAAAACATGCATCAGTTGGGGCTGTATTCATCCGACATTCCCTTAAGACTGGATTTGATGAACTGACCTCCTGGGACCCTCGCCTATACACATTCTGCTGAGACGTCCTTCGGTAAACATTAGCCTGAACTACTGTTCTATCCTGACGAGGCTCATAAATAGACGAAGTCCTTCCATGCTCCAGAGTGTGACTCCGAATCCTCAGACTGGGGTCCTGCAAGTATGGCGTCGATCCGGTAGCCGACCTCTGTTGAGCCGCTACCCTCTTAGCATGCAAGTATTCTCGAGCGTCTGTCTCCATTCTTCGACCATCCACTGGTCTGTTCACTGGGTTGGTGACCACCAGATTCCAGTCTAAACGACGTGGTTGCTCACTACGAGCAGGATGCCTTCCCCTGGACGTTCTTCTAGCTTCTTCTGGCCGTCTAGCCCCGCTTGGTCCAGCTACATTCTCCTGAGAAGCTCCTCTCCTAGGAGCAGGCCTAGAATCCGGCTGGGATCCTACTCGGAAGAATAACATGTTGTTCTTGATCTGATCTTGGACAACTTGGGCCATCCTGGCTTGAAAATCATTTAGGGCATTTTCCAAATGAGCAGCCGTGACCGGAGAGCAGGGGTTGGGCTCCAAGACTGCTCCAATGGGATCATTATGTCGCTGTCCGTCCCGTCCCCTAGGCGGACGTTCATCGTCGACGGTATCATTAACTTGAACATAGGGACTCATCCTTTGTCCTCGGTTGGACGAATTGCAATCTGTCATCTCCGCGCCTCCCTCCAGACGGCGCCAAATGTTTTATGTAAACTTCTGAAAGTAACAGTTTTAGTCCTGATGATGGACAGGTGTAGGGTTGATAGTATTGGGAGGCTTGTGCAGAAATGTTGCTTCATTCCCGAACCTGCAAAAAAGGGGAAAACCAAACCGGAGGTTTGGGTTTGATTCCCTCTCCGATGCTTAAGTCAGTATTCAATAGATAAAAGCTGGGTATGAATTTTGACAGAGTAAGTTTAAGAGAGAGTAGTTGTCCCCTTTTACCTGATTATGAGGAACTATTTATAGTGTCTATGTATAGAAAAGAGCACCCTAGAATGAAGGAATGTGATTGGTTAGGCAATGGGAGAGCGACACTTGTCATGGTCTGATTGCCTGAGCCTTTTATCCAATCACCTTCTTCCTCTTTAGGGAATTTGGGCTGATTATTCCCTCTTTTAGGGAATAATTGGGCCTCTTGTTTGCAGTTTTGATGACATCATTAGCTCCCCCTAACATGCTGCCAAGTGTCGATGAGGGGGTGAGCCACGTGTCACCAATTCATTGGGCCACGTGTCCTCTTTTAGTATGTTGCAACAATATATATGTGAGAAATTGCCAGCATATTCTTCAGGACTATACAGTGTTGATATAAGTTCGTTTAAAGTAAACATGATATCTAACCAGAAGTTAGATAATAAGATATTGATTAATCTATGGCATGACTGTTTAGGTCATCCTGGCACAGGAATGATGCACAGGATCATTGAGAACTCAATCGGGCATTCAATAAGAATGTAAAAATCCCAAAGACAGATGAGTTAGCATGTGCAACATGCTCACTTGGAAAAATGATAACAAGGCCCTCTATAAATAAAATTGCTACTGAATCTCCAACATTTCTTGAAAGAATTCAAGGAGATATTTGTGGGCCAATTAATCCCCCATGTGGACCATTTCGATACTTATGGTGTTGATTGATGCTTCAACACGATGGTCACATGTAAGCCTTTTATCAACCAACAAATAGTGCATTCGCAAAAGTTCTTGCTCAAATCATTCGATTGAGAACTCAATTACCAGATTATACAATTAAAAGAATAAGACTCGACAATGCTGGGGAATTTACATCCCAAACATTTAATGATTATTGTATATCCATTGGGATTGATGTGGAGCATCCAGTGGCTCATGTTCATACACAAAATGGTCTTGCTGAATCATAATAAAAAGATTGCAAATGATTGCAAGACCACTATTGATGAAATCAAAGTTGCCATCATTTGCTTGGGGTCATGCCATAATACATACAACATCATTGATTCGATTGAGACCAACTGCTTATCATAAATTCTCACCACTGCAATTAGTCTCTGGTCGAGAACCAAATGTCTCACATTTGAAAATATTTGGATGTGATGTATATGTCCCTATTGCTCCACCACAACGCACAAAGATGGGTCGACAACGAAGGCTGGGAATATATGTTGGTTTTGAATCCCCATCAATTATAAAATATCTTGAACCAATTACAGGTGATTCATTCACGGCTCGTTTTGCCAATTGTCATTTTAATGAAAGCCTATTCCAAGCCTTAGGGGGAGAGAAAGTGGACCCAAGCAAGAAAGATATAGAAATTACATGAATGCAACACAATTATCTTTTCTTGATCCACGAACAAACTCTTGTGAACAAGAAGTTAAGAAAATTGTTCATTTACAAGGTGTTGCAAATCAATTGCCTGATGCATTCGTTGATAGTAAAAAAGTGAAAAAGTCACATATACCAGCAAAGAATGCTCCCCCACGAATTGAAATTCCCATAGATAATAAGGCAATTGAAAAAGAGTCTATGGCACGCCATAAGCGTGGAAGGCAACCTGGTTCGAAAGATTCGAAACCAAGAAAAATAAAAGGCGAGATGAAATAGAAAAGGAACAAATGATTGTTCCTTCAATTGAAAATCATGAAATTCAAAATGGAGAAAAAGATAAGACAAAGACAAAGAAGAAGATGTTCCAAATAACGAGGAACACGAAAGTATCGACAATAATGAAATTTCGATTAATTATGCTTGTACAAAGAGACAATGGAGTCGAAAAAATGTTGTCATAAATGAAGTCTTTACTTACTCCATAGCGGTTGAAATGGTATCTGATGCGAATGATATAGAACCAAAAACCGTAGATGAATGTCGCCGCAGACAAGATTGGCCAAAATGGAAAGAAGCAATCCAAGCAGAACTAAAATCCCCTGAAAAGCGAGAAGTTTTCGGGCAAATAACTCATACACCAAGAGGTGTAAAACCAGTGGGATACAAGTGGGTATTTGTCAGAAAACGAAACCAGAAAAATGATATCGTTAGATACAAAGCAAGGCTTGTTGCCCAAGGCTTGCTGCCCAAGGCTTCTCCCAAATGTCAGGGATTGATTATTATGATACGTATTCTCCAGTAGTTGATGCAACTACACTAAGATTTCTGGTGAATTTATCCGTCTTCGAAAAACTTCAAATGCGGTTGATGGATGTCGTGACTGCATACTTATATGGGTCACTTGACACTGACATCTACATGAAAGTCCCTAATGGACTAAAAATACCAGAAAAGTACATATCTAGAGACATGATCTCTATAAAGCTAAAACGATCGCTTTATGGACTTAAACAATCTGGAAGAATGTGGTATAATCATCTCAGTGAATACCTTATGAAAGAAGGATTCAAAAATAATCAAATCAGTCCTTGTGTTTTCATTAAACGATTTAAATCAGGATTTGCTATAATTGCAGTTTATGTTGATGATCTGAACATCATTGGAACTTATAAAGAACTTGAAATAACTGCAAGATACTTGATGAAAGAATTTGAAATGAAAGACCTTGGGAGAACACAATTTTTCCTTGGCTTACAAATGGAACATTTGAAAGATGGGATCTTTGTTCACCAATCAAATTATAAGGAAAAGGTCTTAAAACGTTTTTACATGGACAAAGCACATCAATTAAATTCTCCAATGGTTGTGCGGTCTTTGAATGTGAAAGACGAACCATTCCGACCTCGAGAACAAAATTAAGAAATTCCCGGTCCTAAAGTACCATACTAAAATGCAATTGACGCTTTAATGTACCTAGCTAATAATACTCGGCCTGACATAGCTTTTTCAGTGAACCTCTTAGCTAGATACAGTAATGGGCCAACAAAGAGACATTAGAATGGAATTAAGCACTTATTTCGTTATCTCAGAGGAACACATGACCTTGGATTATTTTATCAATCGAAGCAAAGTGCTTCACTCATTGGTTATGCAGATGCTGGATACTTATCCGACCCTCAAAAGGTCAAGTCACAGTCTGGGTATCTATTCACTTATGGAGGTACATCAATATCATGGAGATCAACGAAGCAGACATTAACTGCCACATCATCAAATCATGCTGAATTGATTGCTCTCTATGAAGCTGGAAGAGAATGCGTTTGGCTCAGAACAATGATTAGCCATATCCAAGAAGAATGCGGGATGAATTCAGTTACTGATAATCCAACACTGATCTATGAAGATAATACTGCTTGCATCACCTAAGTCAGTGAAGGATATATTAAAGGAGAAAGAACCAAACATTTATCATCGAAACTCTTCTTCATGCATGATCTCCAGAAAGAAGGAAAGATAGACATTATTCAACAAATTCAATCAAGTGAAAACCTTGCAGACTTGTTTACCAAGTCCCTTCCTTCAAAGAGACTCAAACAATTGGTGCACAAGATCGGAATGCGCCACTTCAGTGACCTACGTTAGACTCAGGGGGAGGGTTATATGCACTGCACTCTTTTTCCCTTCAATCAGGTTTTTATCCCACTGAGTTTTTCCTGACAAGGTTTTTAATGAGGCAGTAAATATTAGCATATAATAAAGTTGCACCATGTTTTTGATGTAAGTAAGGCAATGGGCATTCCAGGGGGAGTATTATCGTACTTATATGCACTGCACTCTTTTTCCCTTCGATCAGGTTTTACCCCACCGGGTTTTTCCTGATAAGGTTTTTAATGAGGCAGTTTATTTAAGCATATAAGGAAATAAGTCTATATGAATCATCATCGAAAAGATTGGCATTCAAGGGGGAGTGTTGTGAGTCAAAGTTTGCAGCGCAAACTATGCAAAAGGGTGAATGCCCCATTTAATGCTATTGTTGAAATATGCTTACTGATTGCTATTGTACACTAAATTATACGCATATATATATCAACGCTTGGTGAACGTAAAATTTCGCACCGAGTAAACCTTCTCTCAGTATTTCTCTCTTCAGTCTAGTTTATTTCTTGCTCCTGTCTTTATCTTTTCACAACAAAAATCGAGTTTTGGATTATCCGGAGTAACAATCTATCTGAAGTTCGATCGAATTATCCGGATTCAATATCAAATATCTAATACAAAATATCCGAATTTCAAAAATCAAATCAAATAATACGAAAATGAAATTCGGAAATTTTTTTCCACATCCGTGCCTGGCTGCCTCTAACCCTGGTAACACCCGTCCAAAAAACACCTCGGTAACACCCCGTCAAAAAAAAAACCCTCGGTAACAATTTACAAATCTCTATCGACATTCGTCGTTTCAACATTCCATGATTCCATCTAAAAAAAAGAAGGAACTTCCTTTCCGTCCTCAAATTGAAAGAGTGAGAGGTTGAAAGATTTTATTGAAGCATCAAGTTTAGCCCACAGCTGGCTACACCATTGTTGTGAACTACCAAAATCAAACCCAGTTTCTCTTACACCCAAACAATCAGAACAGTAGTGTGTGTGAGTTGGGTAATATTAGCTATGTCTGAAACTCAGCCTCAATCAATGACTCCTCAACCTGCCAAAGTTCAAGGCCAGTCACACGGCCGTGTTCCAAACCAAGGGTCTACTCCTATACCTGTAGTTTCTTCTCCATCACCTGCTCCTGCTCCTGCTCCTGCTCCTGCTCCTTCTGGTTCAAACACCAAGAAGAAGTCTCACAGTAAACACCCTAACAAGTCTCAAAATCCTACTTCCACTGCTGCTACTGCTACTCCCCCTCCCAAAACAATGGAGCTTGCTCCCGCGTCTCGTAGGAGGAAGAAAACAAAGGTTTCTGACAACAAACTACTTGATAAAGTGTCTGCCCTTTCCCAGAAAGTGTTCTCTACACCCAATTGTTAGAATTGGAAGCTAAGGTAGATTCTGCCCTTGTTAGAAAGAAAATTGACATTCAAGATTCTGTTCAAACCCCTGCTTCTGTTCCCAAAACTCTTCGAATTTATGTGTTTAATACTTTTGCTAATCAACCACTTGATAATAATGGTGGAAGTAATAGTTCTGAAGCACCCACTTGGACGCTTAAGATTATTGGAAGTATATTTGATGATCAGGTTGATTCCAATATCTGTGTTTCCAACCCGAAATTCTCTTCTTTCTTTAAGAAAATTACTATTTATTTGGATCAGACACTTTACCCTGATAACCATGTGATTTTATGGGAGAATTCTCGTTCTCCTGTGCTTCATGAAGGGTTTGAGGTTAAGAGGAAAGGAGATAAGGAATTTAATGCTATTATTAGGCTTGAAATGAATTATGTTCCTGATAAATTTAAATTATCACCTGCTCTTACTCAAGCTCTTGGAGTTGAGGTCGAAACACGTCCTAAAATTATGGCTGCATTGTGGCATTATCTTAAGGTTAAGAAGTTGCAAGACCCACTTGATCCAGCTCTGTTTACATGTGATCCAGCTCTAAGGAAAGTGTTTGGAGAAGATAAGGTCAAGTTTTCTGTGGCTTCACAGAAGCTCACACAACATTTATCTCCTCTGCAACCTATACATTTGGAGCACAGGATTAAACTTTCCGGAAACAATCCTAGCGGAAACCTGTGTTATGATGTGCTAGTTGATGTTCCTCTTGTTTTAGAGAAGGATATGTCTGGTTTTTTAGAAAGGATGGACAAATGCAGAGAGATAGATGATTATGATAGTGCCATTGTTTCTGCTATAAAGAAGATCAATGAGCATCATCAAAGACGTGCATTTTTCCTCGGATTTAGTCAGTCACCTGCTGAGTTTATTAATACATTGATTGCTTCTCAAGATAAAGATTTGAAGGTTGTTGCTGGTGATGCTATACGAAATGTTGAGAAAGAGCGTCGAAGTGTATTTTTCAACCAACCATGGTAAGGACCGTTTTAATGTCTCTCATTGGTTGCTATTGCGTGTTAGGAATATATGCCTGTAACTACTACATTTAAATAGCATCATGTAGATAGCATAATTCATAACAAGAGTACTAGTGTTTGTTTTGGGTAAATACTGCACTTTCCTAACCCACTTCTCTGAGCTCCAAGAATATTTTCTCCTCTTGTTTCTTGGGGGTGGGGGAGGGGTGGGGGTGGTAGCCTGGAGGATTGGAAAAAGTTCCCATGCATAGATCTCATGGGTTTCCGAACAAGATAGGGGGAGTCGGGAGAAAGGGGGGGGTTATTTGTAAACATGTTAAGGGGTGTGATCTTACCGTTTAACTTGAAATTTGTTAAAAGAAATTTATGCAAGGCATTTGCTTCGGAAATGGATTTTCTACCATGAAGTAAAATGGCTTGTTGAAAGATATTATATGTCTCTAATGGTTATAGAATAGATGAACATGCAAGAAATAATGAAGTACAATTTAAGAAGAAGGATAGAGTTACAGATAGTTTATTTTAATATTGATGCTATGAAACACCATCACGACCTCATACCTTAGATTGGCTGGTTGCTCCATGAAAGTATAAGGAGAAAGACAATTTTCCTTAAGGAAATATGAAAAGAATCTATAACATTATTGGGATATATCTTCCATCCCACCCTTTTCTAAATGTCTAGCATAAGTGAAGTGGATAGGTGGCTTCCTCAGGGTGTGTTGGTGTATAACAGTGGCAAGAGTGGGATGGATGGATGACAGGAGGAAGTAGCAAGCTCTTTAGTTGACATCACCATTTACCGCATTATATATTAGAGAGTAATTTATGGGGAGAAAGTGAAGAGAAATGCTGCGAGAGGAGGATAATGATTCTTGTTTTAACGATATCTTTTACTACATTGACTTTTTGAATGTGGGCATGCACCCTTTTAGATCACAGGATGCAAGTGTGAAAGCATGAGAAATATTCATAATCTCAATTATTTATCGTTAATTCACGTTTCATGTTTCTAAATATAACTTGTATTCTTTTGTTTTTGTTTTTGTTTTTGTTAACTAATAACTAATGAGTCAATATGCCAAAAAAGTCTTACGACTCCTTAAAACTTTTCTGTAACTCCAAATTTAGCCTCAAAAACTTTAATTTTGTCAATAATAATGCCTTAAACTGTCTAAACTTGATGGACGACACACAAGCCACACCTCCTATTATTGGATGTCATGGAGCCCTTTGTCATATGTTTTTGCTTCCTATGCAAAGCTAGTTTATTTCAGTAGCAAGTTATGGACTTGGTATTCACTAACTTTGGAGCCCTGAATTGGCTTGCAGTCTGCAAATATGTTTCTCAACAATATTTCTTGATACTGTTATGAAGTTGCAATATACTTAGGGGGCGTTTGGTTGGAAGAGGGAAAGGGAAATGAATTAAGTAAGGGTTAGGCGAGGAAAGGAGTTCAAACCCCCAATTAAAACACATGTTTTGCAGTCAAAATAAGGGAAAGGGTTTGAAAAACTTCCCTCCCCCTTTCTTCTTCTTCTTGCAAGTCTGGGCAGCCTCTCTCCGGCGGTTTTGATTTCTCTCCTACGTCCTTCACCTCCATCACCGGAAACTCTCTCCGCTGCCTCTCCTTCACTTTACGGCGAGGAAACGGCCTTGCAACCCATTGGCAGATGCGGGTTATATCATCAGCCACTCTCTCCGGCGGTTAGTTGTGGGTTTTTTTCGTGGTGTTAAGGTGGTCTTCGGGGGCTGTAATTCGCTTTCCGTGTGGTGGGGTGGTTTTCTGACGGGTTAGCGGTGGTGGCAGGGGGGGGGTTCTTTTCGTGGTGTTATGGTGGGATTTGTGAGGTTCGTATGCCAATGGTTTTAGGGGGTTGGCGGTGGTGGCAGGGGGTGGGGTTCTTTGTATGGTGTCAGGATGGGTTTCTGCGGTCGTGTGCCAATGGTTTTAGGGGGTTAGCGGTGGTTTGGTGGTGGCATAGGTAGGGTGGTGGTGATGGTGGATGAGATTGGCAGAGGTGAGGTGGTGGAGGTGGTTGTTTATAAATGGGTTGGATGGTCAAAGGTGATGGTCAAGGGTTTTCCATTCCCCCAATTCTAAGTGGAAGGGGTAGTGGGGAATCAAAGTAGAGAGATTTAGGGTATTGGAGGGAGAAAGGAATAGCAAAACCCCAAAACAAACAAGTTTTAAGGGAATGGAATCAGATAATTCCCTTTCCCTTTCCTATAACCCCCAACCAAACGCCCCCTTAGTTTCTGCTATGAATTGATTTTCTGGTTTTACTTAAGTTCATGAAAAACCCTTAGCCAAGGAAGGAACATAGCTTAGAGTGCGTTCCGTGGTGTCAATATATGCCATGATCTTTGGTATATACTAGATTAAAACGTGAAATTCCTTTTTACCTCTCCGGAGTACTATCTTTGTGGCACTTATGTGAGCTCACTTGGTCTACTCATGAATGAGATGTTCTGAATTCTCCTTGTTCCGGGTCTTAAGAAACAAAATAAATTTGTATACGGGAGATCCAAGTGGCAACTTAAGGGCAGTCAAATAAGAGTCCGAACATCATCAATATCATGCAAAATAGATGGTGAGCTACCCCGGAGGTTGTACGGGGAACATCCCTCCGATACTTTAGTCTGATCGAAGCTAATTCCAAATACTGCAAAACTTAGCATATTGCTTTCTAATGTCTAGGATTGCGTATCCAAAAACATACATGACAAATTAGGTTTCACTACTATTCATACGTAGTACTGAATATGATGTGATGTCTTTGGTGATGTTTTTCAAGAATACCCTTGCATAGGAGAAGCAGGCCGAGTCGAGTATCTTGAGCACACGTCGAGGCACTTCACAACAACTTTGTGTTTATGTGTATGAGCCTTGTTGTAAACTGCTCGAGGCAGTGTTTAATGGTTCACAACATGGATTGCTCGAGGCACTTTCATTGGCCGAGCCGAGTCAATAATAAGCCATGCGCCACAATAATGCATGGAGTGGTCGAGGTAGTGCTTCACTAGCCAAGCCAAGTCATGTTGGTATACTATTTGCCATAACAAAGCATGGGTCGGTCAAGGCAGTGTTCACTGCTTGTCATGTTTATAAACCGTATGCCATAGCAAAGCATGGACTGCTCGAGCCGAGCCATGTTCATCTGTTGGTTGAATCTGTTAATTCCCTCACAACGGTGGAGGTATATTCTCAGCATTGTGCCCAAGCCGAGTCATTGCTGAGACTTGGGCTGGTTTATTGTTTGTACGTGTTAGGTGTTAAGACCAGGGTCACATAATTCGATATTCAAAATTCGCTGAAAATGAGTAAAAATAAACTAAAACCGACCATAATTCGATGTTTCCAGGTCGCAATTCGTAGGGGGGTTAGTGAATTATGTGACGCTTGTTAAGACTGAGCCGAGTCATTTCATGACTAAGGCTGGCTAATTGTGTCGAGGTATCTTTTCATGGTTAAAGAATTCCTCGAGCGGGGCTAATGAGCCTCTTATATGTTCCTCGGAGGTAGGATCTTCTTGTCAAGATTGAGGTATGGCGCCCCTTGTGGTGCCTTGATACTTAGAGAACATTTCAAATCATTTTTGCCCGAAGAACATCCTTGGCTGGCTAATGTATGTCTCTCGAGACCTTTAATGTAGACATTTTCCTTGTCAAGGTTGAGGTACTAGCCTGATTAACGCCATTGTTCTTCTTCTAATCTGCCCGAGGTAGTTTTCCTGGGAGGTGGTTGTAGTCCTGTGTTGTTTGTGGTACATGAATTTTGAAATGGAATGCTGTTTAGTCAGTTCGAGGTACTTCCATGAGTAGGATATTTGAAAAGTTGGTCAACCATATATTTATACTGCTGGTATACGTAAACTACGATTAATTGTGGTGAAATTATTCTCAACTTTTAATGTTTGGCACAAGTTCCCATGCGTCCTCGACTTCTCACTGTTCACATTGAGTGCCGTTGGGGGAAGAGCTATAAAATGACTTGCTATGTATTAAGAGTTTGTGCTAGTACTAGTGGGCGATGGAAGTCTTGCGTTGAATTTTCCATTTCTTATTTGATTGTTGCTCGGATTTAATTTGATTTGCGATCATGTCAACAACCCTATTCCTGATTCAACTCCTCCTTTTCATCCTTCATAACATAATAACTTTGGACACCATGGCGGGACACATAGTTGCCTTTTACTAGTAGGCGGTGATGTCAATTGGCGGAATTTTGTGGAGGATTTTTGTTGCTTTTATTTTACAATAAATTAATGTGAAGAATACTGGAACATAAGCATGGTGGAGGTATGAGGATCCTTGTGCTTTGTTACCGATCTGGGATTTGTTGCATTGTTTTAAACTAGTACTAGTACATAACTAAGAAACTGTAGGCATGTAAGCATATGCATTCTATCACCTCCTATACTTTTTTTTTAGTGTACCTCATGTGAAGAGGCATATCTTTTTAGGGCCTTCTCTCTTGAACTTCAAGAGTTATTGTATCATAAAAGCTTTAACCAATATTTGCATATAGAATCAAATGCTCTTGAATTAGCTTTAGTCAGTTTTAATCTGCCAAACTCTGTTTTGATCTGTACCATTTAGTTTAGTCCTTATAAACAGTTTCAGTAAAAATTAGGCTAATAGAAATAGCCTTGGATTATCACCAGATTTTCCTTTCCCAAATTAATATTGGATCATGCACCCCTCAACAACACCAAAGTCCACCAAATCAATGCCTCTAATGATGCCCTTGTCTAGGTGCTTTTCCCGTTCGCAAGCAATAGAGGGGGATGAGACATCCTAGAACTTCGTATTGATATGTTGTCTGGTTGGCATAAACATAAGTGAAATTAGGAAGTGAGACTTTTGGAAAATTGGAATTTCGATTGAGTTGCTTAACCCCCTTGGCCTTCCCTTGCTAATTCACAACTCCTACCAATTCCTAGAAGTGCATATGTCAAAGTGCCTGCCAAACATGAGGTGGTCACTTTCAGGAATATCACAAGGGCAATAAATTCTCATCAATTGGAACTTCCATAGTAAGTTAATACCTATGTGAAGTAAGCAAGCACTAGGTTCTTGGGGGGAAAGGGGTCTGACATAGGCAGACCTTATTTGACCCTCATCTTGGATGGGCATATTGTTGCTTTCTATTATTTTCTCATAGATCTATCACTTTAAGTTCCTTAGTATGCACTACCTAGTTGTTCAAATTTTGGGTAGAAATTTTGTGGATGACAGAAACAATGTATTTTAATTTCTTCGTGGTCATACAGTGATAGAGTTAGTATTAACAGTTTCGACGTAATGTCAACTGTCAACCAATGGCTTCCTGAATCTCGAGGATTTGATGGGGGCGGAGGACTAAATATTAAGTGGGAAAGAAATGCCTAGAGAATCTATGTAGAGAAGCATAATTTTCCTTTCTGAGTTTGGGATTATCAAGGGAAAAGTTTGCCCATTAACTTCCTCTCTCCCCTCCCTCCCTTTCCCATAGAAAATTAGGCAGCACCATTAATTGTTGACTCCCTTTGTCATGAGCTCAGCACTAGAAAGGTCGTTTTTGGTTTTTTCTTGCTGAATGCTGATGACAGGAGAGGTAAGAGAAATGGCACTACAAATCTGGGAAGTGAAAAGAGGAAGATAGATAACTGTTGCAGTGAACAGTTCAACAGTAGGGTGGCCAACTGAAGTGTTGGTGAGTCGTCAGATGACTGCCGGTGGCTGATTGAATACCGATTAGATCGCCAACCTCAGAAAAAAGGATATCATGCCTCATATGAAGTCCTATGTTCTGAGTTATGTTCTTTTTGTTACGCTTTCTATATAATTATGCATGAACAAATGTTTGTAATTTTGAGCAAGATATGTAATAGTGAAGGAAAATGATGACATGACTAAATGTGCCTAGGCTCTGAGGGGATGATTCTATAGTCGAGGTTACATAGAAAGATTCGTTCGCTTTCAAACATTGCTCGGATCTTGCTTAGAAATGACTTCTTTTGCGGATAGAAATCTTGTTAGGTTGGTTCATCTAGTGGGCATTTGGTTTATGAGTAAATGGCCTACTATAATTCAACCTGCTTGTTAGGAAAAAGATGAAAAGAAAGTGCCTTTTGCGGTCAAGCAAGTTGCGTTGAGGCTTTCTTCTTGTTCTAATTAACTTGTTCGCTGATCATTGTTCTGAAGCTTTTTATAATGTTTATCAGGGTCGAAGATGTTGTTATGTTATTTGAATCGCACCGGAGGTGGAGGTGAGCTAGGAACTACGTGATTTGATTGCCTGAAGGTATTGATATCTAAATAGGCACACAGCTATGCTTGTTGAGTTCTGATTGTTGGCCCTTTCATTTTCGTCAAATATTTCACCTGAGATATTTTTGCTCAATATTACAAGCCTTTAGAGTAGGTACTATGTCAATATGATCATAGGCTCGCATATTTTAGGACTGTGGGTGCCTCTGTACCTAAAAACAAATTGTATCACGAATGATTGCACTTTGAGGATGTCCAAAGCCCTAATTGTTCAAGCACTTATTTATATGAAAGTAGCCTCATTTGTGGCATCTTCGTCCAAGATCTGTACAGACAAATAGCTCGATGAACCAAGTGTAAGGCAAAAAGCCCGTTTGCTGTAATGGAAAACAATTTATAGGAAAATCACTTTTCAAGGAAAACAATATTCACCGGAAAATACGTTTTAGAAAATGCTTCTCTTTGTTTGTTTGAGCGAGGAAAACTTATGAAGAAAGGGAATTGAAGCAAAGAGAAAGATTGAGTGAGAGAACAAAGAGGAAAAGAAGTAGAAAGAAAAGTGCATACCTTATTTACAAAATGAAATTGGTTTTCCTTTTAGGAGTACTTTCCACCTTTAGGAAAATTGTTTTCCACCTCTTACCAAAACAAACAAAGGAAATGGGAGGGACGAAAATCATTTTCAAAGAATTGGTTTTCCACCAAACAAACGGGATAAGTAAATAAACCAAGTTTCATAACAATAGGATTATTCTGCTTGACACTTGTTCTCTTGATGGCCATGATTTGATGACTTTGAACTCCGAATTTGGTCATTTTTAAATTCTAAAATACTTTCTTCGAAATTGCAGATAAAGCGGGCAAACGCTCTATTTGATGAAGACACTTTTTGAAAGAAGTGGCCCGGACCTCGCTCGGCCCATTGGGCCAGACAGAGAGTAGGGAAGGTAAGCTACCTACCCCAAAGTGCCCTACGGGGATTGAACCTCCAACCTTGCGGTTGAAAGCGTACACTCCTTTCCACGAGACCAAATACTACTTGGTGAATGTATATCAACTTAGAAAATGTAAATGCAAATGCAAATGAATATAAGGTTGAGAGGAAAATAACCAGTCCATAAGCATTTGTTCAACCGTCGTAGGAAGATGGGCAAACGTGCAATTCGCAAACTTATACCATCACGCCTAAAAACCAATTGAGAAAAATAAGAGAAAAACTCTAAAATATCTTTAATAATTAGATGAAAAATGCTCGCTCCTCTATCACCATGCCCAAGTGGCCTGGGTAATCAGACTCTACTGAAGGGCACAACCTCCACTTATAGCTAATGCCTTGAGTCTCTGCTGACCACCATCTCGCCATCTCCATCTCGATTCGCATGCCCTAAGCGAAGACTACCACTCGTTTGAATCCACTTATCCCATCGCTACATTTAGCTTATACCTTGTATCACTTGGTTAGTGCCAACCCCTGTTGACCCAGACGAGCCACCACCTGTAGGAATATAGATGGACTTAGCGGAATTTTAAGTAATATACATCGAAATATCAACCAAGACCAAATTGTATTAACTAATATGAATCGAAACAAAATATAGAATTATACCTTTGATGTGATTTCTACGTACTTAAGCTCATCTAGTGTAGATCCTTTTGAGAACATCAAATGTTGTTAGCCTAGTATTGGTCCATGAGAATAGATGGATCACCACGATGCTGGTACGGAAGAGATGAATAAGTTTACTCTTGTTTTTCTGATGAATAGGACAAAATGTGGAGGAGATGGAGTAGATAAGAAACTCCTCAAAATCAGCTTGTAGATAAAAGATGAGCCACCAAGTGTATCTCATCAAGTGCCATTTCTATATTATATAATAGTGAAGTTACAAAGTGGAGTTACGAGTGCCTTCATTAGGTCACAATGCCACTTATGAAGCTTATTAGTCCCATAAAGTCATACATGATGAAGCTAATAACCACAATAGTTACAACTTTGTAACCCCTACATCAAGTATATAGAGGGGTTACAACTTTACAAGGTGTGGCATCACGAGGCTTTATTAGTCTCATAATGTCATCATTTAAGACATTAACCTATGAGTTACAAATTCCTCCATCCATCAAATATTCCCGGCCAACCCATTTCTCAAATGATTTTGGTTAATATCCAACCAAATGCTACAACGAGTAACTTGGAGACCAATAAATATTAGTGGCTGGGTCGACCGCAATCTAATTAGTCCAACAAACGGTAATTAGCTTCTTGCAAAACGTTACGATCACCTAATAAATTAGATATTATCATTATAACCCGTAATTTATACTTAGATTATTACACCTAGTTGGGTTTAATAAAATCCTTCAATCCCCCAATTGTCTAAGAACAAGTGTGTGAGTCATACTCCTTTAGTCACTTAATATCCAACTTGATGATACTGGTAACATTCAATGTTAACCGCGTAAGTGTTCTAAGTCGACTCGAAATCCGAGTTCGAATTGTCGAAACAAATTATGAACCCTTTAATTCATTGAGCACGACCATGCATTTTTTTCCATTTCTCGCTCTTCAAGAAGCCAAGACACTATCTCGCTAACTCTTTAGAGGACTTATCCAATCTTGCATAACCAATACTTCCACTTAATTCCTAGCAATTCCAATCACTGCCTTTATGACCTCCTTACGGCGCGACGTTTTGTAGTGTCATAAATATACTAACTTGCCAGGGAAATCCGGGAATAATGTCATACTCATGGGTAAGGATCCACTAAATATAAGAACGAGATTCTCAAAACACGAACTCGAGGGTTTTGTCTGGGCATGTATCCATTATACATAAGTCTATGTAAATTACTAGACATCTCAATGTCCCCATATCCCATGAAACTGCACTACCAATCAACATACAATCTGGTCCTCTAAACTGAATTATTTACGTCCAACCTAATGATTCGACCAGACTTAGATATATTACAACTCCTGTTCACCGGATAGGATTTCATTTGTCAAGTCACGCATTTGACAAACCTATCAAATGCTATAAAAAATATTTTGAAAGCTATAGTTAACACAAATCGAGATTAAATAAGATAACCTTTTATTGATACACATAATGAAATCGTTCTAAAGAGTAATTGCAATTGTGAACTAATTTAAAAGTAACAACGCACAAATCAAACCACTTTCCCTATATGCTTAACCCCTATAACCCTCGGGTGACTCTAATGGCTTGAGATGAGGCAACATTTTTATCCGTATGAGCTTTACTAACTATTACATCCTTTCCTCCCAACGATTTCTCGAATGAGATGAAACTTCCTAATTACATGTTTACACCTTTGATGTGATCTTGGTTCCTTAGAATGAGCAATGACACCATTATAATCACAATGTAAAATAATGCCATCTGAAATGCTAGGTACTACTCCTAGCTTAGAAATGAACTTCTTCATCCAAACAGCTTCCTTGCTGCATCTACCGCAACAATGTACTCGGGTTTAGTGTAGAGTCTGCGCCAGTGCTTTGCTTTGAACTCTTCTAACTCCCTCTCCATTTAGACAAAAACATGAAACCAGATTGGGATCGGAAATCATCTTTGTTAATTTGGAAGCTGCATCTTGTAACCTCAACAATTAGCTTACTTTCACCTCCACACCTAAGAAATTATCCTTAGTCCTTCTAAGTACTTTATGATATCTCTAGTTGCACCGGTTGTACGTCACCTGGATGCCTTGAAACATCTGGGGGAGTACATATCATGAAATACATAATGGACCCTGTAGCGAAAGCAAGGAACATTAGGCATTCATTTGACTCATCAGGTCCAAAAGGACACTGAGGGTCTTACTAAGCGACATGCCATGTTGCATGAAGAAAGCCTCCTTTAGAGTTTTCCATGTTGAACTTAGTGACGATCTTATCTGTATAAGTTCGTTGGCATAAGTCCAATAATCCTAGACACATCCCCATAGATCTTGATCGGGGATATGTACTCAGCGCGCTTCAAGAAGTCTTCAGAGAAAAATCTTTTCAACCATTCCGACTGAACTCAAGAATGGGAATGACGTTCCCATGAGAAGTATATCATCTACATACAACACCAAAAAGATTATGTTACCCCCACTTTCTTTCTTGTAAACACCACACTCTTCTCCGTTAGTTGAGAAAACCAAACTGTTGCTTGATTGCCGTCGAATTGGAGATTCCAACTCCGGGATGCTTGCTTCAATCCACAAATGGACCTCTTCTTTTGAAGCTTACATACCCTCCTAGGATATTCAAGATCCATAAAACCTGTGGCTGTGACATATGGCCATCCTCTTTCAAGAACCCATTCAAGAAAGCGATTTTGACATCTATCTGCTCAATCTCATAATTATAAAAGGCAGCAATCGCTAGAGAGATTCGGATGGTTCCAAGCATTGCACAGGGAAAAGGTTTCGTTATAGTCTATACCATAAACTTGCTTGAATCTTTTGCAACCAACCTACTTTGCAAACCCGAATGTTGCAACTGCCCATTTTCACTTTTGATAACCCACTTGCAGCCAATGGGTGTAACCCCATTGGGCAAATCCATCAAGTCCCATACTTGATTTTCATACATGGATGCAATTTCGGACTCATGGCTTCAAGCCATTTTTCGGAGTCTTCACTCATCATGCTTGCTTGTAAGTAGTATGTAGCTCAAATTCTAAAATCATTATCTCAGAACTTTCGGTTAACAAGAAATCAACAAACTTTTTGTTTGGTATTATTGGTCTACTAGACTCACGGGTGCTCACATAAGAAACTCTTCTTCACACCAATTGAGAATTGGCACGAATTTGATTCAGTGAGACAGAGAAGATTCGTGTATGGAAAACACGTCCTTCAACACTGTCAAGGGTGGGAGAAGATTCTCCAAAGGAGGAACTATAGGCTCCCCATCTAGTAATTGTAATTTTGACTTTGACATAGGTAATTAACTAAATCACATTAATTGCTCTTCTTAAACCCCATAGCTGAGAAATGTATTACGTTCACTTGCTTTTTCGGAATAAAATCTTTTTCAAAAATGATACCACACGAGCAACAAACAGCCCTCAAATAGATTGTATACTTATAGCCCTTGGTTTCTTAGAGTTCATACAAAGAAACACATCTGATTTAGGCGAAATAATCATGAGAGTAAACATTTTATGTAGACTTCGCAACCTTAACTGTAGAAAAGGACAAGCTTGGAACTCTTCCACTCCATACCTCAAGGGAGGTTTTTCCACTGCACATTGATAGCGTTAAATGGTGTACAAATATACCATGTGAAGAACATATCCCCAGAAGGATATCGGAAAGAAGCAAAACTCATCAAGACCTAACTAAATCAAGTATAGTTCGCTTCCTCCTTTCAGATACACCATATTAACTAAGTTCCAGGTGGAGGAAGATGTGACATAATTCCACAACTCTTCAAGTGATCAACAAACCCTTAGCTCAAATAAACACCACCATTGCCGATCAGATCGAGGTGCTTTGGTTGGCTTGCCAAGTCAAGCTTTGGACTAACACGAACTCCTTCAACTTTTGAAATGATATCGACTTATGCTTCATTAAACAGACATATCCAGATCCACTTAGATCGTTAGGAAAAGCGACGAAGCAATCAAACCTTCCCGGAGATACTGTGCTCATAAGGTCGATACAGATCAGTATGTATCAGGCCCAAAAGATCACTGGCCCTTCTTGGACAGTAAAAGGTGGTTTGTTATTTTGCCAATACACATGATTAACACACATCACATGGCTCCCCAAGACAAAGGACGTCAGAAGTCCATCTTTAGTGTAACTTCTAAATGATTTTCATGTTTATATGTCCTAAACGACAAGGCTATACATATGTAGGAACAATACCGCTGGAGCTATATTGTTTGTTGTCTATGTGAAGAATATCTTTATCCAAGTCTTGGAAATATAGATTATTAGCCACTTCTAGCAATGACAAAATATTGAATTCAACAAACAGAGAAAAACTCCTCAACGTACATGAAAACCCTTCACTATCCAAAATAGGAACATAAATAATGTTTTTAGTAATAGCAGGAACAACAACAATTATTAAGCTCTAACATTAATCCGGAAGGCAAAGGTAGACTATAAGTCACAACTGCAACGACTGCAACTCTTGCACCATTTGCAACGGCAGTTCCACCTCTCCATTAGCCAAGGTTCTACTACTTAGAATTTGAACATTGAAACAATGTGAGAAACACAACTGGTATCAAATACCCAAGAAGTAGATGAGCTAAATTAATGTCAATGACATAGAAGCCTGAAGAATTAAGCCCCTTCAGATACTCTCGACCTTCGAACCTAAGAACATTAGCTTCCTTTCCCAATTAAAAAGTTGTTCACGCTCAATTTATCCTTCTCAAGGATTGAACGTAAGTTAAAAGGCGAATTATTGTTGTTACCAGACATGATTTCTACGTAGAAGATGCAAAAGTAATAAGCGTGTTTATCATTATAGCTTTAACAAATTTGAAACATCTTAAATAAAGGAAAATTTGTGAAAACCTTAGCTAGTTAATTCGCGTTTAAAACGCGAAACGGGTAAAAAACGTATTTTTGGGCTCTAACAGTATTAAACTCAAAAAAACGGACCCTCTCCGTTTAAAACGTTTAAAACTTTTAAAACGCTAATTTTGGAAAAACGCCTTTCTAAAATTTTTAAAAAAATCTCAGATCTGCAATTGCAACCCTATTTCCGCCATTATCATCTCTTACGTTGGAGTTCACCCTGCATTCTCAGTTGTTAATGACTTCTCGTTATTACTCACTATCGTTATCAAATAGAGCCTCTGACCACCGATTGACAGGATTAATTCCCGTACCGTTTTTAACTAACTAAGGTGAAAACACGCTGCAACTTTCCACTTTTTTGTAAAGAACCCCCGCAAGTTTTTCCTGTAAAAATAACACCCAACAAGGTAGGAAAGCTAGTGGTTGCACCCCAAACCCTAACCGTAAAAAAAAACTTCATTTTGTGGGGCCACCTGTCATTTCCCTCTAAAACACTGTGAAATTACATTAATACCCCCTAATTAAACTCCCAACTAGTTTCCCTCTCTCTCATCCTTCCTTCCTCCAGTTTCCCACCTTCACTCCTCTCCTCTCCCCTCTCTTCCTTCCCATTCCCACCTCCAATCTCTCTCCCCTTTCCTTTATTTCCTGTCATCTTCTATAATTTCCCTTTCTTCACACCATTTTCATCTATGTTTTTCTTCTTACTCATGCCATTTTTTTATTCCTCTCTTGTTCATCTCTGTATTGAAGTAAAATATTTAAGAACTGAAAATGTTAAAATCTAGGAGACTAAAATTCTAGGTCCAACTACTTCAGTGATTCCACAGGTAGGACGATGTGTTGAAAGTTCAAAGCTTGAGCTTTTATTAATATTTTCCACGTGAGGTGACTTATTAGTTGATAAAAAGCTTAAAAGAGGTACCAAGTTTAGGGTACAAACGAAATTTTAATTTTAGCCTCCTAAACTTTAATCCATCCCACCGGCCCATCTGGTTTTCTGGTTGAATAGCCATAAAGACTAGGATGAAGGCAGGTGAAATCTGAGAAGAGGAAGGCCTTGGCTTCAAACAAGGTGAAAAAGAAATTTTCGACAGAAAAGCGAAATATGGCAATAGCAAAGTTTGAATAAAGAAGCCATACCTCTTGTTGTACTATGCTGTATAAGATTATTTCTAAGATCTTGACTAGAAGGTTGCGGAGAGTTATTGGTGATGTTGTTTGTCAAGCCTAATCTGGGTTTATTCCTGAGAGGCATATTTCTGATAACATCTTGCTTGCTACTGAGCTCATTAGAGGGTACTCTAGAGCAAGTAGGTCTCCTAGAGCAAATATGTCTCCTAGAGCTACGATCAAGGTTGATATTAGAAAGCTTTTGATTCTGTGGATTGGTTTTCCCGGAAAGTATGTTGAATGAGTTGGGTTTTCCTGGGAGGTTTGTCAAGTGGATTACGTGCGTGACATCTGTTTCATACTTATCTGGTGAACGGCTACTGGTGGTCCTTTTCATGCAAAGAGGTTTGAGGTAAGGAGATCCTCTTTCTCCTTTCTCTATTTGCTATATGCATGGAGTATTTGAGTAGAAGTCTGAGCCAGCTATCTCATAACCTCCTTTTTCAAGTTTCATCCTAAAAAGCTAAACTTAGGCGGACTCATTTAATGTTTGGCTTTGATGACTGATTAATGTTTGCAAGAGCTGATTCTTCTTCTTCAGTGTTTGTTTGGATCCTTGTTGCAGATTCGGCTATGGGTGTCCGCCGTCAGATACTTAGGGGTTCCTTTGGCTAGTAGGAAACTTTCCTACTTACAGGTTCAACCTCTGGTTGAAAGATTATAGGAAGGGCAAAAGCTTGGGTTGCTCATATGCTTTCTTATGTTGGTAAAGTTCAGCTTATCAGAAGTATTTTGAGCCCATGCAGAATTATTGGGCTCTCATTTTTCTCTTTGCCTAAAAAAATTGTTAAAGAAGTTGAAATCTTCGTAGAAAGTTTCATGGGACAGAAGCTTGATTGATTCCAAGAAGGCCTTTATGCTTTGAAAGATTGATTGCTTGCCAAAGCTGCTGGGGGGCTCAACATTAAGAATATGATTGAGCGGAATAAAGCTGCTATCTTGAAGAACCTATGGACTATTTGTTTCCAAAAAGAAAATCTTTGGGTGAAATGGGTGCATATGTACTTTGTGAAGAATAGAGATCTACTTGAGTAAGGATATTTCTCAGCAATGCTCTTGGATGTTGAGAAAGATTTGTGCAAAGTAGAAGGTTGCTAGTTGGGGCTAGTTGGGCAGATTTCATGCATCAAGAAGTTCTCTATTGCTAAAACTTATAACAGATTGATTGTGAACTCTAGTGTTTTTGATTGAAGAGGGTCTGATGTAATACTTCTGCTTCTCCCAAGAGTGTGTTTATACTATGGATGGCTGTGAAAAACAGGTTAGCTACCAAGGATAGACTTTTTCCCCTGAAGGTGACTGATGAAAGTTTGTGTGGCATATGTGCCTTAGCCGGTCTGTGCAGCATCTATTCTTTGAATGTGCATATGCTTCTCAAATTTCGCAGAAAGTTCTTGTGATGAAGATTTAGAGACCTATGTTGGGTTTTCAGCAGGAAGCTATTTTAGCTAGGAAGGCTAGTAGAAGCAACTCGCAAGTGCTAAGCTTTATGTAGCTTGCTTTATTAAGTCTTTGTATCAGGTTTGGTGTCAAAGAAATAGGCTTGTGGTTCATATAAGATAATTGCTAGTGTTGATAGGAGTGTGAAGGATGTTATTTTTAGGGTTGCTAGTAGATGCCAAAGAGAAGTTAAATCTCTTCTTTGGTGGGTGCTTTCCCCTCTTGAGCTAGGGGCATATGAAGAGTAAGAGTTTCAACCTTCCCATAAGGTGGGGATTCTCTAGCCTTTTGATGCTGTTTGTCCCATGCCTTGAGTGTTGAGTGTTGCCCCTTGGTAGGTTGCATAACTTTGACCATAATATATATTTTATTTCTTTTTGTCAAGAAAAGAAGCCATTGTTGTTCAAGGGCTACTTCACTAGAGTCTATCTTCAAGGATTCCAACAAATTAATAGCTTCAAAAACCAGCATTAGCTCCCCTCCTCATTACCAATCTCTCTGCCAACATCAGCCACTTTTGGAAAGAATCTGGTACATCTAAAGTCTGCAAATTAAAGGAAACAAGAGGATATCTATGAGGAGAAATAAGATAAACCTCACCTCGTAGAAACCAAAAAAAGGAAATAGAAACAGGATAAGCAATTGGGTTCCCATAGGTTCTACATAACCGCATGTCATCAACATGGAATATTTGAATTCAAAAGAACAAATGAACAAGAGAGGAAGAAAAATAAATGTATGAAGAAGAGAAGAATAACAAAGATGAAATGGTGTGAAGAAGAGAGGATGAAGATGACAGAAAAATAAAGGAAGAGGAGAGAGATTAGAAGGGAATGGAAGGAAAGAGGGAGAGAGAGAGGGAGAGAGATTAAAGGTGGGAAATTGGAGGAAAGGAGGAGAGAGAGGGAAATTAGTTGGGGGGTTTAATTAGAGGGCAATAATGTAATTTCGCAGTGTTTTAGAAGGGAAATGAACAGGTGGGCCCCATAAAATGGAGTTTTTTTTAACAGAGTTAGAGTTTAAGTGGGTGCAACGACTATCTTTCCTAACTTGGCGTTATTTTCATAGAAAAAACTTGCAGAGGTTTTTTCACAAAAAATGGAAACTTGCACGGAGTTTTTCACAAATTTTCCTAAAATAAAAGCCATGCAGCTGATCAAGTTCAAAGTGTCCCTTTTGAATCAAATGACTCTAGGGTCCTATCAAACATGATTTAAGTGGACTTTGGCCTCTACTTAAAATCAGGTTTGAAAGGTGGTAAACTTTTTACTAATTACAACAATTGTAATTCTTAGTTGATGGGGTGATTGCCAAGCTGATTTTAGCTCCTAGGTGCGGTTACCCACAACGTTGAGAGAGACTTCATCCTAGACAGAGGGTTATCACCCCAGCATAAACCCATCACTTTTCTTCAAAATCCAAAATCGTTTTGATATTTTTTTACTAACTCCACTTATTCAAATTAAAGACCCGGTTAAATAATGACGCCATTTCTCTCTATAGCCTCTCTCGTTTTTTTAAAAAATGACGCCATGGCAAAGAAGGATGGCATTAGGACAGATAGCGTTGGAAAACTCGAGGGCTAAACACTGATTCGAAGGCTCTAGAAAGAAATTTGTTGATGAGGTAACTGGAGTTGGGGATTGCGATTAGATGATGGATTGATGCGATTGGATGATGTCGAGAAGTTGAAGACTCCGGATGAATCGGCTAAGCAAGAGTATATGGTTGATTCAACACTTAAGCATAATTTCAGCAACTGGCTTTTTGTCATCTGAAAGAAACTGAAAATCGAATTGAATGGGGATGGAAATGTTGCTGAGAGTTCTAAAGGTAAGATTCATTCTCCAATTCCTATCTTACATTGGCCTGCTGAGAATGAATGCAATGATGATGTTACTCCTACTGATAAGCGGAACCTTGATAAATTGAATGCATCTTGTAATGATTGTAACACCCTGACAATTCTCTCCTTATAAAAAATTATTTTAACCAAAATAGAGAATCATCAAGGCATTATCGCCTGTCTGAAAACGTATCGGCTACCAGAATGTTGCAGCGGAAAAATATTAAACAAAACTTTATTAAATACTTAAACCATAGTAATTGTCAAATCATTATCCAAACCTGAAAGGTAATTCAAAACCAACTTAAAGCATTTAAAATAAATAATCCACAAAACAACTTAATAAAAGTACGAAATGCAGAGGCAAAAAAGTAAGAAAGCGATCTTCTATCAATTCTTCCCAAGTCCCAAAATGAGTACTTGAGACGATGCATCACATCTTCCCAAACCTGTAGGCAAATACTCAATTGAAAACTGCTCACCAATAAAGGGTCATCACAGAATCAATAGGCACAACTAAGATCGACTCACATAAACCACATAATCAGCAAAGATGAGTACATACATAAATAAAATAAAACACGAAACATAACATGATACTATTGAACCACAAAACATGATCAATAAAGATACCTCAAGACTTCAACTCGTAAAATAAGACGGACTTCACAAGAGATACAACATGATAATCATTTAGTAAATTGAATAAACAATGGATCGAGTTGTCTAACCAAAACCAGCTTTCGAGGTTGATGACGAATTACGGGCGCGACTTCGTAATCCCTTGACCTACGATATCGAGGAATCTTTAAAAAATAAAATATGGTACGGTGATCAATCCGACCGCAAGAAAGCGCATGGGCTACCGCCATGTAACTCCAACTCATACTAGCCCAGAATTTCGGACTTGCACAAGTCTAAAGCTATTGCTATTCACTTCCATATTAAGTTATTAATAAGTTATTCGATGTTGGACTCTAAAGAAAGCAACCAACACATAACATGAATACAACAAATATTCCTCTTTTATCTTAGGATTAAATAAGTGATCAAACATTTCCAATTGACCAAGAATTAACCCTCCAATTTATTTGTTTACTTAACCAACAATCGAATGTCCAATGACAATAAATATATACCCTACAAAGCCTCGGTATTTTGCAAAGTAAAATAACCATAACTAATAATAACTAAGTTACCCACAAAGTCCTCAGCCTTTGAGAAAGGTAATAAAATATCCATTAAGCAAGCAAACCAAACTCCATAATCCAATAATAAAATATCATAATCCACATCACACGAGGATCAAAATATAAATACTTCAACAACATGCTTTAATCAAACATCCATTCAATCATGTAATAAACATATAGGCAATTGATATACAACAACACTTTCCAATTCAATAGCCACGTATGAACCATAAAAGGGTTCCCTATACATGATACTATAAATAATCCTAATCCTTGGGACATGATATTAGTCTAACACATAAGGACATGTACGTACCTTGTGTAGATAAAGTGAGGCCTCTTTAAAACTCTAGAAGTCGCCTAAAGTACCTCCACACAAAATAATAACATAACAATGAAATAACATCCTAATTAATTCACAACAATATAATTTATTTTAAAACACTAAATCTCATTTTAAAATAATTTAAAAACATAAAAGTTTCAACCTGTAATAACCTTTAATGTAATACTTTAAGTCTAGGATTTAAACCCCAAAAACCATTACTTACAACTTAAAACTCACTTCAAACAATAAATAATAAATCTGAAATTATAATTTATATCCATAATAAATAAAAATCAGATTCTTTTAATAACTCAAACAATAAAGTTTCAACTTATTTATTAAACATATTAACTCCTAAAAATACAACTATAATATTAAATCTCATAAAAATCATACCTAACATTAATACAAAGATTCTTTTAAACCTTAGTGCAGGCAAGGTAATGCCAATTCACTTACTTGAACAACCCGACAAGTCATCGACTGGTGACCCTCCCGCGACTTTCACAAGAAAATGGACTTAGTGGGTAAATTTAGTGAAACATTAAATAGAGGATAAGGGTTAATAAATAATCAAAGAAAAACCACGAAAAACCGGAAAAACAAAGGAGGAAAAAACGCGCGGGGAGGGCGTGCGGCGTCGCTGGGTGGCGCGTGGCAGCCACGCGGGCGCGTGGCGGCGCCGCGGCCGAAGAGGGAGAGCGAGTTGCGTGGTTGGCGTAACACGTAAACAAGAAGGAGGGGAGGGGGCGGGGCTCGCCGGAAAAACAAAGAGTGAATGAGTATGAGTGGTGGTCGGCGCATGCAAAACGGGGAGGAAAGAGGGAGAGAAGGGGGGTTGGGGAGAGAGAAAAGAGAGAAGAGGAGGGTGTTGGGGTTTCAGGGGTATTATAGGTTTGCCTAAAACCTATGGCAATTAATTTAGGCTTAGGGTTTGGGGCTTTGATTGATCATCCAACCCTAATAGGTGCTCAAATGGCTCTCAACTCAATAATAAAACCATTTTAAACACAACCTAAAAATATTTAATAAAATATTCACTACTTAAAATCAACCCAACAAATATTAATGATTATTTAAAACGTTTAACAATCATTTGACTTTCAGAATAGTCAGCACTAGATAATTAAATGAAATAAATATATAAATGATTATAAATATACTTTAAACATATTTATAAAATTCATAAACTTACGGGGAATTACACGATCACTTGAATCATGTTTCTAAAATTGTCAAAATTGATATGGGAGAGATTCAATATGAGATTGATTTCTGGAGTTTTGTTGTGGTAGGTTTTGTTGTTGGTGCCAACCTTCCTCTGGTGTCATAGATGGTTTTTGTGGAGAAATTGAAAAATGATGCAGTTGATAAGGTGGTTCATAGTATAAATGGTTTTTCTTATTAGGTTTAAATCTATGAGAGAGAGATGTGATCCTTTCTAGAAGGGGTTGTTTTTTGATAATAAGCCTTTGTTTCTTAAAGATTAAGGTTGTGATCTTATGATTAACAAATACGATTTTAAGAGGGTTCCTATTGGGATCGATTGAACGTGGATTTCAAATATTAGGTGAAAGAAGCCTTTATAAGATTGTAGGCCTTGGGAAGTTTAATAAAGTAGACCAGGCTACTAAGAACATAGATAGGTTGGGTTATGCTAGGATTCTCATTGAAATGTCTTGAACTTTTAGCTTCCGATCAGCTTGCTTTTGTGAATGAGAACTCATATGAATGCAACTCTAATGAGAAGTAACACGGAGAACTCCAAAGCAAAAGGATCTTAACTAGATGAACAAGTTTGAATTTTTATGTGTTTATGTGTTTATGGATATGATAACAAACCGCACCCAAAGATTTAATTAACCTTAATCTCCCTTAACCTATTACCTGGAATTAAGTAGATTAACACTAATAATAGTTACCCTGAATATTATGAATGGCCGAAATTATTTTACTCCTCCATAACATATTACGAAACAATTTCCTAAAATGGGTGTAACATATTACTTGCAACAATTTTCCATCTTTCTTATTTTAAAGTTTACCACATGAAATGACGATAATACCTCATTAAGAAACATGATTCAAAATAAAACTCATTTAACATAAATATATTGACAATAAAGTTGATTAATTTAATAATGATTCCCACCAAAATCATTCACCCAACCACCTAAATTAAAATGATTCACACAGAATCCTTAACTACCCTCAAAATCTTTTAACTCAAACCACTCATCTCCCCCCTTTTCATCTGATGAACCCTAATTTTCTCTCTCATCTCACCCTTTTCCTTCGATTCTCTTCACCAATTTTATTTCACCCAAATTTTTCTTCACGCAATCTCACACTTTCCGGCGATTCTGTTCGTCACAAAGGCACGTTCTCCAGATCGAAAAGTTTTTTTTTTGGTTCGATCTCCAGATCGAGGGTACAACACCCAAAATGTCGCCCTCTCTTCTTCAAACTCTAGTAATGTTGAAATAAACACCAATCCATTAATGGAGGCTTTGGTTTAAGCCAAAACGAAGGACGAGATGTTGTTTTGTAGACATCTCGTCACTTCCATCCAAGATCGTAGCCCCTATGCGAGAAAGTTGTACGATTCTGGGAAGCTGAGCAGTGTCTGAGTGAAAAGAGCTCAAGGCTTTGGAGGAGGATTCTAAGGGATGCAAGCGTAGTATGAAGCCCAACTTCGAGCCCGTAAGAGGTTGGAGATGAGTAAAAAAACAAAGGAGTTCAAGAAATACAAAGGGGAGGGGAATCATGATATCTGAGCCACTTAGAGGAAAACCACCGCGTCGTCGGGGAAAGGGATTCAAATACGGAACCTGGGACTGAGGAGGAGAGGCAGAAAGAGGTGATTTCAGTCACCATAGGAGTGCAGAAAGGTATAATCTTCCCTGTTATTGTTGTTGTATAGAATATGTGTGCTATTGAATGTGGTTGTTGGAGTATACTGAATTAGTGAACTTTACTGATTAAATCGATAACATATGGTAAATGTGGCCATAGTAATGCCTTATCATACCTTTATCAGCTGAGAATTTTAATATATAGGTCCTTTAACTTCTCTAATAATATGTTGTTTGATTACACTTAGTATTTGTCTAAAAGTTTAGCATTACCACTAACTTTAGAAAATCGCATGGATTATTGAGTTGGAGAATTCTCTATTACTTGTCTTATGCTTGTCTGTAGCTTAGGCTAACTTAGCGTTACCACTAAATTACTTTAGTTGTAATAATCTGTAGCTTGTCTTATGCTTCTATAGCTTAGGCTAAATTTTAGCATTACCACTAACTTATTTTAGTTGTAATAATCTGTAGCTAAGGCTAAATTTTAACATTACCACTAACTTACTTTAGTTGTAATAATCTGTAGCTTAGGCTAAATTTTAGCATTACCACTAACTTACTTTAGTTGTAATAATCTGTAGCTTGTCTTATGCTTCTATAGCTTAGGCTAAATTTTAGCATTACCACTAACTTACTTTAGTTGTAATAATCTGTAGCTTGTCTTATGCTTCTATAACTGAAGCTAAATTAAGTGTCAAGATCATGATGGGTCAGAGGATGTTAATAAGTTGTGGCTTCAGTTGAACATAGGAACAAGTACTACTTAAATTTGTTTATTTTTTACAAAAAATTGTTAGGTTGATCGCAAACACCTCGCATATAAAGTTGAGGTTATTGGGTGAATTGATGAATTGGTGAACTAGCTACATGACACTCTTAAATTGTGTGTACCATATTTGTGAATGTTTTTTTTTTTGTGGTGGTCACTTCTTGGATGTTAAGTGTAAATGCTCTGTCAAATGTTAACCATCAAAGAACTAGTTGGATTGAGATGATGAGCAGTTTCTGGCATTTCAAGTTTAGAGTTCTTCATTGAAATTGTTGCTTTCTGTGAGCTTCTTGAGCAGTTCATAACTGACTACATTACCATAACAAGCAAAAGGAACACATAGCAATGTTAACTGCCTTAGCATGCACATAAGTACTCTAAAAGAAACTCACTACGGTTCATATAACCATAAACTAACACTACCTAAGAAGTAAAAGGCATACACAAAAGATATTTACATAAAAGTTGACACCTTTTTCTAGATTTTGTCGCTCATTGATTGTATGGTTATACGAGGCAAGCCAGATACGTTTCTTCATCATCTACTCATTACATCTATGTCCACATCTTCATCAGTGGATTCTTCTTGCACTCCTTCAGCACACTTCTCATCTAGGTAGGCCACATCTTCATCAATAATATATAAAAACAAATAATTCACTCGAAAAGCAAACCAAAACAAACTTACTTCTTTATTGAATAAACAAGCGCCGATATACTAGTACAAGTTCTAGTATGATTAGGAAACCAAACTCTATCGAAAGCATATAAATCTTAATTTCTAGAATTTAGGAAAAGATAAAGATAAACATGAGGAAGATAATCAATAAGAATGATAGGATTTTCGGCCTTTCAATCTTATTTTACACCTATCCTTCTTTATCTTTTAGCTAAATCAATTTTATCTTAAAAGGAATTACAACTGAACTAAGACTTTTCATATAACTGAATTTTATAACCATATTTACGGCCATATGGACGTAAAACAAGACATTAATCAAATGTTTAGAATAACATGGTAAAAGGCTCTTAAAAGACTCCAAATAACTAATTATGGACGCCCCTATTAGTCTTCACAAACTAGATCACCATCCCAAGCACCATGGTCACAAAGGAAGCATTGGAATTGAGTTGAATCCAAAGGCTTCAAGAACCAAGCAAATAGGTTCATCTCCAAGGGTTGACTTTGCTTCTTGACTTGTATCATTCTCCCCCTCTTCAAAAGAATTTGTCCTCAAATTTGCATCATTATAGTAAGGACTAAGATCTACAACATTGAATGTATCACTCACACCTCCATACCACTTGGAAGGTCGATCTTGAGAGGCACTATCACCAATCACCTCAAGAACCTCAAATGGACCAATAGCCCTAGGCTTGAGCTTATTCTTCCTCTTGCTTGAAACCTCTCTTTCCTCAAATGGATCCATACTAGATCGCCACTTTTGAATCCTAGGTGCTCCTATGTTGATTTGCTCTCTCCTTGTATTGAGTATTCATCTTCTCAACTCTAGCTTCGACTTGCCCACATTTCTTCTTGAAATCTTCGAACCTTTTCTTTGCATCCACATGAATTTTAGATTTAGAGAACAATAAAATCAATAGAAGAAAAGGATTGATACCATATACCACTTCAAATGGAGATTCAGAAGTAGTGGTTGAATTAGCTTCGATTGTAAGCAAATTCAGCATGTGCAGCTTGATAACGCCAACTTTTGTGTCTTGCTCCCTAAGCCACGCAATAGATCTCTAAGAGTTCGATTAGTTACGGCCGTCATCACATTGTGAGGGTGATGACTAGTACTTAAAAGGAACTTAGTTCCCACCATGTTCCATAAGCTCCTCCAAAAGTGACTAAGGAAATTGAATCACGATAACTAACAATACTTCGGGATACCATGCAAATGAATGATCTCCCCAAAGTACAAATCAGCCACAGGCAAAGCATCATCAGTTTTATGCATAGGAACAAAGTGAGCGATCTTAGAGAAACGATCTACCACAACCATATAGCATCCGTTCCCTTTTGAGTTCGAGGCAATCCTACAATGAACTCCATACTACACTATCCCAAGGAGAATTAGGACTGGCAATGGAGTATATATAGGCCTTTATGAAAGGTACTCTTAGCCTTTTGACAACTAGCACACCTACTAACCACCAAGGAAGATCTTTCACCATACGAGGCAAAAAAACTCTCAACAAAGTGTCTAAGGTCTTTTGAATGCTAAACTGACCAGCCACCCCACCACTATGGAATTCTCTCACTAGTAACTCCCTCAAGCTACCCTTAGGAACACATAGCTTGTTCCCCTTAAATGGAAATCCTTCTCGAACTACATACAAGCCATTAGGGTCTTTCAAAGAACTCCAAAGTAACATTTACATACAATTCTTTTAAGGGATCAAACCCTAAAATCTCGAGCATCAACTATGGTTAAGAGATATGATCGCCAGAAAGAGCACGGTAAAAACATTGCTCTTTCCTTCTTCATACTTAGAAGAAAAAGTAAAAGATTGTAGGAATTCAACCCACGGCGGCTTATGATTGAGCTTTTTGTTGTCCATGGATGTGTTTGAGTGCTTCATGATCTGAATGGAGTAGAAAGGCTTGGGCCACAAGTAGTGGACCAATGATCTAAGGCCCTCACAATAGTATAGAACTTGATCATAATTGGAGTAATTGAGTTTCAGGCCACTCAATTTCTCACTAAAAATAAGTAATAGGCCTCTTCTTCTTGTATCAACATTGCGCTAACTCCAACTCCACTTGCATCACACTCTACCTCGAACAATTTGTTGAAATCTGGCAAGGCAAGAATAGAGCATGGCGAAGTAACTTCTTCACCTCACCAAACGATCTTTGAGCATGAGAGTTCCAAGAAAACTCCCCCTTCTTCATCAATTGATTGCGGAGCCATAACTGTTGAGAAATTTTGAATGAACCTCCTATAAAAGGAAGAAAGGGTCGTTGAAACATCGACATTCATGAGCATTAGTTGGCGCCAACCATTTAGAAATAGCTCTGACTTTCTCTGGATCAACATGTACTCCATCCCTAGATACAATATAGCCAAGAAAAGCAAGCATTAGCATGGTGTCACTTGCATCTTTCCATACACTCTTTGACCTTTCAGTTTTTTCAAATAAAAGTCTAAATGAGCTTTTCGACCGAATACTAGTACCATACACAAGGATATCATCTAAATAGACAATAGCAACTTCCCAAGAAAGGGACGTAGTACCCTACTTGTAAGTCTCATAAAAGAACTAGGAGCACCCCAAAGACCAATGTGGCATCACCATCCACTCATATAGACCTTGTTTGGTCTTGGTTGCCGCCCTCCATTCATCTCCTTCTTGAATGTCTAAAAAAGGATATCCAGTCTTAGATCGGTTCTTCTAAAACACCAAGGCTCCATGTAACTCATCAAGCATGTCCTCCAATCTTGGCATAGGAAAACGATACTTTATTGTGATGTTGTTTATTTGGCTCTACTATCAATGCACATCCTCCATGTACCATCCTTCTTAGGAACAAGAAGGGCAGGAACGGTGCATGGACTCGCGTTTTCTCTCAAGAAAAGAAATTTCTGATCAATTGAACTCTTCAATCTATTTTTGTAGCTCCTTAGAAGCCATAGGATCACATCTATATGTTGGTTTGTGATGCAGGAGCATCCATGATCAATCCAAGTCTCTAGCAAAGAGTCATCAAGAAGAGATTAAGGTTCATGAGATTCAATTCATTAGCTTACTTAATCCACCCCCTGAACAAACAAGTACTTCGAATTGTTAATTGCTTAACACCTTTCTAATCTTTTTAAGCCTTGTTGATTAACAAGCCAAGACTATCTTAACATCATATTAGTAATCAAATGAATTACATTAAATAGCTTAATTGTTTAGCTTCCAAGTCACCAAAGTAAGTTTAGTGAAACTGTTTTTGCAGGCCAGGTTTTATACGGTTGGTTTAGGGGAGTATTTTTTTATGTGTTTGAGCTTTATTCTTGGCCAAGGCAACCATACATGACTCAATTGTAAGGGGACACTACCAACAAGCATGTGAAGAGTTGGAGGCAAGAATCAATAGGAAACGAGAGCTTCATGAAGAAGTGT